>JAJOZX010004836.1:0-32500 GCA_023014485.1 Bathynomus jamesi | reverse complement strand
TTTGAGGATTTGGCTAAGTTAGGTTAGGTGAAGATATCTTGAAAACTACATATTTGCCCAGGAAATGGATATCACATTTGCGCAAAACAACTCAAAATTGACCAGAATTTTTTTTTCTCATCAAAAAACCCTACTGGATGTAATAACCAATTTTGAACTAGTTTTTTTTACGTGTTTTAACTGCACATTTTCCCTCTCCTTCAAAGCCCTGCCCACTTTTTTTTTGCTGGGGGGGGGGGGGGATCCAGAAAAACACATTTTCATTGGAAATGAATATCACCATGAAAAAGGAGGAAAAAATCAATCTACAGTAGAAAAACAGATTTGTGTCTGAACCCAGGCCCCATGGGCCACCTAGATGGCGTTTTGCAGGGGACCCCTAAATGAGTAATGCCACCCCTACAGGAATAGGCTATCTGGGAAAAATATTATAGGTAACGTTTATAGACCAAAGGGTGCATATTCCCTACCATAGTAACAAGGTACGGTACCAGTGCCATAGCTGGAACTGCCCCTGCATTTGTGGTATTTTTTCATGCTAATTTAAATACCAATTTTGTACAGAGTTAGGTATGGCAACACCTTTGTCATTTAATTAATTAATAATTGACAGGACCTTTCCATTGCAAACTATTGATTAAGGGGACATTATATAATGAGTATTAAATATTTGCTGATGGATTAGTCTTGTTGGTCCTTATTTGACTGAAGTTTCTACCATAAATCTAACTTGGTTCCATTATATACAGGCTCTCTCAGAGGTCCAGAGAGGCCCGGGCCACTTCCAGCTTTTGAGGCCCATAGCCAAAGTCATTTACTTTCACTGCAAAACATTATATTCAAACCTGAAAGTTTCTAAATTTGAGGCCCAGACCAAATGGCCCTCCTAGCCCACTCTCTGATAGGCCCTGATTTATATATATATATATATATATATATTTATATATATATATATATATATATATATATATATATATATTAGGGTGACAATAAAAATCGAAAGTTGGAGTTTTTTATTGGCCATTTGTTCAATGCTGCTACTACATGAGAAAACAATGTACTGTAAATATTAGGTCATTCAGATAATATTTAAGGGTGTCTCAAGTGAGGTAAATAATTCTCCTTATTCATTAATATTTTTTTTAATTACTTATTACGATTGGAGTACGCCTGCACTTAAACTTTATGAACTAAAACTAACGTTTATTTACATTAATTAAAAAAAATATTAATTTATTTTTACTAGGTAATGAATAATTAATGTTTGTTATAAGGAGAATTATTTACCTCACTTGAGACACCCTTAAATATTGTCTGAATGACCTAATATTTACAGTACATTGTTTTCTCATGTAGTAGCAGCATTGAACAAATGGCCAATAAAAAACTCCAACTTTCGATTTTTATTGTCACCCTAAAAAAATATATATATATATATATATATATATATCGGGTGGCCCAAAAAAATGTTCTAATTTTTCAACTAGTCATATCTCAGTAACCCGTGGACCTATATAGACGATATTTTAACACAATTTACAACAAAGCCTTGTCTCACTATGGTTAAAATTTGAAAGCGATTTCATTTATGCTTTTCTCACAATTTAGAAAATAAAAACTCGTGTCAAAAAAAACAAATATCGATTGTAGTCTATGCTCGGCCTTTTGGCGAATTTTAGGCCATGCGTAGGCTACGCCCGTTTCAGAGTTTACGAGCTTACAGACTACATATCCTTCAGTCCTTCAGTCTCAATCATGACGTTGTCAGAAGAAGACTGTGCTCTCATTAAAGCTTGCTACATTGACAAAGGATGGAAGAGTGGAAGATTACTACGAGAGTTTCCAGGGAGAAGTTGGAAGAGACGTACACTAGACAAACTGTTAAAGAAGCTTCGCGATACAGGAACCACCACCAGGAAACCAGGAAGTGGCAGGCCAAAAGCAGCAACAACACCAGAAAACGTGGATTACATAAATGATAAAATCTGCTCTCAAGAAAATGAACCAGGGACTCGTTTATCGCAACGGACAATTGCCAAAAATCTGAGTATTGGTTCTGTGCAACGTGTAGTAAAATCGCTGAACCTAAAACCATTCAAAAGGATTCCCACATCTAGAAAAAACGAAAATGTGAAGGATAAAAGAAAAACAAGGTGCAGACAGTTGCTTAATAAATTTTCAGTTGATGGTGTTAAGAAGATAGTGTTCACGGATGAAAAGGATTTTACACTAGAAATTCCACGAAATCCTCAAAATGACGTTGTCTACGGACGTGGTCGAAAACGCGATATTCCGGTGAATAGACTGTATCATGAGACATCGCGATTTTAAAAAAAAGTGATGATATCTGCAGGCGTTTCTTGGAACGGTAAAACTGACGTTCATTTTATTGATACCGAAACGACGAAAGTGAATTCCATAAATTACATGGAACTTTTAAACACAAAGTTGTTGCCAGACTGCCGTCGTCTCTATCCAGAAAATGATTTTTGTTTTCAACAAGATGGGGCACCGTCACATACAAGCAAGGCCACACAGGCATTTCTGAATGATAATACGCGCACATTCATTACCAAGAATGAGTGGCCGCCTCAAAGCCCGGACTGTAACCCAATGGATTATTCGATTTGGGAGTTGCTGAAAGAGAAAGTTTATCGTGGGCAGCGCGAAAAATTTACTGAACGTGAATTAAAGGACAAAATACTACAATCATGGCAGGAAATTGACAATAATGAGGTGCAACGAAGCATCTCTGTATGGAAGAAGAGACTCCGATTAGTTTGTCAACAGGACGGTGGTCCAATCGATCATTTAATTGGCTAAAATAAATAAAATATTCATGATATTTGTTTTTTTGACACGAGTTTTTATTTTCTAAATTGTGAGAAAAGCATAAACGATATCGTTTTGAAATTTTAACGATAGTGAGAAAAGGCTTTGTTGTAAATTGTGTTAAAATTTCGTCTATATAGGTCCACGGGTTACTGAGATATGACTAGTTGAAAAATGAGAACTTTTTTTGGGGCCACCCGATATATATATATATATATATATTTTTTTTTTTTTTTTTTTAGTTCAGGAAGAACCGATTCGCCTCTATTTAAAGGGCATATCTCAGTGGAAAAACAAAGAAAAAGTGAGAGGAAAGACAGAGGAAAAAGAAAGGGTGGAGGGGACAGTCGAAGTGGAAAAAGACCAAGGATGACAAGGACTGCAGGGTCGAGCCCCATCATCCTTGGGTGCTAGGGCCGGGAGGACGCACGTGAAACCTCCAGGAACAAGCACGTACAAACGAGCACAAAGAGCACTCAAGAGCACGAGCTTAGAACCCCCTTGCGGGGATATATATATATATATATATATATTATATATATATATATATATATATATATACACCTTTCTTTTGGTGGCCATGAGCAGTCATACTTTGAAACAAAAAACATACAGTATATATATATATATATATATATATATATATATATATATATATATATATATGAAATGAAAATGAAAATGAAAAGGTTTATTGGCAGACTATAGTCCATATGACAAATATTATTAATACAATGACAGTTCATACACTAAGGATGAAAATATATACAATTGATTTGAAATAATACTGCACTGTCGAAGTTAAGTGGAGCTACAGACAGACGTTTTCGTACCAAAAAGTCCATAGCTTAGAGGATAAATGGCAGGACTCATGGATAGCTTGGATGATCGGGTTGGTTGATTTTTTAATTCTTTGCATTAGACTGTGATGAGCACGTCTTGTTACCTCCGGGAAGCTCGGAACATTGCGGGTTGCAAACATTTGCGAAGCTGAGCATCTCGGGGGTAATTTATGTAAGAGTCTAAACGACCTGTTGTACAGCAAATTTAGGGTTCTGCCAGAAGCTTTTTTATAATTCACCAGAGTTGCTGACCGTATATATTACTGCAGAAAGTACGAAAGAGTGTGTCTTTAGCTTCACTTGTACAGAAACGAAAGTTCCTTATGGTCATATTCGCTTTAGCACACAGGCTTCGAGATTGTTTTCTTATATCCGAGTCATCACTCAAGGAGCTGGTAATAGTTTGACCCAAATACTTAAACTCTTGTACTTCCTCAATTACTTCACCATTCATTTTAAACCTTATATCAGCTGGCTGATTACAGCTTTTAGGATGAAATTGCATAACCTTAGTTTTTGTCACATTAAAAAGAATATCATGTTTCTGCGAATACACTTCGCAGACTTTTAGTAGCCGATCCAGACCTTTAACAGAGGGACTTATTAATACCATATCATCGGCATAAACTAAGTTATTTATCCTTGTGTTATCTATACAACATCCTACTGTTGCCTCATTAAGTGAAGCAATTAATCCGTCAATATACACATTAAACAGCATAGGGGAGAGCAAGGAGCCTTGTCTCACCCCACAAGAGGAGCCAAAACACTCAGATAGTACATTGCCCCACCTAACAGTGAAAGATTGGTGAGAATACCAAAATTTCAATAAATTTAATATGTACATGGGAACCTTCCTGTCTTCTAGTTTTGCAAGTAAAATATTGTGGTTCACCCTATCATATGCCTTACTTATATCAAGGAAACAGCTATAAATGGTTGAATTACTGTCAATGTATTTAGATATTGTTTCTTTAAGTACATAGATACACAGGTCAGTTGAGTGGGACCTTTTAAAGCCAA
Organism: Bathynomus jamesi; assembly: GCA_023014485.1. Lineage (NCBI taxonomy): Eukaryota > Metazoa > Arthropoda > Malacostraca > Isopoda > Cirolanidae > Bathynomus > Bathynomus jamesi. The sequence goes on along the minus strand of JAJOZX010004836.1, from coordinate 27,803 downwards.
ACTGATTAGGAGATGTCCATAGGAAATCATTTAATCGGAGTAACAAGAGTTTTTCTAGTAGTTTCGAGAAGCAGGAAGCGACAGCAATAGGCCTGTAATTATTGCTGGACAGAATGTCTCCATACTTTTTTGACCAGGGGCAAGATATATACCCTCATGAACTCTGCAGGGATATAGCTATGAGCAAGCATGGCTGATAGGAGCAATGATATATGCAGACATACTACGTCATTTGCATATTTTAAGTGCTCATTCGATAAGTCATCTACCCCTGACGCAGAACCAGTCTTTAACTCTTTAATTAACCTCTTCAGAAAATGATATCAAAATATTTTCCCTTGTCCCTCCCACAATCGTTTCGCTGCAATCTATCTTAAGATTATCCCTACTCACACTATTAAGAATGTTAGAATAGTGGTTTTTCCACAGCTTTGCAATTTCATCCTCCCCCGACACCCCATCGATTGTCGGAGGGAGGACATTTTTGACACCCGTTTGATTCTTAACAAATTTCCAAAATTTGTTATTATCGTTATTTATGCGACCTTCACAGGCTTTTGATGTCGAATAGACTCTTCTTCCTGTTTACATCGCCTTATGGCCGCCTTATACTGACCCCGACTTCTACACATATTTATGTATACTGGTCCTAATCTGGGTCTACCATGAAAGCACCACAAATCGTAGGCGTCTTTCGATTCCCTCTTCAGGGGGGCAATAAAATCATTCCATCCAGAATAACCTTAGTATGATAGTTGTAAGATTTAATCAAGGGGGTTCCTGCTTCTCTTAACAGGGATATTATCTTACTATAATACCTATCTATGAGTTTACAGTGAGAATCATTTGAGCAAGGATTATTACAGCCAAGGTGCAAAATTTCTAAATTATTAAAGAGGTGACATGTTCTGTCTTTGTATTTTATTCTCTGCTGCATATTAACATTGGACCAATCGACGCGATTATTCTTACCTATTGAGTTCTTGTTAAGTCGTGTTGCGCATAAATTGGTAACGTTAATTAATATTTGTAATGGTCTATGATCAGAAAGAAGGAAATCATGCAAAATATGAACTCTAACAATTCGATCCTTTAGATTATTACTAGTGAGACAATGATCAATCCACCTGGTGGTACCACTCATATCGCTAACGTATGTAAAATTACCACTGGCTACCCCTAATACATCTACATCACTTATACTTAAATTGGCCGACTCGCACATGTTACCCAATTCTCCAAAGAATTCCGAGTTCACATGTGCGTTAAAGTCCCCCATTATTATACAGTGAGAATATTTGGGGTTATCTGATAATGACTTAATTTTGTACAGCAAATCAATGTATTCATCTAGATTACTGCCGTTGTTGTATGGTAAATAGCAGTTTACAATTAATATGCAATCATTGTTCACTTGTAATTCAATGCCTAACAACCTTACGTTATCGCTTGTTAAAAATCTTATATGTTTTGACAAATTTTTCCTTAATAAGAAAGCAACACCACCAAAAGGCCTACCGTACATTAATTCATCTGACAAGTCTACTGCTGATGACGCATGGTACATAAAGTCATAATGGATGGTAGAGAGGAATTTTAGCTCTTGCTTAGGTAGCCAGTGCTCCTGCAGGAGTATCAAATCTGCACTGTCGCAGATTTTATGAACATCTACAGTTGAATTCCTCACTGACCTTACATTATATGAGACTATTTTCAACAAGTTATCCGCCATGACTGATAGAAAATTTATTATTAGTAAGATTATTATTATTATACACAGTACAACTTTCAGGCATTACCGTTAGGGCGCCTATTATTATAATTATTATTATTATTATTATATTATTATTATTTTGCCTGTTATCAAATCTCCTGGAAAAGTGAATAAACTCCTTAACAATAATACCGTCGGGCCATTGACTCATATTATACTGGTTGAAATGCACATTTACACCTTTAATTATTACTTTAAAAGAGTTATAATATGGAGATTTCGTGTTTAGTTTATTAACTATCACTATACTGTGTTCACCAATGATTTCTTCTATCATGTGTCGAATATCGCTTGCCTCGTTCGAGAGCTGAATTCGCGACACAAATAGGGTGAGATTCTCCATCGGTGGCCTCGCCGCGGAGACCGGTTGAGGAGACCTTTGGGACTGGCGCCTATTAACAGTTATCCACCCGTCCTGCTCCCTCGATCTCCCTGCGGCAGGGTTCGCCTGCCTGGGGGATGGGTGGCACAACCTTTGGGGGATAGGAGGCCCCTCCCTTACTCTGTGGCTTGGTGAGGGTCTGTTAGCGGTGTTTATACCCTGACGGCCGCGCGTGCCTCTCCTGCTTCGGTGGGAGGGGGGAGAACTGCGTACCGAGCGAGGCGTAATCGAACACCTCTCCTCATATATATATATATATATATATATATATATATATATAGTCTTTAAGAATATAGTAGATGTACTGTTGGGTATATATTTGAAGGGAATTGAAATTCAAAGAAAATCAAAATACTGTATGCCTAGTAGATAAAATACCAAAATTTTATATCAGTACATCATTAAACAAGACATTTACATTACATTTCATTTGGAAAACCTGAAACCACTGGGGCCTATTTAAGTTATCCAAGTTATGAACTATATTTGATAATAATAATAATAAAAAAAAAATCTTGCAAGATGTCAATCTCAAGTCGGCTAACTAACATACAATTATCCACTACCACCAAAGCAGCCTACATAAATCAAGCCAAGAACACACACCATTCACAATCTACAAACTATTTTTCATTCGTGAAAGTGTCCAAATTTTTCTTAAAATTTACTAACGAGCTACTGTTTACCACATCATAGGGAAAATCATTCCAAAAATCTACTACTGACTGAAAAGTATTTTCATTACATTTCATTAAATTTAACATTTAATATATACAGTATTAATACTTATATACTTATCACTCGCATAAAAGCTAGGAAGACTAAATTTTGCCAATATTCTGATTGTCATTGCTGATATTTCTCTATCCAAGATTCACTGATAGGAGATAAAGAACTGAAATTAACAGATTTACTAGTACAATTTCTTTTTCTCAACCGTTTCCTATTTTCCTTTCTCACTATGGTACTCAATTTCTGACATAAATAATTAAATATTTAGGTTATGCACTCTGCCTCATACTTTGAAATCATACTCCTCAGTCTTTTGGAAAAAACCTAGTGGGAGGAAAGGAAGTGGTGGAAATAGTTTGATGTTCAGTACTCTAAAAAGATTTGTTTTTGGTCATTGTTTTATATTTAATGCAAATTATTTGCGGCTAGAAAATGTAGTTTGCGCGTGACAAAGGCCTATAGCAAATTAGTATCAGTGCAGTACATCAGCTAGGTTGGGAAATTTTAATTATCCTAGGTCTACTTCATTTTGAAAAAGTTGAAGTCTTTGTTGTACAGAAATTTGATTACAGCCATCACTGTTTCTATTGCTTGATTATATGAAACCAAAATTACCTTAACCCTTTCGAGTCAACTGGGACTTAAAGCATATATGGTACATTACTGTTTTACTAGTTAGAAAATTTAAAATCAGTCTTGAAAGGGTTAATTAAGCAATAAACACTTGGTGTTTAGCAATTGGCTGCTTCATGTTCATAAACCATTTTTAGCTACATTGATAAATGAAAAGGGATTCACTAATTACACCTTTATAGCCTTTTCACGTATTCAGTACCATAGATTAGTTTTAATACATTTAGTGTAAACTGCAGTAACTAGAACAGATATATGTATGGTATGGTTTTAAGTCTTTATCTTTACAAAATTGCGGAACATAGGCCTAATCTTGTAACCCAATAAAGTGCTGTGTTTACTGTAACTGCAGTAACTACTACGAATGTGTAGTACCATCTCTTAAAGTGAATGATTGCAGTGGCCTACCTTTAGAGAAATATAGATCATAATCTTGCAGCCCAGTGGTTGGCTAGATGTTCATTATCTTAACAACTAGATAGCTACAAGCAATCAGCCTACTATTTCTTTTTAAACTCTAGGCCTATTGATCCTTATTAAAATCTTAAATGGAAATTTCTAGAAAACCCCCAATCCTCAAACCATAATTGATTCTTGATTCATACATTTAAGGATTAAGGCTTAGGTTTAGATTACAATAATTTTGGAATGGGCATTTAATTTTTTTAATGCGTTTTTTAATTAATTTTTTTTAATGCATTTGACAGTCTTCGTTTGGATCTCTAGGCACAAAGTTAAAGGTGGTGTCTGCATGAAGCTTATGTAGTCCATTTTGTGCATACAACTGTCGAAAAGTTCCAACAGACAATTTGGCTAGTGATTTTTACTAGTACTCTCTCAGTAAACACTTGTGCCCTATAAAATGATGTTACTGCCACAACAATTAACTAATAAAACACTAATTTTAATTTCTACAGAGAATGAAAAGGACACGAGTGTGATTGGCATCAATTACTTTCCTGAAGAAAAAACTGTCGTAGAAATCGGACCTGTGATTCTGAACAGCAGCCAGTTATAATCTCTCGCACAAGAGGTATGGGGAACTGCATGTACATGCACATTTTCTGTTTTATCATATTTTACTGTTTAACAAAAGCTTAAATGTTGAAATAAATGCGTGATACGGTACCTAACTTTTGGTGAAGACCTTTATTAAATGAGCTCATATTAGCTACTTTTCTATCAATTTACAATTGTTAATCAATTCTGTTCAGTTATTTATTTCTTTTGATTAAGAAGTGTATATAGTATTTTTGTGATATATTTATTTTTGGTTTAGCTAGAAAATGAAAATATCGGTGCTGAGAATGGAAATAATAATATTTATAAGCCTCAACACTGTGTTAGTAGGCCGGGCTGAAACTATAATTTTTGTTTGATTTTAATTTATCAGAGTGACTAACAGTTGGCTTTTGATATAAAAATAAGATTCCTGAAAAAAATAATTGGTGGCCACCAACGTGTGTCCGGCCACCCCCGTTTTTGTAAAAACATCTAATGCCGCACTAGCAAAATCAGGAAAATGGCAATATCTCTTCTTCTGAACATGCTAGAGAGATGGTTTGCATACCAAAAGATGCAGAATGTGATTTAGAACAAATTATTAAGAGTGATATGTTTTCATAAAACCTTTAGTTTTGAGTTATTTTAGAAAAACTAATATTTTGGGCCCATAGACCCCCTTTCAACTGAATGTCAACACAATAAAATATTCTCAAGCTGCAAATTGACATGTATTAGTGGTTTTCAATCAGCAATCAAACTCAATCAAAATCAGCCATTTTAAATTCATTGAAAATGCTTTTTGACATTCCAAAACGCCAAACATTAAATTATACAATTAACAAATTGTCATTTTGTCATATTTTAGCATGATAAATAATAATGTAGAACTTAAAATATTTTTTAGACACAAAATCTTTCATTAATTTACGTGATCTAATTTTGTTTCTAATAAGACCATCTCTACGCTCATGACCTACAACAGCCAAGGATGCTTCAGTGACAAGCTTGATGTGCCTTTCAACATTCTGACTGTGGCACTCGTGATCCAGTTTCAATGCGGTATTAATGATATCACGCAGTTCATCATTACTGAATTCTTTTAATACAGGTGGAACAGTTTCCCATTGGGACATAGCAGACAGCTTGTGGTATGGAGAAGCTTTGAAATTGATGATTGGCTTTCTAAAGACCCAAACATTCTCATCTATAGCAGGATATTCATCAGTACCACCTTCATGATCCTCTTCATTCTCATCATCACTTTCAATTATTCCACCTGCAAAATCATTGCTACTACCAGATTCATCATCAAAATCCTCTATAACTCCCCTCAACACAGAACTTTATTGACAGCACACCACCTCACCTCCTCACCTCTTCATCTTCATCAGCCAGCATTCCAACTAAAATATTTTCACCATGAGCAAAATAGCTGTTATTGTTTAATACGTCATAACAAATTTCTCTAATTTTCCTGTCAGGGAATTTATTTACTCTTTGGATCATATTGAATAGGTTTCTTGACCCATCACTTAGCCTCTTATTAGCCTTGATATTGAACCAACTGTGAAAGTATACTTTGATGATGAATTCTACTATGATTTTGAGGTTCTTACTGGGTCTTTTTCGTGAAACATAAAAGCGAAGAATTCTACAGGCTAAGGTGAGCCATCGAGAGTGATTTAGCAGGCCAACTTCTAAGAGTGCAAGGTCTTCATTCACTTTACCAGTAATAATTGCCCAGCAGATGCAGTATCCATACTGAGTGTGTTAGGAAAGACAGAAATTCTGGTATAGCTCAGTACACTTAAATAGTAAAAGGACAGTTTTTTTCCCAAAGGATTTTTTTTTTTAACACTAAAGTATCTTTTATTTCTATTTGTTTATAGTAAATCTTTCTTAGCAATATTATTCTACTTTGTCTTCGGTATCAGTTTGCCCCCAATTTTTTCCTCTTCAAAGTTATTCTCCAGATTGCTTTTATTTCTTTTTGTCTTATACGTTAAATACAAGTGAAATGGTTCTTTGGCAGATTTTCACCTTTTATTGGGTGTCATTTATAATATCGTTAGTCCAGTGAATCTACCACGTTGATTAGGGTGGATCGATTTTACATTGTTTTCGATTTCCATATTCTAATAGAGACAAAAACTTGCGCATGCATGAGAAAATAGCCTCTGCAAAATCTTAGCTTAATAGGTAATCATCTTCTGCCCCCGGCAGAGCGATGAAAATCATATTTTAGTAGTCAAAAACGTATTTTAAACCCTAGCCTAGAGTCATAAAATTTTGCGTGTGTGTTATTTCATGCCTAAGCAACGATATAAATGCTATGGGAAATATATAAATGCATTATTTAAGACAAAGAGCCGATCTGAAAATATGCATATTATACATATTTTCAGATCGGCTCTTTGTCTTAAATAATGCATTTATATATTTCCCATAGCATTTATATCGTTGCTTAGGCATGAAATAACACACACGCAAAATTTTATGACTCTAGGCTAGGGTTTAAAATACGTTTTTGACTACTAAAATATGATTTTCATCGCTCTGCCGGGGGCAGAAGATGATTACCTATTAAGCTAAGATTTTGCAGAGGCTATTTTCTCATGCATGCGCAGGTTTTTGTCTCTATTAGAATATGGAAATCGAAAACAATGTAAAATCGATCCACCCTAAATTGTTGATACCTTTAAGTGAATTTTAATGATGATAAACATAGTTTTTTTAATCTTCAATAACTCGCATAATGTTGTCAGATTTGGATCACACACACACACACACACACACACACAGCCTGGGTTTTGGCATATATATATGTATATACAGGGGCGTACATAAGGGGGGCACAGGGGGCCTTGCCCCCTTTACGCTTTTACTTTTTTTTTATCAAGAGTTAATGTTGAAAAGGTTTAAAAAATGTGAACTGGCAGTCTTCGTTTGAATTTCGCAGTGACACGGTCGGCGGAAGTAGGGTCTCACTTTTTACCCCTTCAAAAATCATACTATCGTTTCGTTTTTGTACCGGAATGAAACTACATAAAGCTTGTGGTCCCCTGGACAGCTTTTTTAAAAAGTCGAACACTGAATCCACAAGTACAACGGTAAGAACATAAAAAGTCTTGTCTAAAATTTATAAAAAAAAGAATAAGAATACGTAATTAAGATCAAACCAAGATGATTAAAAATATTATCTTTGTTTTATCATTATTTTTGTATAGTACAGTATTCAAAATTAATATGCAGAAATAAAGCACACAATATTATGTAAGTTTTTTAAAATTTCAATTTTTTTGATAAAATACCAAGATTAAATAATGATAGGGGCTAGGCTAACTAGCGTAGCACCATTTTAGCTCGGTTTCTACGCTTATTGGGGTTTTGTATGTGATATCAGCTCCACGCCTACTATGGACACTGGTTCCTAAAATTTTGCTGAAGTATTTTTCGGGGTATAACTTTTGTTAGTTGTAATTAGAGGCAAAAAAAAGAAAAATAAATAAATATGCAAGGTTTTCCACCTATTTTCTACACACGAGTCGCCCGAGTTGAGGTCGGGGCTGTGTGATGGCCATTCTTGGTTGGTGCTTCTCCCTGTCAGTCCAGCACCACGTTGGCTGTGAGGAGGAGGAACATCATGCATGAACACAGAGATCGTTTTGAGTGATATCATTACGCCTCTGAATTGCTGGCCAGTATTTCCTTCTGAGCATTGTCAGTGTCACCATTTTCATTTTCAAAAAAGAATGGACCGACGATGCATCCATATCCTATAGCACACCACACAGTTAGCTTTTCCACACTGAGAGGACGCTCCTCAGATTCGTGTGATTGCTCACAAGCCCATGGAGATTTTGCTTGTTTACGTGGCCAGAAAGATAAAAATGGCTCTTATCCGTGAACTGAATTCGCTGCATGATTCCTGGATTTTGCTCCACGAACTTCGACATTTCTTCTGCAAAGCGCACTCGAACTGCCTTGTTTTGATCAGTTTGTGATTGAAGAACCTGAATCTTATAGGGGTATAACTTATCATTGCGTAACATTTACAACACAGAACCTCTAGTGATGCCAAGTTCAGCAGATAGTCAGCGTGACGATTTTCGTGGACTTTGTTGAAGGGACCTCCTAATTCGTTCAACATTTTAGTTTGTTGTAGCAACTTTAGGGCGTGCACTTCTACCTTTGTTCCTATTTTTAACGTTATCAGTTTCCTGAAAGTTACGTATGGCTCGCAGTATTGTGTGCCCTGATGGAGCCATCTCGCAATTGTGTGTACGTTTGTACTTGTACGCACGTTAACCCTTGTCAGAGACTTGTCATGCTCATAATACAGCTTCACCAGTTCTGCTCAGGAGTGAGCCGTGACATTATCTAACCCGCAAAGCAGAATTATTATATATCAATAAAGGAGTAAAGGTATCTTCTTTTACACGAGTAATAATTCACTTGTGTAACTCGCAAGTAGTATAGCCGCAAAAGGGGAGTGTGCAAGAATGTTGCAGGTTATTATGTAATGTTGCAAAGGGGGGTGGGGTTGTTGCAAAGGGGTGTTGTTGCAAAGGGGGGTGGGGGGGAACTTGGAGGCGGCGTTATCCCCCAAGAGAAAGGAGGAGGAGAGAAAGGAGGAGAGGTGTTCACCTGGCAGGAGCCAAGTGCACATTAAGACCAGCCGAGTTGGCGTTGTTTTATAGGCTCCTAATCAGCCAGTTGGCGTAAATGGCTTGAGTTGCCAGATACCGCGATACCATTGTATACATTATTATAGACTCCTAATCAGCCAGTTGGCTGTAAATGGTTGTCAGATACCTCTTTTTAGCAGTATTATTGTATACATTATTATTATATACGCCTAATCAGCCAGTTGGCTGTAAATGAGTTGCCAGATAGCGCCATGTATTCATTTAATCGAAGACAGAGTTGCCAGATACCATTGTATACACTATTATAGACTCCTAATCAGCCAGTTGGCTTAGAAGGCTTAAATATTGCCAGATACCGCAATACCGTTGTATACATTATTATATTTCGAATACCGGTAGTAGAAGGCATAACAATAAACAACATTGCATCATTCTTTTTATTATAAATATATAGAAAATAAATATACATTTGAGGAATATGCGTATAACAGGAATATATACACACAATTATGGATATATATATAAAATAAAATATACATTTCAAATAAATATACACTTCAATAGAAATATGTACATAACAGTACAGGAGAAATATCAAGCAAAAGATATATATATATATATATAATATATATATATATATATATATATATAAACACAAATCAATAGAAATGCGTATAATCAGTACAGGAGAAATGTCAAGCAAATATATATACAATTAACTTTTTTTTCAAAATACTAAACTCGGTCTTAATCGAGTTTACAATTACATCATTATTGCTCTGCATTACGCAGTATATGCGGCTTAATAATATTTCACCGCTTAAAGTATAGGGAAACCTGTATTCGATATGAAGGGCTTTCATATCGTTCAGTACTATTTTTGTTCCCACTTTACAACCGGTTGGTAAGTCATCTTTAAACACGTCTAGAATACAATCAAAAGCACGCACAAAGAGTTCATCGTTAGCTACATTATTAAACAAGTTTATAAGAACGCTTTTCCAATCGAGGGTTTATTTCTACCGACTCGAGCTTTTCAATCGTGAACTCACTCAACATAGCGGCAATTGAAATAATCTTCTAAATCGTTACGACAACTGCGCGTTATATAAAGAAATAGTTCTTCAGGTGAACGGTGTAGGTGAGCTCAGCCTTGTACCGATCAATTGCTTTGTACCAAAGTTCATGGTATTTCAAAGAGTCTAAACTTTTTAAATAAACATCCAGCACTAGACCATTCTCACCAGCCCTACACTCGGTAAACCCATCGAGCAGAGCAGTGTATGCGTATTCAAGTACTGTATCAAAATAAAACATATCCGTAACACGCGCGTCTAATATAGGTTTCAGTTTACGGAATCCGTCGATTTCAAACATTCTGTCGAGGATGAAACGGTTTCGCGTAGGAATAAGAGCGTTATTATCAGAAGCATTCTTCCACATCAGCCTTATATCAATGCACGGCCGATCGTTATTTATACACAACGTACATACAACGGCGTATGAGGGTGCGTCACTAATCTGCTCTCTTCTTGTACCTACGTACGTTAGCAGGTATTTTATAACGATCTTCACTCCACTTCTCAACTATCACAAAGATTCTATTCATCTCCTCGATACTTAAATAAACCCGTTTGTTTGTCGGTCTACATTCCGTTTCCAGTACATAGCTAATGGTACCGGAATTACGCCTGAACACGCGCAACGATTTCGTCACGGACACATCGTACGAGGCGTTGAGAATGCTGCTCAAAGGAAGTTCCATCGTATTCGAAGAGCGCACGTCCACTCGGCTCAAGCTCTGAGATAACTATGAGCCGTGTGAGGCACGCAGGTAGGCAGGAATGGTTCGACGGGCGGCTGACTCGATGATACGTGAATGGGCTTGTTCCGCGAGTCGAATTGTACCGGTACAAGAATATCACTACCAGCCTACGCACCAGACATTTTGGATAAGAACTAGGAACATTTTACTAAACATCTCCACACTCAGGCGCACTATTTGAGAGGAACATATGTTCATATTTTTCCTTTCTGCCCATCAAACGATACTCGTCTCTAAACTCTGTTAAAAATTCACGCAGGGCACTAGCCACAACCTCACTACGAACCTCATCATGATATACGTTAATATAGTGATAAAAATACTAAGATTGTCCATGATCACGAGATTCACATTTCCAGTCGTAGGGTATGAGTAATCGACATGGTGTAGCATGACGTAATACCGCTTGTCACACCACCCATCAGCAAGACTCATTATCCATACCTGCTGCTTCTCTTCTGCACGCGTTGTTTCTTTTACTTCACGGTGTATGTGAGACTTTATAAAGTTTAGCTCTGCAGTATACTTCAGCACATCGTCTGTGCAACGAAAGCCTTCAACGGTCTCACCAGAACATCCGTAGAGTATTTGTACATCTTGGAACTTCGCACAATCCAATGTGTTTTTAAAAGAGGCATATGAGGGATGAATAGGAAGTTTTTCGGTATCCACCACATCCTGGCACTTTACTGAATACCATTTCGTAAACGTTGTACAAGCAATATTAAAGGTAGCCATTTGAATACACGTCTGATCTGAATACACGTCTGATCTCTCGGGCTTACTGCGGTCGACTGACACGCAGGGATTCCCAGATAGTAGCATGACTCACGGTCTTACAGTGGGCGGAGCTTAGAACTTTCACCTACACACACACACACACACACACACACACACACACACACACACACAGGAGAAAGTGAAACGCTATTTGAAACATGATTTATTTAATAAACGAGATATTCAAGTTATATATATTTACAAATACGATTTAATAAACGAGATATTCAAGTTATATATATATAATATATATATATAATATATATATATATATATATATATATATTTACAAATAGATACGATTATATACAAGACGTGTGAGTTAGAAGCATCATTGGTATCCAAAGGGTACGGTATCATAGGTACCAGGTAACTGGTAACGTTTCCTATAGGTGTTACGGCACACCATCGTACCCCTAAGTTCCTTCACGCCCCCCAGCTTCTGCGCCCGAAAATTGTGGGTGCCTACAATTAGTTGGTGAGGTTGTTCATCCAAACATACTAGATCCTTCAACGACTCAAAGTTAACAACCTCCCGATTCGCATGGTTGAGCGTAATACCCTTTGCCTTCACGATATATTTCATTTCATCCCCCACCCTGACCCGTACCCCATAAGTCTTAGGTCCTGTTGAGGCAAAAGAGTCGGCGTATGCGTTGTCCCCATACTCATCCTTGATCTCATCAGTGAGCTCGCCGAGGAACTCCCCAATAGTGGGCATGTATTCACCCTCCCTCTCTGTGAATATCACGCTATCTGTATCGGCATACAATACTCTCCGCCCAAGAGAATGCAATAGACCCCAAAGTTTTATACGGGCGTAGGCTGTTGTGAAGCTGGCCACAGGTATGTTTGTAACCCTTGAGGTATCTGTGGCAAATTCAGTGTTGTACTTTATTACGTAAGTATTACCTACATTTACGATCTCCATGACCTCTTTATCGGGGGCATTGGCATAATCCCAGACATCGCTATAACTTTGTGCCAAATGAATGCTCCCTCTGCCGGTATTCTGCGCAAATTTTCCCCATAGACTGTTTAGACACAACTTTGCACTAAAGCGCTTGCCAGGATTCTTTACAATTTGGACACGATCAAGTTGTATACCTTCGCGGTCGCGGTAACGTTGAATATAGGCAGACTTTTCATCTTCGGTATCAACTCCTCGCGGATACCCTGATGCCTCAACCTTATCCTTCAAAAAGGTGTTTATATATGGTGTGAAAAGGTTGGGTAGCTTCTGAAACCTCCACACCTCATGTATCTTCAGTATTCTATAACCATGGCGCACGGCTAGGGCCAACTCAGGACTTGTATATACGCCTCTGATCTTACGCTGGTGGGGTATATGGTTACATTCGCCGTTATCCTCTTCCGCGCACTTCACGCACAGGGGAAACATGAGCTTGTCGTCGATAACGACAGGTAAGATCGGCATCCATAAATTGCGTGGGGGGAGTACGTCTACGAAAGAGATCCCAAAGTAACGATCATTCAAATTTTTTGAAAATTCATTGATGGATGGTAGGCTAGGCCCCACCAGTTTCTCAGGAGCGCCCACGGGGTACGGATTGCTCTTCATCACGTATGGGTATAAAGAACAGAAATCGTAGTAATGGAGCTTCACGCCCTCCGTAGGTGGGAAGTATAGTCTGAAAGGATTTGTACGTCCTCCAAACAAGCTATCACCACATTTGAGAGGATCCAGCACCATTGAACGCTTGATCGCTTTTATTTCCTCACGGTACACCTCGTCTGTCTCCATCCGTGCATCATATTCATGCTCCCACAAGACTTTGTGAGTGAACTGTGATCCTATAAGTTGATCGCGGGTGCGGGTCGATGCAAGACAGTCGGCAGGAGACCTACCGTTGATATCTCCGGTGACTCCGCACTCAGGACGGGGGCATCCATGCCACCAGCAACCGTTAAAGGAGTACACAGTCTTCACACCAGTGACACGGTTTTCACTTAACCCATCAACCCAAAAAACACGTCCATTAATCTTAATGGGTACTTCACCCGTGTTGCGGGCGTGCTTTATGTATACACCTGTCTGTTGCTGTAGGTGTATGAGCCAGTAAATAGCCTTGTGCCCGTAACTGCGGGATTGTTTCGGTGAATAATGGCTAAGGTGTCTTTCGGCATGAAGTTATTCTTGAACACCGTAAAACATAATGATGCGATGGTGGTTGCGACTTGCAGTGGATCGCATTTGAAACGGGCTATGTACATCCTTCTAAAGGCCTGGAAACATACTCTAAGCACGCGCACATCATTCACGCAATAACGCTCACATTCATCAGCTATATTATAAGGGTTACTTTCATTAAAACTGTCGTAGTATCGATCAAAGTCTTCACGTTCATCCATGCAGTCAAAATAATGTTTGGGGGGTGGTGGGCCTACGTAGTTTAAAGTCTCGCTGGTGAGGAAAGTGTATGGGAAGTATCCTTTGGAAACTTCAGCTGCTACTCCCATCACCTTGGGTAGCTTTGCTAATTTACAAGGTGTGAATAATAAAGTATCTTTAAATTGTACATTGCCTCTTATCTGCATCTGTATTAATTTGTTGCCTCTTTTCAATGGATCACCTGTAAATATCTCAGAGGATTCGTGTTCAAGCAACTCCTTATAAAGGAACTGCGTGTCAAACTTTGCCCCGTTATGGGCGAGAATATACACAGTCATTTTTTTGAACTTGTCGGCTAACTTGACAATATAGGACACAAATAGTTTCACAGGACTATCGCTGACATTCGTTTTAAAAACGTTTGTCCGTTTACCACATTTGGGGCACTCGTCACATTCGATATCCATACACTCATCACAGATAGTCTGGCTCACAAGTAAATGTGGAATTACCTCTTTGGTTTCAGCGTTCGTATATGTTTCTATATCGTAGTATACAGTTATACAGGGGTTATTTTTAGGCTTAGCATCTTTCATATAACATACATGCTTTACTCCATCCGCCTTATATTCCTCCTGGCATGTAGGACAGTGAATTACGTCACACTTGTGCTTAAATTTTCCCCAATTATCCATTGTGTGAAACATACCACATTCACAGATTCTCATTTTCCTGCACGTGCCAATTGATTTATGGAAATCAAAACAGCTATTATTGAAAAATGTGCGTCTACACACATCACAGTCTCTCTTCTCAGCTTCAACTACACGGCTTTCACATTTGGTGCTTTTACACTGCTCACATACCATGTGACATTCTTTACAATGTCTCACTATATCATCCGCAAACTCGAGGCACCCCTTACACAAATCATGATGTCTCCCATATTTTCGACTTTTGTCATAACTCGCGTAAAGCCACCTTATATTACGGATGGGGAGATACGTTGTCCCTGACAATCCTAAAATAAGTAGGGGCCTTGTACGATCTCTCACACAGCTTTTAAAAACATACACAGTCCTACGACGATCATCCAACCCAAACACAACTATGCGGACATTCATTTCCTGTTCTACCCTTCTCAGCTCTTCAGGACCCATATTACAGTCAAATTCAAGTTCACAGTCTTCAGCTAGTTTACGGGCATGCTCCACGACTGTAGGCAACCAAATTTTTTGAGTTCGTGTATTTTGTACAGTAAACATACGTGCTAAGAGTACTGCTATAAAGCCGCAACCACGATCGACGTTTATATGCCGTCTATAAATAGCTTGAGAATTGAAGTTAAGAGTATACGGTATGGCACTATGACCCGCAACACGGTATACATGGTCAATATTTACCGTGAAGTTGTCCATATTGAAGGCTATACTACTTTGGGCGGCTTGCATTATACGCCCTAATATATATTCTACATCTTCAGCCGCCAAACGTCTAAATGGCACTATCACCCAATAATCGTCTACATCACCGTCATCTGACCCGAATCCAAAGGACATACTCGTCCTGACTTCACGCTCGTCACGATTCTGAAGAGCAAACTCTATAATACGCTCTACAACCCGGCGTAGTCCGCGCTCAATACCATTGCTATACATGACTCTAGGGTCGACCCTGACTCTATACCGATTTCTAGTCAAGGCTGGGGTGGGGGCTGCGGATCGCACCAATTCCAGCGTTATACCATCCTCAACAGAACGGGGGGCGGAATTAGTGGATATATTAGCGGAAGGTGCTGCTGATGGGGGCCCTGTTGCGTAGGAGGTTGATGGTTGGGGCTCTATTATTGTAGACTTAACAGAACGGGGGGCGGCGGATGAATAAGGGGATATATTAGGTGCTGCTGGGGGTGTTGTTGCGTAAGAGGTTGAGGGTTGGGGATCTATTACCGCTGCAACAGACGCGTATTTCGGTCGCTTTATACCTGACGTGGGTATCTCATACCTCCGCTTTGGACGTGTTACCGGTATCGCTGGTGAGGGTTCAGGGGAGGAGATCACAACTACACTGTCGTCGAGGTCATCCGTAATGATGGGCTGCTCTACCTCATCGTCATTCACGGTTCTGTGGGAGAAGAAATATAAGGATCAGCACTCAAAATTTGTAATATTTTGTAAATGACTCACTTAGGAGTGTGACGTGTTAGAAATGGACTCTGTAGAAAAATTCAGATTCACGAGCCCATCCACATGTATTATATCTGGACCTACAGGATGTGGTAAAACTGTGTTTATGCTTAAAATCATTAAAGAAAAGGGGGAGATGTTCTCGAAATTTGTGCATAAAGTTATATGGTGCTATTCGACGTATCAATCAGTGTTCAACGAGTACCAAGATGATATTTTGTTCCACAAAGGCGTATATGACGTTAATTCGTTAAAGGGAAATGAACATACAATCATTGTAATTGACGATCTCATGTTGGAGATGGATAAAACGTTTGCCGAGACATTTACAGTATTCTCCCACCATCTTAACATAAGCGTGTTCTTCATCAATCAGAATCTATTTTTCAAAAATAGATACATGCGCGATGTGTCGTTAAATACGCAATATCTAGTCTTATTCGCGCAACGTAGAGATGTATCACAAATTGGGGTATTAGCCAATCAAATGTTCCCGAATCAGCGTAAGGAGTTTTTGGAAGTTTATAAAGAAGCTACAAGCACGCGTTACGGATATTTGCTTTGCGACCTTCATCCGCGAAACACGTTTAGAGTGCTTCTGCGAACGAATATATTTCCAAACGAGCCTGAAACGGTGTATATTCCAGAATGACAAAGAGACTAAAGAAATACCGTGAATTAATAAAAATCTATCATCGACTGCCTCGGGCAATGCAGCAGATGTTTATTAAAAATATCGATGCCGACTTTTTAAAATGCATCTGTGAAATCTGTCTTAACGTTATAAATTGCAATGTATCAATGAAAACCCATCAGAAGGCTCGCCTACGCCGCTACAAGAACATAATACGTGCACTCGCTCGTAAAAGCCAAACTGTAGCGAAGAAAAAGCGAATTATTGTACAAACAGGAGGGTCATTTCTCCCCATCTTATTTTCAGTTTTGGGTCCTTTACTGACTAGATTAATATAATGAAGAAAGTGGTAGTGATTCCCCACGAGGTGTACGCCTCACTGCAAAGGAATCCAGACACGTATCTAGATCCCCGTAAAAGCAGACTTAAAAGAATGGAAAGCGAATTGTTAGCCCTATTAAACAGTGAAAAAACACCTGATGAGAAAAGAATCTTATACCAAGAAGCTCTGCAGAAATTTCTTCACGAGTACGAAAATTATAAGAGCCCTACAGAGATTCCTGTGGTTATTAGGCACAGCACGGGGGACGATGGCGACATAGGATCTGTACCCGGCGACACAGCTGACCAACCAAAAAGATTAGCCACACAACATATCGAACATGTATTAAAAAATACCCTCCCACTTACATTGAGGAGTAAAGGCTTAAGTCTTTATAATCTATTGAATGAGGATCCCGCCATACAATGGACCGATACAGGGGAGATCATTGTGGAAGGATCAAAGGTACAGGGATCGAATATCGTAGACATTGTCCATGATCTGGTGAGAAAGTGGGATAGGCCATCACCATCAGGATGGAAGCATATTAAAGCAAGACTACAACAAATAAATGTCCCTAAAACGTTGATAGGAAATCTGAACAGGTTAAAAGACTTGGAACATGCAACGCCTGTGACACAATTGAAGGCGCCGTCACCCCCGGCGGTAACACCTTTGAAGAGGAGCAAGAAGAGGTTAAACCAACCCTACCCACGTGCCTCTAAAATACGCAAATGGCTAACGTATTAACTAAACGCTATTATGACATTTCTACCCCATCCTCTTACGGCGGCGTAGATAGACTGTACAGAAGTGTTTACGGAGTAGGAAAAAAAGATGTTGAAAGATTTTTGAGGGAGCAGGACGCTTATACGCTTCATAAGCCTGTGAGAAAAAGGTTTAAAACAGCCAAGACAACGGCTTCCTCGATTGATTCTATTTGGCAAGCAGATTTAACAGACATGCAAAGATATTCTGTGTATAACGATGGTTACCGCTACATTCTATTCATAATAGACGTGTTCTCTAGATATCTGTGGCTAGTTCCTCTGAAAAATAAATCACCTGAAACAGTTGCTAAAGCCACCAAAACGCTAATGTTAAAAGAAAACAGGGTTCCTGGCTATTTTTGTACGGATATGGGGAAGGAGTTTATAGGCCGTGCTTTTCAGAATATGTTGACAGAGTTTAATATCAGCTATTACACAACCAATTCTATACATAAGGCTTCTTTAGCTGAAAGAGTTCAGCGCACCATAAAGGAACGCATGCACCGTTATTTTACACATAAAAACACATACAGATTTCTAGACATTCTGGAATCATTGGCATCATCCTACAACCGCTCACACCATCGCACGATTGGGGCAACACCTAACGAAGTTTTAGAAAGAGGTACGCTCCCGAGAAGAGATGGATCACCACCACCACCACCACCACACTCTGTGCGCTTCAAAATCAATGATTATGTAAGGCTGTCGCGTTCGGGGAATAAATTCGCAAAGGGTTTTGAGCAAGGATGGACACGCGAGATTTTTAAAGTTAGGGCTGTGAGACCTAAAGGTGATAATGATGTATTACATTGAAGATTTGAATGGGGAAGAAATCTCAGGAGGCTTTTACCGCGAGGAATTGCAGAAAGTTGCGTTTAATTTAGAAAAAAATGTGTTTAAAATTGAGAAAATTTTAGGAAGCAAAGGTTCAGGAAGGAGAAAAATGTACCTGGTGAAATGGCTAGGGTACCCAGAAAGCTTCAACACCTATATAAAAGCTGATGCAATAATGAAGCTTAAATAGTATGCAACATGGCTCCTAACCATTTCTACGTCACACTCCCGTCCTCCTCGTCCCTGTCTGTACACCCTAACAACACGCTAGCCAACTTTGTAACAGAACTCCATGGGCACATTGAATTGGGTCGTGATTCGTATGAGGTGGGGATATGCGAAATTCAGCTGGACACCGTCTTTTTAAATATTGAACATAAAGAAACCGTTTTTACGATTCTTAGAGACATTGACGAGTGTGAAAAAGCTGGGGTAGCTATGGATGAAACTATGCGCATCGCTCGGACTAAGATTACACGGTATTACAGTACAGAAGTAAGACTAGGGCCGGGTCAATATGGTTCGGCCGAGGATGTTGTGAGAGGCTTAAACGTGAGTTTAAGAAACTCAAACCTTACGAATGATTTAGTATATGAAATCGTAAACAACCCTGCACATACACTAATCCTAAAATCAAAGACTAACAGACGTCTTAAAGAACATAGAAAGTTCAAAATTCTAACCAACGGCCGATATAGCGCAGCCTTCCAAAGAGACACATTTCACGAGACACAGTATAACTTGTCCAGATTAATGTATCAATTGAAGATGGAGAAATTGGCTGAAAGGTCCCCAGACATGTGCTATATTTACAGTAATATAGTGGAGCACCAGTTTGTTGGGGATACCCAGGCACGCCTGCTGCGCATTGCTCACATCCCCAACCATAGAGGAAGGAGTTTGAGTATTACATATGACAGGCCCCATTATGTGAATGTCGCAACTAATTTAATAACCAATATCACAATATATATAAGAACGATTGAGGGCGAAAACTTCCCATTCGGTAACGGGAGCTTAACAGTGAAGCTACACTTTCGACGCACTGAGTTATAATGGATAGAAAGCCTTTCACCGTCTATCGAGGGATGCGATACCAGCGCGGTAGTGGACTTGGATCCATTTTTTCATCCATACTACGTACGGCTGTTCCTTTGCTGAAGAGGGGTGCCAGATACCTTGGAAGGAAAGCGCTACAATCAGGCCTTAACACTGCAGAAGACATATTGGCCGGGGCTAAACCTAAAGAAGCTCTAAAAAAACATTTAAAGCGTACACGGAACGAAATCATCAAAGATGCAAAGAGAAAAATGCGTGGTGGCGGGAAGAAGAAGAGGGCTCCCCGGAAGAAGAAGGGGTCACGTGGTATTAAACGTAAAAGGCTATCAAAAAAGAAATGCTGTAAGCGAATGAAACCTATGGTTGACCACTTTTTTGACTGATATAAGCTAAGGATATTGATCTCATGAATCATAGTTTGTTTACCACTTGTCGAGAGAGGAGTCACTATTTCGCCATGGCACGCTTCATCCACCCATGTAGTTCACAATGCTGTAAATCGGAGCTGTCCTTTTTTGAGCTCCCGCCAACCCAAGTTTCTATTGAGCACAGTGACTTTATTACAATTAACCCTTTAAACACAATTAGTTCACCGAGTGCACCTATAGAATTCGTGATACCCAGCTCAGGTCCTTACTTTTTTGATCCAAGCTGTGTGCACATGTACGCTAAGCTACGTATAGCCCATTCTGATGGAACGGCCTGCGATGACAAATATGCTGTATACCCTGAAACAAACTTTCTGCACGCCATATTCAACCAGTGTGACGTATATTTAAATCAGACCAACATATCGGCAGGCACGGGGTACTATCATCTACGAGCCTATTTGGAAAATGTCCTCAACTTTTCCAAAGAAGCGAAGGCTACCTTTTTAAGTGCGGAGGGATATTATCAAACTAAAGATGAAAATAGTATAAAGGACAAATTTAAAAATAAAAAGAAAATATACGAGTGTTTTGGACGGTTGCACACAGATTTCACTTTCCAGGAGAAGTTGCTTGTGAACGGGGTGGATATGAAAATAAAGCTCACCCGCACGAGTCCTGAGATCTGCTTAAATCTGGATGCGAATCAAGAAGAGGGTGCAAAGTCCGTTGTGGTTCACATTATGGACACATACCTCCGCGTACGGCGAGTGAAATTAAGTTCACCAAAACAACTAGAAATTGAGAAAAATTTACTAAACGCTACAGTGAAATATCCTATTAACAGAGTGCAGATCAAACTATATACGGTTCCTGCAGGGTTGGCATCGAAGCAGATAGAAAACATTGCCCTGGGAAATCTTCCTAAAAGGATATTAATCGGCATGCAGGACCACGCTTCGGTGAATGGAAAATATAAAAAGAGTGCCTTTAAATTCGAGAATTTCGGACTTAAAAATATAACTCTATACGTTAATGGCACTGCTTTGGGTGGAACAATGGGTACGGACTATTCATCAGACGCTGTGTTACCTCTTTGTGCCAGAGCCTATAGTAATCTGACCCATATTGCAGGTGATTGTGATGAGCTTGGTAATGGGGTAACGCAGGAAGAATTCATTGATCAATTTAACCTTTATCCGTTTGACATTACACCTGACTTATCTGCTAGCGTAAATACCCATTTAACACCACAGCAGAGCGGTAACATCTCAGTGCGGCTGGAATTCGCCAAGCCTATAGACGCTCCTATTAGTGTACTAGTATATCTCGAATCGCAAGCCCTAATAGAAGTAGATAGATTTAGAAGCGTTATCACTGACTTTTAAAATGGATGCTAATACACTTCAGAAAGTAATGGAGCGAGTCACACGTTCCAAATTTATCGGCGTGTTTGCGAAGAATGAAACATTGAGTTTGCCAAGTACGCGAGAATGCGGTAGTCTTATTGTGAACACAGACATCATCGGTAATGAAGGGATTCACTGGATCGCTGTCTATTTTAAAAATAGACAGCGCCTGTACTATTTTGATTCACTCGGTACTCAACCCTGGAGTGACCCTATTATTGTAAAATTTCTCGCTCAGTTACATATTCCCGAAGTTGTATGGAACCCATTTCGTATGCAGGGATATTTTACTAATGTTTGCGGAATGTACTGTGTCTCATTTCTCATGCATATGTCAAATGATAAAGAATTTATAAATTTTTTAAATTTATTTGACCCGTGTCACACTCACCGAAACGATGAAATGGTATGCAGACAGATAAAAAACCGTTTTCCAATTGTACGTACTCGTTGTATATTATAATGTTTTTGTTCGTATATTTGTAACGGTATATTCGTTTATTGTACTGATTTCTTTCATTTAATAAATTTATGAAAATATATTGTGTCTTCCCAAAAAGATCGAAAAACACTTACATTATTTCGGTGTGACATTGTTGACTGATCAGTATACCCTCCCTATTCCGAGATTCTTCAAAAGATTGTATAACTCGTGTCAAATCCTCATCGGACCTTAAAGGAATAATGCTTTTAAAACATATACAGAGTATACAGACAGACAGATCCCCATTATGTGAAGATATCTTTGGTTCGAGGAGTGAACGCCATAAAAATTTCGATTTTAGCATAATGGGGAAATAACACTGATTGACATTTTTGGCGAGTATCTATTTGACGAGATACTACAACTCTCCATATATATATAAAATTCTAATTATAGACACTTACATTTCTATGGTAGTCCCTTGCGTCGGGTTGTAAGGAGCGTCACTGCAAATATCTTCTACGGTTTGCGTTGAAAATAATAATTCGCCACAATCAATCGCATTGAAAAGACTAATTGTGGTTAATGCTGCAGTATCACGTTCTTCATACAAGTCTGGGGAGACGTACAGGTCCATGGTGGAGGATGTGTGACACTGCTGACTGATCAGTATATCATCCATATTCCGAGGTTCTTCAAAAGATTGTATAACACGTGTCAAATCCTCATCGGACCTTAAAGGAATAATGCTTTTAAAACATATACAGAGTATACAGACAGATCCCCATTATGTGAAGATATCTTTGGTTCGATTACCAATTTCGATTTTAGCATGATGGGGAAATAACATTGATTGACATTTTTGACTAGTATCTATTTGACGAAATACTACAACTCTCCATATATATATAAAATCGAATTATGGACACTTACATTTCTATGGTAGTCCCTTGCGTCGGATTGTAAGGAGCGTCACTGCAAATATCTTCTACGGTTTGCGTCGAAAATAATTCGCCACAATCAATCGCATTGAAAAGACTAATTGCGGTTAATGCTGCAGTATCACTTTCTTCATACAAATCTGGGGAGACGTACAGGTCCATGGTTGAGGAATGATTATTCACTGATGCGAAAATAGCTACTGTTACTCCCAACTGAAAATATCCCCTTTTATATGCACATTCGCCAAGCTCCGCCCAAAAGACCAGATGTTCGTCGTGATTGGCTGCCGATGTAGCTGGGTGGAGCTATGACGTGTACCATTCCGCTATAACGGGTACGGACGAGTAATTGCATCTTTATATTTTCACTAATAGAATTAATGCTCTTATTCTCCTTTGAAAATTATTTGGTGATTCGTATAGAACTTTTGATATTGATTCCAAATATGGTTTCAGAAGTTTTCTATCACCCATAGTTTTCGAGAAAATAATATTTCCATTTACTCAATTTCCCGCATCATTAGTCACTAATGTAATCGAGAGGGTATAAAGAAATATATCATAATTATATTTTAAAAATAACATTCGGTTTCAACGTTAAACTGTAGGTCTAAGGTGGTCATTACACATAATAATAAAGTGGTTGGCAGATAAATGGGCACCCTACGTGTCCTAGTGGTTAAGACGCGGGGCTGTTGATGGTTCGGAGTTAAACTGTAGGTCTAAGGTGGTCATTCCACATAATAAAAGAAAGTGGTTGGCAGATAAATGGGTACCCTATGTGTCCTAGTGGTTAAGACGCTGGGCTGTTGATGGTTCCACGTTAAACTGTAGGTCTAAGGTGGTCATTACACATAATAAAAGAAAGTGGTTGGCAGATAAATGGGTGCCCTACGTGTCCTAGTGGTTAAGACGCTGGGGCTGTTGATGGTTCCACGTTAAACTGTAGGTCTAAGGTGGTCATTACACATAATAAAGAAAGTGGTTGGCAGATAAATGGGTACCCTATGTGTCCTAGTGGTTAAGACGCTGGGGCTGTTGATGGTTCCACGTTAAACTGTAGGTCTAAGGTGGTCATTACACATAATAAAAGAAAGTGGTTGGCAGATAAATGGGTACCCTACGTGTCCTAGTGGTTAAGACGCTGGGCTGTTGATGGTTCCACGTTAAACTGTAGGTCTAAGGTGGAGTGGAAAGCTTGACCTTCGTCAGAATGAACAATTCGGGCGGAAGCTAACCAAAGGTTATCCAAAGGGTATATATATATATATATATATATATATATATATATATGGGATGAAATTCACAATAAAACACGTGAAATGAATGAATGCTGAAAACAAGGAGTGAGGTGAGGTTTTGTTTGATTTGACTCGTAGAAAGGTAAAATATGGTCGACCGAGTTGGGCAGATTCTCGGAAATCCTTTCCTCTATCGGATTATGTTTTGGGTATTTCCAACTTTCTTCGTTTCTTTAAATTTCGTTTTTCAATTTTCTTCGCAGGGATGAAGCTCATGTGTTTCGAATTGTATCCGCGTGCAGTTTAGGTAATTACATTTATTCAAGTAGAGTTTGCAACCTCCTTTCTTCAAGCGAATACTGCAACGTTATACATATAGATGCAGCTTAGATAATTTTTTTTTGGGTTATTTCCAACTTTCTTCGTTTCTTTAATTTCGTTTTTCAATTTTCTTCGCAGGGGATGAGGCTCATGTGTTTCGAATTGCATCGTTCTATAATTCTGTTTTCTATGGTTGGTTGGATAACTACGTTATTTGTTCCGTCTTTGAATCTTCCAATTGAATATCTATATAAACATATTGTTATTTTATATGTTTGATTCTTCCAACTGATTAACTATATAAATATATATATTGTGGTTTACGTATAGTTTAAAATAATATACGTTTGGTATGATTTTCATAATATATATATATATATATATATATATATTTCTATAATTCTGTTTTCTATGGTTGGTTGGATAACTACGTTATTTGTTCCGTCTTTGAATCTTCCAATTGAATATCTATATAAACATACTGTTATTTTATGTTTGATTCTTCCAACTGATTAACTATATAAATATATATATTGTGGTTTACGTATAGTTTAAAATAATATACGTTTGGTATGATTTTCATAATATATATATATATATATATATATATATATATATATATATATATAATATTTATTCTATAATTCTGTTTTCTATGGTTGGTTGAATTATGGATAACTACGTTATTTGTTTCGATAAGTTCAACTTCAAGGAAGCTCAAGTTAATGTTATATTTTGCATATAATCCACTATATACATCTATTGTAAAACACTATATACATCTATATTTCAATTAAGTGTGTAATTATTTAATTCATCTACCATATTGTGGTACACAATGCTTATTAGAATACATGGTGCGATCTGGCAACTCAGCACCCCAATACAAGGCGTGATCTGGCAACTCAGCCAGAATAGAGGCTTATAAAAGATCGAGAAGCTGGTGAAGACTCATTCCCAGCTCGGCTCCAGCCGAGCAAGGACCTCTGGTCCTTTTTTTGGCCCTTTGGTAAACCCCTTAGTGGCCTCTTAGGTTAGGAAAACGAAAATAATATGCCTTAAAGGCAACTACTCTCTCTCTCTCTCTCTCTCCTACAGGCGTCTCTCTCCCTCCTTCAGCTCTCTCTCTCTCTCCTTCAGGCGTCTCTCTCTCTCCTTCAGCTCTCTCTCTCCTGCATGTGTAACTACTGCCTGTGTACCTCCTGCATGTGTGCGTATGTGTGTGTACCTCCTGCATGTGTACCTCTCCCCCCTTGGCTGATTAGACGTATATAATAATAATAATGTATACAATAATACTGCTAAAAAGAGGTATCTGACAACCATTTACAGCCAACTGGCTGATTAGGAGTCTATAATAATGTATACAATGGTATCGCGGTATCTGGCAACTCAAGCCATTTACGCCAACTGGCTGATTAGGAGCCTATAAAACAACGCCAACTCGGCTGAAGTCTTAATGTGCACTTGGCTCCTGCCAGGTGAACACCTCTCCTCCTTTCTCTCCTCCTCCTTTCTCTTGGGGGATAACGCCGCCTCCAAGTTTCCCCCCACCCCCGTTTGCAACAACCCCCTTTGCAACAACCCCCACCCCCCTTTGCAACATTACATAATACCCTGCAACATTCTTGCACTCTCCCCTTTTGCGGCTATACTACTCTCGCATATTGTCTAAGTAACAACATTTTAAACTTGTGGAGGATTTTTTTGACCATTCTATACGTTACACGCCTGTGGTCCCGCGTACATTCTTTACAAATGTTGTTCATGATTGCCGAGAATATGTATAGCTTTGTCGGAACTGCCCTTGTTAGGCCCATAATCATCAGTATTTTTCTAAATTTTTTCGGAGCGATTCGAATAAATATACAGTCATCATTTTAGATGGAAAAGAAAAGAGTAACGAGAAATTTTTTCCAGTTAATAGGCCAAATTTTCATTTCCTCCCATTTCACTAACATCCCTGTTGAACAAGCTTCCAACTTTTCTATCCTAAATGACCTAGAGCAGATTGTACAGTACCCTACTTATATCCTCGATCGCCTCGGAGATAGGCCCAACATTCTCGATTTATTTTTTACCCAAGTTGTTCTTACTCGATGAAACTTTTTTCTCCGTTGAGCTCCTCCGACCACAATTTTTACGTGTTTCCTGTCCTATCGCTCCAATTCGGCCTTTGGATCCTCCCAAGAGGCACTTTGGCGCAGCTGATTGGGAGGCCCTCAGGCAATACTTTTGTAATTTCTCATGGAATAATTACTGATTCCGTGGCCGGGGCCCTTCCGAATATGCCGAGCGCATCACGGAGGTAATTCTGTTGGGCATGGAAGTGTGCATTCCATATTCTATTCCTACTACTAATACAAAAAAACCTTTGTTTAACTTTACTTTTTCTAATGCTATCCGCAACAGAGAGAGGTCTTTCAGAAGGTACCCTTGCCATCCAATTCCTGACTCAGCTTATATTGTGTGCCCGGAATCGTGCAAAATCTGTTCTTCAACTCCAAAAATTCCTTCATCCGACAAAACTGAAAACCTATCCAGTTCTAATTATTCTCGCTCTCTCCGCCATTTAGCTAAGAAACTCTCCAACAGCTTTACTTCCTCCTCTTAACCTCCTCTTTTCCATTTCGATGGCTAAGTTGCTCTCTCTTCTTCTGACAAAGCTGAACTCTTCACTCAAACTTTCGCCTTCAACTCAACTGTGGATGAGTCCGATGCTGTTCCTCCATCTCCTCCTCCCTCTGACTTTATTATGTCTGAAATTAGAATCTCTTCCAAAGATGTTCTTTCTGCCCTCTCTGGGCTCAACTCTAGGAAGGCGTACGGTCCTGATGGTGTTCCTTCTGTTCTTGCAAGAACTGCGCTTCTGCTGACATCCTGCCTAGGCAAACTCTTTTGTCTTTGTCTCTCATCTGGTACTTTTCCTTCCTGCTGGAAGTTCGCTTTCATGCAGCCTATCTCAAAGAAGGGTGGCCACTTTCAACCCTCGAACTATCGTCCAATTGTTTTGATTTCTTTCCTTCTTAAAGTTTTTGAATCTATCCTCAATGGGAAGATTCTTAAACACCTCTTCTTTTAGATCGTCAGTATGGGTTCCGTAAGGGACGCTCGACTAGCGATCTTGTTGCATACATCTCTGACTCTTGGTCATCCTC
>JAJOZX010004835.1:182500-370559 GCA_023014485.1 Bathynomus jamesi | reverse complement strand
TCTAAGATAAAAAGGTCTCCTTTCGCTCTAATTCGAATTTATAACATTATAGCATATTATTTCGTAAAATAAATTATCTCGTAAGTGCCATGTACTTTGTATTATATTTCTAACATCTTAATTGTCTATTAATATGAAACACTGTAAAAACAAGACAAGTTATAGTAACTGTTTAATTGTAATTACTGTAATACTTAAATTAACAATAACTTGTAATGTACTTTAATGAAACTGTAATTAACAATAACTTTTAATGTACGCAGTGAAACTGTAATAAATGTAATGATTTAAATTTATCATGTAAGAATGACTTTAAAATGGAAGTGTAATTAAACAACAATGTGAATATGAATTAATTGGTAATTGTAATCGTAATTGTAATGAAACCAAAATTAATACGTACTCAGTTCATGTACTAAATTTGTACTATTACGAAATGATATCGCCTCCATAATAGTAGAATCAGCGATACTAGTTCTTTTTTTTATTTTTATTTTTTTTATTCTTTTTAGTTGAAAATCTCTAAAAAATATCTAATCATGTTTTAAAAAGGGGGGAAACTTAACCTTCGATTGACTCCCCCAAACATTTAAGCTATATTATACTGTACGGTAAAAAATTAAGGCACTTCAGATTTAGCGCTTCTGCATTAGACTTCTGATTAGCACTTCATCGTTGTACTTCAGATTCAGCAACCTCATTAGGAGGGGCAGAGGCCCTTGCCTCCTTAATATACTTTTAGATTCCGGCCTGAGCCATGGTCGAAAGAGGTCGAACCTCTACCCCTGTAAATTCAGAGTACCTGTATATTTTTAAGAAGTAAACCAAAGTAAGAGAAAGTTTTATTTCCCCCTCGAGTTGGCTATCTTCTATTATTGGAAGAAAAGAATTAACAGAGTGTCGACCCCATAAGCGAGAGAAAAGAATTAGAAAGAATTATAGAAAAGTATAAAGAAGAAGATCCGTTGCCGCCTCCGAACCAGAACCCCCCCGTCGAATCCGAACCGACTCAGGGCCATAAAGGGGGGGTTAACAACTCTATATATATATATATATATATATATAAATATATATATATATATATATATATATATAAATAAATATATAAATATAAATATATATATATAAATAAATATAATAAATATATATAAATATATTATTATAAATATATATAAATATATAAATATATAAATAAATATATATAAATATATATAATAAATATATATAAATATATATATATAAATATATATAAATATATATATATATATATAAATAAATATATATATATAAATATATATATAAAAAATATTATATATATAAATATATATATATATATATATATATATACAAAAATATATATATATAAATATATATATACAGGGTGTCCCGTAAGTCTGGACCCATAGGGAAAAATAATAAAATTACAAAATAGTAAAAAAATTTATTTATAATATATTTTTTTAGTATTTTTATTATTATTTTTATTATTTTTTTATTATGATCTTACTCCGCTGGAGTTTTTATTTGTGGGGCCACTTGAAAGCCAAAGTGTACGAGGTCAAACTTCAGAACATTTCCACTTAAAGCACGCATTGTGGAGGCGTGTCAAGAAATTTCTGCGACTGTGATTCAGAAAGTGCTGTCGCAGTGGAGATTGCGTCTTCAACTATGTGTGCGACACAACGGCGGACACTTTGAACAGATTATGTAATAAATTTTTGGACTATTTTGTAATTTTATTATTTTTCCCTATGGGTCCAGACTTACGGGACACCCTGTATATATAAATATATATATGTAAAATATATATATATATAAATATATATATAAATAAAATATATATAAATAAATATATATATAAATAAATATATATATATAAATATATATATATAATATATATATATATAAATATATATATATAAATAAATATATATAAGTAAATATATATAAATAAATATATAATATATAAATAAATATATATATTATAAAATATAATATATATAAATATATATATAAAAATATATATATATATAAATATATATATAAATAAATATATAATATAAATATATATATATAAATATATATATTATAATATATATATATATATATTATAAATAAATATATATATAATAAATATATATATAAAAAATATATATATATATAAATAAATATATATATATATAAATATATTATAAATAAATATATATATATAAATAAATATATATATACATAATATATATATATAAATAATATATATAAATAATATATATATATATAAATATTATAAATAAATATATATATAAATAATAATATAAATAAATATATATATATATAATATATATATAAATATTTATATATATATATTTATATATATTATATATATATATTATATATATATATGTTAACCCCTCCGTCTATGGCCCTGGGTGGTTCGGAATCGACGGGGGGTTCTGGTTGTGAGGCAGCAACGGATATTTCTTCTATAACATTCTAATTCTTTTCGGTCGCCTCTTGTTAAACTCTTGGCTACAGACTCGCCAGACTGTTATGCCAATATCTTCTATGGTGCTTGGGTTGTCTCTTAATTTGGGCAAAGGGTCGCCAATTTTTAATTCTTCTCTTTCTATAATACTCTGATACTTTCTCTGATACTTTCTCTGATACTTTCGCTTGGTACTAAACTTATCGATTTTTCTTTTATATAACTTATTGACTTAACTGACTAAGTTCCTGAAGAGAACAAGGCTCGAAGGAAAAGATAAAAACTTCTTTTACTGTGGTTTACTTCTCAAAATGTACAGGTAGTGCTCTGAATTTACAGGGGTAGAGGTTCGACTTCTTTCGACCATGGCTCAGGCCGGAATAAAAAAAAACTAAGGAGGCAAGGGGCCTCTGCCCCCTCCTCGCAGCGAGGCTGCTAACAAGGGAGGCTCGTAATGACGTGCCGTAATGAAGTGCTCTAATATGAAGTGACTCTAATGAAGTGTCTTCAAGAAGTGCTTTTATTTTACAAATACATGTATAATATAAACCTAAATGTTGGGGGACGGAAGTTGAAGGTTAAGTTACCCCCTTTTAAACACATGATCAGATGTTTGAAAGATTCCAATAAAAATTAAAAAAATTAAAATAAAAACTAATCGTATTTTTCGCCGAGTCTACATTTATGAAGGCGATATAATTTCACAGTAGTACATAAGTACAAATTGAGTACATGACTGAGTACGTATTAATTTTGGTTCATTACAATTACGATTACAATTACCAATTAATTCATATTCACTTATTATTGTTTAATTACACTTCTATTAAAGTACATTCTTACATTATATATTAATTCATTACATTCAATTACAGTTTCATTGAAGTACATTACAAGTTATTATTAATTACAGTTTCATTAAAGTACATTACGTCGTTTACCATTCTTAGTGTTTTTATATTCATATATGGTTATAATATATGGTTATAATATATGGTTATACTATATGGTTATACTAGATGGTTATACTAGATGGTTATACTAGATGGTTATTATATTTGGTTATTAGTACAACACAAGTACATGAGACATGACACACATGATATAACATAACGCATGATAAAGTTATAAATTCGAATCGAGCGAAAGGAGACTTTTTTTATCTTTGAAGCGTTCGATTCTGCCAGTTAGCGGAATGTGATAACTTACTAAGCATTTTTGAGTTCAATGATGCGAGAAGTGATATAATAAAAAATAATAATGAAAAAAATAATACGAGAACGTATTTTTGCGTTTTCGAACGAAGGCATGAAGTTTTGCATTTCATAGAGCAAAAATGAATATTTAATAAAATTTATATAGGATAATGGTCAAGGGAAATTAATGACGGGAAAATGTGACGTATGGATGAATATGGTTGAATAATAATATTTATACTACATAACACCACAACACATTATTATTAAAGAATTTACCATACATTGAATATGGAAGATGTCCATACTAAGCACACGATTCAGTGTACAAGGTATGGGAAACGTAAAGAGAATTAAGTTATTTTATGACGTCATAGTTATTGAATTTGTACGTATAGTACAAATCATTATTAGGAAGATTTACATGAACGAATTAGAGACAAAGAGTGGGTATCAATGACTAAGAAGTACAACTGCGGGTTCCAATCCTGTTACATGCAATGTGTATGCATAATCTAGGGACGAGGGTGAGATGCAAGACAATTCATAATTAATTATAATAACTTCTATAAGAAATGGAAAATGGATACGACTAAACCATAGATATGGTAGATCGTAGGGTTGTGACACGAAACAAAATAGGAAGCTACAAGTAAAATTATTATTCAAACTCGCGTTAAGCGATTTTGGTTCTTATGTAAAAATGAATATGGATTATTCATTGTTCATTTTTTACATATAATATATATATATATATTATATATATATATATATATATATATATATATATTATATATATATAATAAATATATATATATATATATATATATAATAAATATATATATATATAAATTATATATATATATAAATATATATATATTTATAAATATATATATATATATATATATATATATATTATATATATATAATCGCATTGTTTACATCCGATAGAATTTAGACACCGAAGTGTAGCTGAATGTCTAAATTCATTCGAATGTAAACGATGCGATTGAATATACACATGTGAAACTGGAAAAACTTAGATATTAGAGTAAAAGTATGAATAGGGTTGTATCATAGAACCACCACTAATTCCACTCCATTATTTAACCATATGCGTAGGTTTAATCATAGTCTTTATTGGGAAGGTTCAAAAATTGTATTAAAAAAAGGGACACATCTGGAAGGAACATTCTAGAATGTGCATTCATATACTTTATAATTAACTTTAATATTCATTTGGAAACATAAAACGAGCCATATCTTGTTATACCTTTTCCCTTTAATCACTACCTTGTCACTCTTTTCTTAATTCCTCTTATCTTTTTTTTTATGTGCGCTGTACGGATGGAATTATTTTATTGTTCCCCTGAAAAGGGGGTCAAAAGATGTTACGATATATGGGGTAATTTTGGTGCACCGAGAATATGTCCAGTTTGCAGGAAAACAAGTAGAAGTAGGGTTCGGTATGAAACAGCCATAAAATTCCAGCGGCAGTTTCCATTCCAGCAGCAGAAGAAGCCTGTGAGGCTAACTTTAATGATAAAAAATTTTGGAAATTTGTCAAGAAGAAAATGGGTGCCAAGAACGACACCCCTTCAACAATATAAAATACTTGTAATGTATCAATGTCAAAATGACTTCTGTGTAATGAACTTCAAAAATGTTTTCATTCCACATAAAAAAAAACGAACTTTCATTTGTACCACAATATCTTGTCCATATGGTAGGAAATGCGAAGAAAGGAACAAAGACGTTGGAATATCGCCTTCAAAAATCGACGTGTCGACGTGCATTATTCTGACCCCATCCTACCTGTTTAGGGTTAATAAGTAACGTTATTAAGAGGGCTCAGTGAAAATACGGGGACTTCAGTGCCTGAAATTAAATCTAATTACAAATTTAGACAGGTTCCTCTCCAGGTATAAATGACTTGTCGAATGAACATTTAAAGTATGCTAATGATGTGGAGAATCTTCAGCTCATTATTGTTCTCAGCAATACTTGCTAAGAATTATATTTTTGCAGAGTTTTTGAGAGTAAATATCACATCCTTTTTCAAAAATAAATATGCGGACATTTTATTCAGCAATAATCACAGGCTTGTTACCTCTTGCTTCCGCTACTTGAGAAACTTTTGCTACCCCGACGAAATGATTATTTATGGACGTCTCAAAATCAGTGGTTTTAAAAGAAAAGTTTCCATTCAAATGGTCTGTGTATTTATGTTTTGTAGGAGATTGTATCTAAATGTACTGACAATAATTAATCAATATATAGTTGCTTCTTGGGTGTAAACAAAGCGTATGATAGAGTGAATCACGATATTCTTTTTTTTTCAAATTTGAAGACAGGAATGTTCCACGCTATGTTTTAAATATATTGAGATTTTGGTACACCTATCAAACTTTTATGGTTAGGTGTGGCAATGTATTTTCAGAATGTTTTGTTTCTCATGCAAACTTAGACAATCCTCTTCGCTCTCTCCTCTGTTGTTTAATGTATACTATATTGGTGGATTGATTACCGCTGTTAATATGGCAAGAGTGAGATGTTATGTAGATAAATAATTTGGTCTATGCCGATGACATGGTGTTAATAAACTCTTTATTCAAGATCTGGATCATCTTATAAACATTGCCAACTATATTCAAAGAAACATTAATTTTAATGTTACTAAAACTGAAGTTACGTGCTTCCATTCTAAAAGCTGAAACCAAACGGTTAATATTTTTTCAGTGAGAGGTTAACTACAAGAATAAATACAAGAATTTAAGTATCTGCGTCAAGTTATCTTTAATTCTTTGAGTTAAGATTCAGACATAAGAAAACAGTATCGAATTTTAAATGCTAAAACGAATATGGTCATGAGAAACTTCAGATTATGTACGAACGAAGCTAAAGACACTTTTTCGTACTTTCTGCACTAATATCTGTGGGTAGCAATTCTGAACCAGATATAAAAAGTTTCTAGCAGAACCCTAAATTTGCTCTATGTCAGATGTTTTAAACCACTGCGTAGGTTCCCGCAAGACGTTAAGCTTCATAAATGTTCGCTAACCATACTGTGCCGAGTCTCCGGAGGTAACAAGACGTGCTCAATACAGTCTAATTCAAATAATTCAAACTTCGGACAATCCAGTTGTCCAAGCTATCCATCAGTCCCGCTCTATGTCTTCTGCTCTATGTCTGCCTCTCTATATCTTCTAGCCTATACACTTCCTAGTGTAAAAATGTTTGTCTATTATAGCTTCACTTAACAACACTATCGGTCCGTGTATTTTTTATGTATATTTTTTAGTCTTAGCTTTCGATAGTTTTTAGTATTCTTTCAATACCAATTCTTTCATTGCATGTAATTTTTTAAATTTCTTTTAACTCCTAATTTTACTTTTTATATTTATTTTTTTTATATTTAATTTTTATATTCATCTTTTAATTAATCGCATCGTTTATTAAGTTCATGAATATTGTACTTTTTAGGAGTTTTACCTCCCGCAAATATAATGTTAAATATACGAGGGTTTTTGTAAGCTGTAATATAGAAATAAACGTAACTCGGCCTTCATTCATAAGACTGAAAAAGTGGAGTTCGTTTAGGATCTTATAAAGTAAAATGGTTCTCCTACACCATGAATGTAACTAAGAGGATAAAGGATTTTTTTTTTTTAAAGTGAAATTTTCGGAGTAGACTCCAAAGGTTTTACTCCAGCTACAGATCCCCTCGGCACACTGTTTTTACCTTATCATGTAATGGAATTTTGAGATATATTCTAATATATTTAGAAGTGAAATAAAAATATGGCATGGAATTGTTTTTATTCTCGTACTTTGTGCGAGTGATTTACAATGATTTACAAATGTTAATAATTTTTGGATCATTACTCGACACTCACAATGGCGTCTTATAGTTTTCGTTAGTTGAAATGTCTTCATTTCGCATTCATATCTTCCAAATATGACCAAAGATCTGATGAATTTCGTGTCCAATCTAATATTTCAATGCCATTTTCGTCAAGAAAAACTTTTCGCAACATTTGCTGTATGGCATAGTGCCAATTCCTGTTAAAACAACCATCTTCTATGTACAAACCATTCGTTGGTCGGGAGCAACAATTTTTCTTTTATCACTGGTATGTATTTTTGGCCATCCGTCATTATATTCACGAAAACGCAGTGGTGGGCACCGTTAACCAAAAAGTTAACTTCGTTAAACGCTAATCCGTTAACCAAAAAGTTAACTTCGTTAACCGTTAATCCGTTAATTCGTTAAACATGAAACGGAAGTTACCGATAAACCGTTAACGTTAACTTTTATTATAAAAAAAATGAAAAACACAGTTGACTCAATAAATCCTTTATTATTTCACACTTAAAAATAATAAACAAGAACAACAATTGTTTGAAGCATTCTTGAACATTTCAAGAACAAGATAAAAAATAAAATAACCCTTACCTTTGTTATTTGGAACAGATATGGCACAGAATATTCGGGAAGTAATTGCACTGAAATTTCTTCGGTCTTCACAGCAGAGATACTAAAGAGTAAACAGCCTCTGGCGCCACACGCTCACATTTACTTCTCAACGCCATCTATTATCTCATAAAGAAACTAATTCACATTGGGACTTGAAAGTATCGGCAGGATCAACCGGGTAGAAAAATAATTATGGAGATTTTAAAGATGTGGTACCTAGAAGTACCGCCAGGACATAAAGGGTTACAGTGAAAACGCTCCCATTATAAGACATCAATTGACTTAATTTATGTCATCAAAGTGACATGAGAATTGAAATCTTACCTGATCAGTTTTATGGTTCTTGAAATGTATCAAGGAGACTACTAATAAGGTACTCACAGACATATTATAAATATACATGACTTACTTGACAACGATTATTTTTAAATATTCACTAGCACAAACATGTTGCGCAAGAGACAGACTGCAAATGAAACGAATGTAGTTATTTGTTGTAACTGTTACATATATATTATTGAAAGTGCCTTAAAATGCTCGTGATATTTCTTGAAAGAAGTTGAAACATTCAACTCAAATGGCAAATCTTTCCTCCTGATTTTACAGTCGACCATGTTTTGCTCAAACCAATGCCATAAATAACTACCATTTGGTAAGACACAAATTGTGGCGACGGAAACAAATATATCGCCTGATTTTGCACTGCGGAAATGGAAATTCGTTCATCACTATTAACAGTGGCGGATTAATTGCGCACCTGCTCAGCACTGAAAATAATAGAAACTTTTAAACGTTTATTTATGAATTTTTTGGGTTAACGGACTTCAGTTAACGGAAGTTAAATGTAACGGAAGTTAATTAGTCCGATAATGATTTTCAAAGTTAACTTAAAAGTTAAATCGTTAACGAAAAAGTTAACTTCGTTAATTAACGATTAACGGATTAACGGTTTGTGCCCAGCTTTGCGAAAACGAATCTCCCGTTCCATGGATTCCAAAACAAGACCAAACCATTATCCTCTCAGGATGATTCGTGGTGCAAGAAGGGGGACGAGTTAATCCCTCAGCATCCTTCATTTTCCTTCAAACCAGATAATGAGACTCATCGCTAAAAATGACCCGCGAAAAATGAAATTAAATTCTAGTGTCTTATGAAAACTCAACAAAAACCCCCAAATAATGAGCGTCACGTGAAGTGGGTGTGTAGTACCATATAACAGCAAAAGTTTTAGTAGGTAACGTTGATTAATTTTTTTAGAAGAAAGTGTGAATTATTTGAATATTCCGAATCATTCTTGAAAATGAACCACAAAATTTTCATGACATTTTGCTTAAAAAAGTACATTCCCGTCACCTTGCTTGTTTCCAGTCGTCTACAGTGGAGTCTTTCTACTTCCGTTCCCTTTGCAATCTCTTTCCACGCATATTTGCTGTTAACAACGGCTTCTGAGGTGCTCAAATGCAATACATGCCTTCTCACTGTTCTGGCAGAAATTTTCACCGACACCTTTCCAACTCTCTTTGAATGTGGTATGACGTCTTTCTTCGATGCCCAACTGGGTTTCATATATTTAGTGCACAAGATTTCTGTCTGATTCATTTTGGGGCATGTTCCTGCAAAGAAATCATCTTATCAACGTTTTTGTACTTGTTCCTGGCCATTTTTGTGTATAGTTTAGGATACTCAAACTTCTATCTACGTAAACTATACTTTAGTTAGTTGGTTCTTCAAATCGGCATCGAATTAGAAAAGTGTACATGTGAGCTTTAGGATGTAAGATATTTATATTTTTACATAAATAATATAGCGTCCCATTTTTTCTGACAAGTACACTGTGTGTATATATATATATATATATATATATATTATATATATATATATATATATATATATATATATATATAAATTGGCTAGAAGAGTGGTTGCGAGGTAGGAAACAGAGGGTGGTCGTTGATGGAGCGGAGTCGTGTTGGGCTAATGTAGCGAGTGGCGTTCCTCAGGGTTCTGTATTGGGCCCCTTGCTTTTTCTTATATATATTAACGATTTAGATGTCGGCCTAGTCAGTACAGTTTCAAAGTTTGCGGATGACACGAAGCTGGGTGGTAGGGCGATTAATGACGAAGATAGAGGTAAAATTCAGGAAGATCTGAATAAAATCGTTGATTGGTCAGTCACATGGCAAATGAGATTTAACGTGGATAAGTGCAAAATTATGCATATAGGTTCGCGTAACGGTAATTTTGCGTATAGAATGTCAGGGAAAGATTTAACAAGCGTAGAGCAGGAAAAAGATTTAGGAGTTATAGTCACTGGTGATTTAAAAGTAGCGAAACAAAGTACAGCAGCGGTCAATAAGGCGAACAAAGTGTTAGGTTTTATAGCTCGAAATTTTGAGTACAAATCGCGCGATATTATAGTAACACTTTATAAATCATTAGTTAGACCCCATTTGGAGTACGCTGTCCAATTTTGGAATCCACATACGCGCAAAGATATAGACAAAATCGAAAGAGTTCAAAGACGAGCAACTAAGATGATTCTGTCGCTTAGGTCAAAGTCGTACGAGGATAGGCTTAAGGAGTTAAAATTGACAACACGAGACTAGGAGTTTAAGGGGTGATCTAATCCAGGTTTTCAAAATTATGAATGGGTTCGATAACGTAGATAGAGATAGCTTTTTCGAAATATCTCAATATAATAGGACTAGAAATAACGGGTGTAAGTTGACAAGTAGAAGGTTCGAGACAGCAGTTGCCAAAAACTTTTTTACGCATAGAATAGTAAATAGCTAGAATAGTTTGCCGGTAGAAGTAATTAGTAGCACGTCTATAAACATGTTTAAAAATCGATTAGACGCATATGTTGATAGATTGGTAGTAAAATTAAGGCTTTGTGGGGATAGATCCCACAGCTCAACACAAGTGTTGTGGGATATAGGGAGGCAGCGTCTTGGGTTAGGGGATACTCTCTGTCCTTACACACCCCATTTAAAGAGATTCCTCTGCTGAGCGGTGCCCCCCATAGTACTGTGAGGTATTGAAAAACTCATGATCTTCACTTGCCTCACAAATACCTTTAAATGGGAGACCCAAGATAGGTGCACACACATTTCTACATTACTGTACAGTCTTTACAGCCACACCTACACTTTTCCTCCTAAGTGTATATATTGTAATGTATATGGTTGTAAATTTTGACTTGGTCCACAATCGATATGGACCGTGACTTATTTTTCGTGACAAGGTACTAGTATTGATGGATACCGTAATGAAATTGACTGGATTCTCTGGATCTGATATATTTGCATGTCGGTTATAAATAGATATAGAGTGTAACATATTTGTGGATAGTAGTCTATTCTGACGATCTTTAGTTTTAAATCGATAATTAATTAGTTTTGCTAAATTGGTCGTTGCCAATGTACACATTGTACAGGAAGTTGTTACATAAATTTCTTATGTTCTTGTGGTTCGGAACCCACGTAAAATTGTAGGTCCCCTCCGCCACCACGGAGGACATACACAATTATGAACACAGTTAGGTAGACCAGCCATGAGTGGATCCTAGGGTCTTTGTTGGTCTGAAACATTATAACATTATAACATTATATATATATATATATATGATGCAAATCCACAAGGAAAAAGAAAAAATTATTCAAGGTTTTTCTTATATTCAGCAATACACTTCGGCAGGAAATGACGTGTATTGCTGAATACAGGAAAGGTCTTTGAAATAATTTTTTTTTTATTTGTGAGTTTGCATCATTCATTCATTTCACGTGTTTAAGTGTGTATATATATATATATATATTAGGATGTAGGTCACATCCGCATCCGCGGAACATCCGCACATTTTCTCGCATCCGCGTCCGCGTCCGCATCCGCACTTTGGACTGCGGATGTCGTGCGGATGTGGACCGTTGAGATAAAACGTCATTAATAAGCGGAAATTATCAAATTCTACTATATTAATAGAACTAGTTCATTGTGCGCAAAAGTGATGCAAGCGACAAGACGAGAGGCTGTTCTTGTATGAAGTTACTCTCTTGCAACCTACTTAGATCCACGTTACAAAGCTAAGTATTTTCACCTAGTACATTAGAACGAGTTAAATCATCACTTGGCAAAGCAGTTGAAGAGCTCAATCTCTTGTCGTCGCCCCACCACCAAAAGAATAAAAGTTTCAGTGACAGAACCAACACCTTCAACAAGCAAATCTATCACAGAATCTGTCTCTCAGTTTCTTGAGTCAAGCAGCAATGACGAGACCTACGCGATGTCAAAAGATGTAGTAAAAATGATCGAGAGCTATCACCAAGAAAACGCCTGGCTGCATGTGACAATCCTATTAGTTGGTGGAAAAATACGCAGAATATCTATCCATACTTGAGTAAACTTGCAAGGAAACATTTAGCCTGTCCTCCAACAACGTACCAAGCGAGAGATTATTTAGCAGTGCTGGATTAATATATGATGAAAAGAGAAACAGACTGGCAGCAAAAGGCAGAAAAGTTAATGTTCCTTAAGCATAACCTTCCTATGCTTATTGTACAATTAATCAATTATACTACATTATAGCTACAGCTCTCTCTATATAATAACTTATTATATACGTGCTGGATTAATATATGATGAAAAGAGAAACAGACTGGCAGCAGAAAAGGCAGAAAAGTTAATGTTCCTTAAGCATAACCTTCCTATAATTAAGTTTGAACATTAAACGATGAACATCTTAGTTTACTTTATTTTAATTACTCATTTATAAATATGCCTAATAAAACTTTAAACTTAATATAAATAGTTATCAAGCTAATTAAAGATCTCTTTCTATAAGGGTAGAGGTTGGGGAAAGAGGTCGGTGGGGTGCATTTGAGTTGAGTTCACGTCCCGCATCCTGGTAACACAATTATTGTTTCTAATTGTGGCTGAAACTCAACAAAATATAACGAATTTATTTGCAGACGAATTCACTAATTGATTTCTATATTAGTTAGATGCTTGATATTATTTTATATGTTCAGAGAAAAGTACAGCAATTATTGTACAATTAATCAATTATACTAC
Organism: Bathynomus jamesi; assembly: GCA_023014485.1. NCBI lineage: Eukaryota > Metazoa > Arthropoda > Malacostraca > Isopoda > Cirolanidae > Bathynomus > Bathynomus jamesi. Next base: position 357,337 of record JAJOZX010004835.1, on the reverse strand, counting down.
ATTATAGCTACAGCTCTCTCTATATAATAACTTATTATATACGTTAAACACAACAAATCTCGAATATATCCTAAAAAATAACGAAAATGTAGACATCCGCATCCGCATCCGCGGATGTTGAAATCAAACATCCTCATCCGCATCCGCGGATGTGAAAAAAAATGACATCCGCGACATCACTAATATATATATATATATATATATATATATATATATATATAGGGTGAGTTACAAGAACGGAAACATAGGAAGGATAGGAAACTTTTATTGAAAAAAGACGTGTTACAAGTAATGTTATAAGATGTGCTCTCTATGTTCTCCTTTCACTTCCAAATATTTCTGGACTCTGTTTCCCCACTAGACCTGGACTCTTTCCAGGACATCGGGCTGGATTGCAGCACAGGCTTCTGTAATGCGCTGCTTCGAGTGGTCTGTGTCCCGGATCTTCAGACCATATACAATGGTTTTGAGGTGTCCCCAGAAGTAAAAGTCCAGCGGTGTCAGGTCGGGGAACCGGGGAGACCACTCCATTGGACCACTACGACCAGGCCAACACCCTGGAAATTATTGTAATAACAATTTCCAATTATTTCCTATGTTTCCAGACTTTTGACTCACCCTGTTATTGAAATTATTTTTAAAATGGATAAATGCACATTCTAGAATATTCCTTTCGATTATATCTGTGTGTATATATATATGGGATTAATTTCACAATTAAACACGTGAAATGAATGAATGATGCAAATCCACACGGAAAAAGAAAAATGATTCCAAGGTCTTTCGTGTATTCAGAAGTACACCTCGTCAGGGAATGCTTCGAGGTGTACTTCTGAATACACGAAAGGCCTTGAAATCATTTTTCTTTTTCCTTGTGGGTTTACATCATATATATATATATATATATATATATATATATATATATATATATATGAGAGGATGTTGGACTTCTTAAAAGGTAGATGAGACCGGAAAAAGATCAGCTAAAGATTACAATGGCAACAGAAACAGGAATTCCAGCATTCCCTATCTCCTGCCTAACGTCACCCCCTATCCCCGGAGTACTTCCCTGGTTAATTGGTGTCTACAGTCTCTTCATATGCATATGAGAGTGTAGACACACACACACACATATATATATATATATATATATATATATATATATTAGTGATGTAGGTCACATCCGCATCCGCATCCGCATCCGCGGAACATCCGCACATTTTCTCGCATCCGCATCCGCGTCCGCATCCGCACTTTGGGCTGCGGATGTCGTGCGGATGTGGACCGTTGAGATAAAACGTCATTAATAAGCGGAAATTATCAAATTCTACTATATTAATAGAACTAGTTCATTGTGCGCAAAAGTGATGCAAGCGACAAGACGAGAGGCTGTTCTTGTATGAAGTTACTCTCTTGCAACCTACTTAGATCCACGTTACAAAGCTAAGTTATTTTCACCTAGTACATTAGAACGAGTTAAATCATCACTTGGCAAAGCAGTTGAAGAGCTTCAATCTCTTAAATCTGTCGCTTCGCCACCCACCAAAAGAATAAAAGTTTCAGTGACAGAACCAACACCTTCAACAAGCAAATCTATCACAGAATCTGTCTCTCAGTTTCTTCAGTCAGGCAGTAATGACGAGACCTACGCGATGTCAAAAGATGTAGTAAAAATGATCGAGAGCTATCACCAAGAAAAACGCCTGGCTGCATGTGACAATCCTATTAGTTGGTGGAAAAATACGCAGAATATCTATCCATACTTGAGTAAACTTGCGAGGAAACATTTAGCCTGTCCTAACAAACGTACCAAGCGAGAGATTATTTAGCAGTGCTGGATTAATATATGATGAAAAGAGAAACAGACTGGCAGCAGAAAAGGCAGAAAAGTTAATGTTCCTTAAGCATAACCTTCCTATAATTAAGTTTGAACATTAAACGATGAACATCTTAGTTTACTTTATTTTAATTACTCATTTATAAATATGCCTAATAAAACTTTAAACTTAATATAAATAGTTATCAAGCTAATTAAAGATCTCTTTCTATAAGGGTGGAGGTTGGGGAAAGAGGTCGGTGGGGTGCATTTGAGTTGGGTTCACGTCCCGCATCCTGGTAACACAATTATGGTTTCTAATTGTGGCTGAAACTCAACAAAATATAACGAATTTATTTGCAGACGAATTCACTAATTGATTTCTATATTAGTTAGATGCTTGATATTATTTTATATGTTCAGAGAAAAGTACAGCAATTATTGTACAATTAATCAATTATACTACATTATAGCTACAGCTCTCTCTATATAAAACTTATTATATACGTTAAGCACAACAAATCTCGAATATATCCTAAAAAATAACGAAAATGTAGACATCCGCATCCGCATCCGCATCCGCATCCGCGGATGTTGAAATCAAACATCCTCATCCGCATCCGCACCCGCGGATGTGAAAAAAATGACATCCGCTACATCACTAATATATATATATATAATATATATATATATATATATATATAATATATATATTATATATATACAGGGTGTCCGGAAAAAGGTGTACACATTTCATGAGGCTATACTACACTACTCATGCAAAATACTGGAATGAACTAAATACTAAAATGGTGAGTAAACCTTACAGTTTTATTAGTAAATTTCTACGTGGGCTCCTTTTGTGGCACGACATATGTCTAGCCGATAATCAGTTTCAGTCCAAACATGACTCAGCATCTCTTGGGTTACGGTTTCTATGGCTGCAATAATCCGTTGTTTCAAGTTGTTCACACTGTCCACCATTTCGGTATATTCATACACATTGTTTTATGTAACCCTAAAAGAAAAAGCCGAGGGGTGTCAAATCTGGTGATCTAGGAGGCCATGGGATTGGACCTCCCCTTCTAATCCAGCAATCTGGAAACTTCTCATTCAGTGCAGCGATCAACATTACTTAAATGAGGTGGTGCACCATCTTGTTGAAAGACAATGCCATCTTCTTCTAGCTGTAGGAAGAGAAATTCCTGAAGCATGTGAAGGAATTCGTCTGTGTGACCCTTGGCTCATCAAAAAAGAAAGGTCCTATAACTTTGTTATGCAGTAGGAGAATCACGGACGTGTTCGATGACTTCGTGTGGATTTTCAAATCCCCAAACTGTGCAATTATGCCTATTAACACCATTTGTGTGGAATGTGGCTTCGTCTGAAAAACAAATTTTGCTTAGAAAACCTTCATTTTCTTCTATCTAATCCAGAACACGAGTAGCAAACTCAAAACGTTTCTTTTTATCATTTGGAGGAACCTTTTGAAGAAGTTGAAGTTTGTAAACATGAAGTTTTAAACGTTTGTGTAACACATCATGTACAGTTGAATTGGGTAGATTCAACTGTTGACTGCAGAGTCTTACACACTTCTTTGGACTGTGTAAAAACGATTGCATAATGCGTTCAACATTGTCTTCTGAAGTGCACGGCCGACCTCTTGTTTTGTCAGGTAAAACACTTCCTGCATCTTTAAATTTATTATGCCACTTCTTGATAGCATTATCACTAGGTGGATCTCTATCAAATGTTCGCCGAATGCTCTCCGTACTCTGATAACTGATTTGAATTCAGCAAACTATAGCACATACCGTGCTTTCACTTGTAGGTTTTCCATTCCTTTGACACAACGACTCACACCAACAACTCTGAACGCATTGACGTGCCTAGGGCAATAACCACCAGTTACGCTGTTGCCCGTCAGAGGGTGCGCAGAAACACATCGCACATATATTAACAAAAACTGTAAGTGTTACTTTCCATTTTAGTATTTAGTTCATTCCCAGTATTTTGCATGGGATTACCTCATGGGTAAATCTCTAGGAGCGCTCCATTTTTCAATATTAAACATACACTCATAAAACATATACCATTTGAAAGCTCACATTTTTCTGAGTCTAAAAATGTAGTAATCCAAAAGTATCAATAGCAAATAAAAAGTAACTAGGTTTAAATATAAAACCCTATACCGATCAATTTGTGATGCGTGATCTTTATGGGGGCTCCGCCCCCGTATCCCCGAGACAAAAATTATACAAATGATAATGTAATAACATATTCATGTTAGGTTAGGTTAGCGTAACAATTACCAAATATACCATCTTACAACACAGACTGAAGATTAATAACTTAGCCAACCTTTATAATGTAGTTAATGACGTCACGCGTCAAACAATTAATTAAATCTAGTTACTTTTTATTTGCTATTGATACTTTTGGATTACTACATTTTTAGACTCAGAAAAATGTGAGCTTTCAAATGGTATATGTTTTATGAGTGTATGTTTAATATTGAAAAATGGAGCGCTCCTAGAGATTATCCGCCTCATGAAATGTGTACCACCTTTGCCGGACACCATGTGTATATACTGTATATGTAAATGGTCAGCTTCGGAGTTGGAGCAAGCATTCCTGGATCGGAGATGGGCCGGAGCATACACTGCCAACTCCAATGCACAGTTTTGGGAAAGTATTTCGTTTCTGCACCAGACAATAACTACGTAACGTGTCCCTCATCTGACCTGAGCCGAATGAATTATAGACAGCAAAACAGCCATTTTACACACACACACACACACACACACACACACACACACACACACCATTCTATTGATAATGCACACATTTCCTTCATTTAGACTACACTCCAGTACAAATAGTTTACACATTTTTTTTGTTTCCTTTTGTATTTTTATAGTTTTTTTTAAATATTTTTATTTCATTTTTGAAGCAAAAACAAAATATATATACATATACACCAGTGGCGTATCAAGGGAGGGGCGAGAGGGGCGACCGCCCCGAGCGGCACTTCCCGAGGGGCGGCAAATTACTGTCAGGCGGGCGCAGTATGCAAAATTTTGGGTTTTTATGTTTTAAAATGCAACCCTCCAAAAAATTATATCTCATCATTGTCGCGCGTTATTTGTGGATAAAATATCCATGGTTTTGATGAAAAATCATCATTAAATGCTATATATGCCACCTCAATGCCACTATTTCCACAAATAGTTGCGTTAAATTTTCACATCGGAAAGGTTGCCAGCCCTATTTTTCAGACTTTCCCTATATTATTTAGGTTAGGCTTTGCATTCTTTGAGCTTTGATGATGTTAATAATTAATGGTTGTTTTATTTTGCAGATACCCTACTGAATTAGCAAACATGAGCAAACGACAGAGACTGAGTGGTGCTGCATACAAGAATCTTCGCGAAAAAAAAAGAGGAGGAAGCCAAGCGTGCTGCTAAGCGATTTCATCAGTTAATGGGATTCTCAGACACACCTTCAGTGCCTTCTGGGAAGCAAGGAGATCAACCGCAATGTGATATATCTTTAGAGATAGATGTTCAAGCGGCAACTTCAAGTGAACCCCCAAATAATCAGGATCAACCCTCATCTACATCACAAAGTCACCCACCCACCCATCACCCACAGAGTCTGTTTAACGATTCTGGGAACTGGCCCGTTCCAATGACGGACAATTTGAGAATCGAACTCATTAAACGTGGACCATCACATTTGAAAAACATGAATGGACCCTTTCCAGCTGATTCAAACAATAGGTCAATGTCAAAAGTTTGGTATTTCAAAACTTTGGAAAATGGCGAAAAAATTGAAAGGTCATGGCTAATCTTCTCACCTTCAAAATGTAGCTTGCATTGCTTTTGCTGTCGTCTCTTCAACAACATCTCCAGTGCATTTGGAAAAGAAGAAGGAGTTTTTGCCTGGAGGAAACTGAATCCAAGAGTACCTGAACATGAAAACAGTCCATATCATACCCGATGCTTTGAACAATGGAAAGAGTTGTCTATGCGCCTTCAGTTGAATACTACAATAGATAATGCACATCAGTTGCAAATAAAACATGCTACTGCTAAGTGGAAAGAAATACTGAGACGAATTTATGACTGCATCATGTTCTTGGAAAAACAAGATCTTGCATTCCGAGGGCACCGAGAGAACTTAAATGAAGAAGCTGGGCTAGCTGGCAATTCTGGAAACTTTTTGGAGTTAATAAAACTAATGGGCAAATATGACCCAGTAATTAGGGAACATCTTACAAAAATACGAATGACTGACAAGATATCCACTACGTATTTGTCACCTAACATTCAAAATGAGTTCATCACACTAATCACTGTAATGTTCGAAAATGTATAATTGATAATGTGTCTAGTGCAAAGTACTTTGCAATAATTTTCGATAGTACACCAGATATATCGCATATTGATCAGATGTCTCAGGTAATTCGCTATGTGTCGATTAAAGATGGTAATGTAGAGGTGAAGGAATCCTTCGTTGATTTTATTAAATTAGAGGGGAAGACTGCTGAGGCAGTTACTGATCTCATTGTCACTAAGCTCCGTGAGGATGGGCTGGATATCCAGAATTGTTATGGTCAAGGGTATGACAATGCTGCTACGATGGCAGGTATTCATCTTGGAGTTCAACGCAGAATTCTTGATGTTAGCAAACACGCTGTTTTCATTCCTTCAATAACCACTCGCTGAACTTGGCTGGAGTTCATGCCGCGGGACTGAGTCCTAATGCTGTAACTTTCTTTGGAACAATTGAACGAATTTTCGTCTACTTTTCTTCCTCTACTCATCGTTGGGATGTCTTAACAAAACATTCCAAAATCACTGTCAAGCGAGTCTCTGATACGCGGTGGAGTGCTAAGTATGATGCTGTTTCTAGTCTTAAGAAGAACTTGACTCACGTTGTTAGTGCCTTGGAAGAACTGAGTGAAGGGGTCTCCGAAAATCTGGACACAAAGGGCGATGCTGAAGCTCTGTTGACCTCCATCATGTCATACATATTCATTGTGTACTTATTTTTCTGGGATCCAGTGCTGAAAGAAATCAATGATGCTCAGCTATATTTTCAAAGAAAGGGACTTTCTTTGGACCAGTGTGCATTAAAAATGAACGCTTTATCCATGTTTTTAACTAATGAACGAGAGGCAGTAGTATCAAACGCTGCAGATGCCGCCGAATGAAATGGATATCAGTATGAAATGGATATCAGTATAGACCGCAGAGTCAGGAGACGGAGAAGAATGCCTGGAGAGCAAGCTCGTGATGCTGGATTGACCGTGCAAGAGGATGTACGCAGATAATTTTTTGAAATCATGGATCGTTTATTAGCAGAAATTGAAAAACGCACAGTTTGTCTTAAAAACATGAATGATCGCTTTGAATTTCTGTCTCCTTCGTACCTTTTGAATCAGTCCAAAGATGAAGAAATTAATACCAAGGTCAATAATTTTTCTTCCATCTACAATGACATTAATCCAGGAAGTCTACTGGAAGAAATAAAGCGTTTGCGCAGACATTTGCTCAGTTTCGAAAGCATAAGCGTCGACGATGATCCAAAGAACTGGGATATGTTAAAACTACTTCAGTGGATCGTTAAATGGGATCTAGTGGAATCTTTGCCTCATATAACAATTGCCCTCCGGATCTGTCTAACTACATGCATGTCCGTGGCAAGTTGCGAACGAAGTTTCTCGAAACTGAAACTTATAAAACTTACCTCAGGTCAACTATAAGTCAATCTAGACTGAGCAATTTGGCGATTATTTCAATTGAACGCGAAGTTGCAGAGACAATGGACATAGAAAAAATCATTCATGAATTTTCTGTTACGAAAGTCCGAAAATTTAACTAGGCATTATACATTATATAGTTATTGTTAAAATTATGTAGTGTTCTATGTACGTTACATTATGTAGTAGTGATGGATCGAATAACCGCAACCGCAACCGCACTACAACCGCACAAAAATTCACAACCGCAACCGTAACCGCAACCGCCGTTCCATAAGTGCGGTTGCGGTTGTAAAAGCTTAGTTAATTTTAATTTTAGGTTAATTAGAAATATTTCTTTTTTTAAAAAGAAAATGATGGGTCTCCTTATGCGTGCTTAAACGTGACGTCATACGGCTGCCGTAGTAAAATTGGTTTAAACTGCGCTCTAAGTTATTACTCTGTGAGCTCCATGAAGTAACATTTATTTTTATTTAATTTTCTTCAAACTAAAATCGCCTTTAGTACAATAGTCAATAAAGCTTATTCCTGCTCGACGGACCTCTCGGGTTCGTGTAACTTGGTCAATGGCCTTGGTTGGCCAAAGGGGTGGTTTCTCGAACATGACTCCCCCCAAAAGGGGATAAAGAAGTGGTATGTGTTAAAACGGACCTGCGCAGTCTCAACTCGCTGCTAGTTGACAACATCAGTCCTCGTTCTGCTTTGATTGTTATCGGTGTAATGTTATGAGCTCTTCATATCTACAACGGTTTTTCATATTGTGTAATGTTTAGTTTATTGAATAACGATACAACTGTGATTGCGGTAGCGGTGTATTGCAAAACTTGTGTTCAACATAAGGTATTTACTAAATAAATACTATTTAGTGTATATTATGTACCAAATGTGGCTAAATCGCACTATAGTAGCTAAATCCAGTTAACAATTACGCATTTTTCCTAGTATATGATAACCGCAACCGCAACCGCGGTTGGAAAAAATCGACAACCGCAAACACAACCGCAACCGCGGTTGTGAAAAACCGACCACTCGATCCATCACTATTATGTAGTATTGTTAAAATTGAAGTTGCTTTATTTAAGTTTTTCTTCCAATAAAAGTTTTGTTTAGAAGTGTATTTTTGTAAAGGAATTGTTTTTAAAATTGAAAATTGTTGCAGGGGGGGCGGGGCATTTTCGCCCCGAGCGGCAAAAAGTATTGGTACGCCTCTGCATTAGACGAAAGCGCTTGAGCACCATTCTGTGTTTCCTTTCCTTCGTGGTTTTATTCATCATAAATATTTTTCACGTGTTACTTTCGTGAAATAATTTTCATATATACAGTATATACAGGGCGTCCCAAAAAAATGTATACACACTTTAACAGCTGATAGCTCAATTGATGTTTCTTTCTTTCCAAGTTAAACCCATTAGAATTAATAATGGCAGTCAGACTAAGCTTTGAACAAAGGAAATTCATTCTAAAATGCTACTGGAAGTGTGAAAACGCAGTTGAAGTGCAAAGACAGTTTAGGAGGGAGTTTCAAACAGATCCACCAACGCGACTTACCATCACTCGAATTAGAGATAAGTTTGAAGCCGATGGAACTGTTCAGAATGTCCACAAGAAGCGTTCCGGAAGACCACGGACATCGACAAGCCCCACAAAGCAAGAAAGAGTACTGGAAACGTATCACCAAAGTCCAAGAAAATCTGTGCGGCAAGCGAGTCGTGAGGTAGGAATTTCAGAATCGTCTGTCCAACGCATTTTGAAGCGCTGTCAATGGAAAAGTTACATTCCAAGATTAGTCCATGCTATTAATGAAGATGATCCGGACCGAAGAGTGGATATTGCGAGTGGTACTTGGCACGATGTGGATGTAGATTGGACGAAGGGGTTTCGTAGAATACCCTCCGCGTTCACCAGACCTCACACCACTAGACTTTTTTTTATGGGGATACTTAAAAGACAAAGTCTACGCTATAAAACATGCAACAGTCGCTGAATTGAGAGCAGCCATTGAACGAGAATGCACACAAATACCAAACGAAATGTTTCGTGATGTTTGCGATTCCATTGCTTCACGTTATCAGCAGTGCCTGGACCAGAACGGACGTCAGTTTCAAAACAGGCGTTGACAAAACAATTAAATAATGTCTGTAGATTCTATTACATTTTGAAAATGAAATGTATTTTAATAAACACTGCCTTTATAATTATTTAAAGTGTGTATACATTTTTTTGGGACGCCCTGTATATATATATATATATATATGTATATATATATATATATATATATATATATATGTATGTATGTATATATATATATATATATATATATATATTATATATATATATATATAATAATATAAAAATAAATACATAAAAATAAAACATTTGTGGCCAATGTATGTAGGCCAACAGATATGCCCGTGTGAGTCATATGGCCCACGCATGTAGGCCATCGGATTCAAGAGGTTAAATGAGATCAAGTCTCCTGCACACCTTTACATATAAAGCAATATGATAAAATAATATCGGGAAAATAAGAAAAACAAAAAATATTTCACTACAACTGGACGGTGACGACCGGCCTATATAGATCAACCGGCCCACCGGGCAGCTGCCCATCTGCCTGAAGGCCCAATCCGCCCCTGCGCTTGATTGAAGAAAGGTAGAGAGTACTCAGTGAAGAGAAAGTGAGTAATATTAAAAGCTGAATCGTTATTTTGATAAACTGGTGTTGAACAGAACATGGAACTTCCTGAAATGAATGTGTGGGAGAATATGGTTATGTTTTGCCAAGATGAAAACAATCTTAGAGAAAGGAATGAGAGAATTATTCGATGGATCGAGGAAGTGGAGCAATCCATCACTGAACAGAAAATGGAGAAACTAAATGAAAAATTAAACTGAATCGTTGTTTGAATAGTGTAAACATTAGCAGAAGTAGTAGATTTCAGAAAGGAATGAAAGATTTTCTCCCTTTGTCTGCAATGAAGAAGGGTTGTAGGAAGATGAGAATGAATTTAAAACTGAAACAAGTGATGAAAAAATGTAGTCACCTCTTGCATGGAATGATGAAGGGTGGTAGGCAGCTGTAGATAATTACGAGTATAAATCTGAAAGAGTGAATGAATATGAAATGCAGTCTCTTATGCAGGGCCGCTGAGAGGGCAGGGAAGCCGGATAAATCCCCGGGGCCAGGGCCTCTAGGGGGCCCGGAAAGAGGGGGGATAAAATCTAAAAATATTAATAAAGAAATTGATTAAATAACAGAGGAAATATAATTAATGAACATACATTTTATAGAGATTATCATAGTCAAACTGAAACAGATAAAATATCTGCGGTCCACCAATGCCCAAGACCGACTGACAGATCTGGGAACCATTGTAATTGAAAGCCAGTTAGCCCGTACTTTAAATTTCATCAGAATCATTTACCACTTTGCTAGAGAGAAGGCAAAGAAAGTACACTTCTAATTATGAAAATCTTGCAGGCAGTAAACAATTGTCTTGCCTGCATCGACTGGTACTGCATTTGTAAATTGTATGGTGATAAAATTAATATAATTGATTCGAAAAATAAAATGGTCATTTTCTTCCGAGTTGTTTATTCATACTGTTATGTTTTGAATAGTGACTTGGACATATAATCAGTTTGCTTGTTATGTACACAAAAAACATTCATAATAAAATACTGAGTAAACAGGGGGGCCCATATACCAATCCTTCCCCGATGCCCGTGGCAGCTCTCGGCGGACCTGCTCTTGTGTCGAATGATTACGAGTGGTAGGCAGCTGTAGACAAGTATAAATCTGAAACAGTGAATGAATATGAAATGTAGTCTCTTGTGTCGAATGATTACGAGAGGTAGTGAGCTGTAGATACTGTAAATAAATATAAATTTGCAACAAGGAATGAATCTGAAGAAATATGGTCTCCTCTTCAATGAAATGATACAGGATGGTAAGCTGTTCTGAATGAATATAAATGTGGAACAAGGAATGAAGAAGAATTTTCTCTTCTGAAATGATGAAAGATAAAGAAAGTGAACTGCCAAAGAAGTGAAAATAACAAAAGATTAGAAGGATATAGATTTCAGAGTATAGACTTTAGCGCATGAAATTTTATGTTGCTAAAGCATATGAAAAAAAATAGTTTTCCTAATGTTTATGGTTTGAGGAAAGTTGAGGAACGACAAATCGAATACGACTGGAGAGTAATTAAGTATTAAGAGGTCTGTGGTTTTCAATATTAAGAGTAAAAATGTTTTAGTGTTTGAGATGGTTATGAAGAGGAAAATATCCTCCCTTTCGGACCAAGAATTATTTAAAACAATTTAAGAAATATATTATAAATTATAGCCCTGAGAGCGAGATTAAAGGATGGAAAGGAACACTTACTGTATGTCTACACGACAAATTTCAACAAACGAACAAAGCAAAACAAAACATCTTTATTGCGGATCATTCACAATCCATAGCCAGTTAACCTAACCTACAAGTACAATCTTACGTATACACTGAACTTAATACAAAAATAAGGCCAACATAGCCACTTAACCTGGCATATTGGCATACTGTTTGATTAATTATCTGACAATTTTATGTGTATTGTTATTACACGAGACAACTTATAACACTTATTATAACATAGCCACTTATTATAACACAATTTAATATGCATATATAATCTTTGCTACATTACAAAAATAAGGCATTGTAAACCAGCAGTCGTCTGAACCAAGATTGCCATATAGGTGAGAGGTACACAGTATCTGAAGACAGGACATTGTACAATAACACATTAGAGCTGTTTTGGACCCTAGTAATGAAATTATATATATTATTTCGGATTTACATTTGGCTGGTAGCAGTGGTGGGCACCGTTAACCAAAAAGTTAACTTCGATAACGATAACACTGGTCAACAACAATTTTGTCACAAGGGTTTTGATGGGTGTTCTAAGTGTACTTTTTCATGCTGAATCTAAATATGAAATCAGATTTTTTTCTATCAGGCTTAGTTTACTTGTGACGCTATGTTCATTTTTTCCTCATTTAGCATGATCACCGGATAAAAAAATAATAACATATTATATATAATTAAGTATATAACAATATTATAATATAAAACATTATAAAAATAATAAATATAATAATAATATATTATATTAATATAACTATAATAAAATATATTAATATTAATATGTATGTTGTATTAATTTTTCTGTAAAATTAGTACAATTTATTCCTTTGGGGAGAAAGTTCTGATAATGCTGGCAGGATAAATTTGGTCGGAGCAGCAGACTGTGCAGGTTGAAACATGTTTGTACCTGTTCAGACATGAGCCTAGTTTCTGTGTGTAGAGCAGCTCCAAGTCAGTCTGCTTGTAAATGTCACAGTGTTAAAAGCTAGTGTCTGTTGCTTCTTGTTAATTTTACACCAGTGTTGTATTCATATAGATGTTTTGTAATGCCGCGGAACTGTCTGAATCATCCTCATTCCTTTTGTTATGTATGTGGTGATCTAACTTTAAAATCCCAGAAACGTAACTTTACACCATTAGTAAAAAAATGCTATGAACTTTATTTCGGATGTAAAGTAGGCGATCAGGACAAGAGTTGGGCCCCTCACATTTGTTGTGTGACATGTGTAAGACTACTTACAGGATGGCTAAACGGTTCACGTCACATGCCATTTGCTATTCCAATGATTTGGAGGGAACCCAAAGATCACACAACAGACTGCTATTTCTGCCTGGTAAATACAAAGGGGATCACTTCAAAAACAAAGAGCCTTATGAAATACCCTAATCTACCATCTGCAATGAGACCAGTTCCCCACAGTGCTCAACTTCCAGTACCAAATCCTCCTGAACATGTAAGTTTAAGTGATGAGGAATCAAACGTAGCTGTAGCATATCACGAGGAAAAAGATGAAGACATTTCTGATCCAACATTCCAGGCTACCTGTTCCTCCAATGAACCATATTTACTGTCACAAGGAGATCTAAATGACCTAGTTCGTGATTTGAAATTATCTAAGAAGCAGGCTGAACTTTTAGGTTCAAGATTAAAGGGTTGGAATCTACTGCAACGTGACACTAAAGTTTGTTTTTTCCGCAGCCGCCATGATGAATTCAAAGAATGGTTCTCCCATGAAGATGGACTTGTGTTTTGTAAAGATGTTAATTCAGTCATGGGGGCTCTTGGTCATGAACATAACGTGGATGAGTGGCGATTGTTCATTGACTCCTCAAAAGTCAGCTTGAAAGCAGTCCTTCTTCACAACGGAAATAAATTTCCTTCTGTACCTATTGCACATGCTGCAAACATGAAAGAGTCATACGACAACATGAAGTTGCTTTTAGAAAAGTTTCAGTATCAGAAATATAAGTGGAATATCTGTGGAGATCTGAAGGTCATTGCACTTTTGCTAGGGTTGCAGCTAGGTTACACCAAGTACTGTTGTTTTTTATGTGAGTGGGACAGTAGGGACAAGCAAAACCACTACGTTAAGAAGGATTGGCCAAAACGCACCTCACTTGTTCCAGGCAAGAAAAATGTTGTGAATAGTTCACTTGTTGACCCTGAGAAAGTGTACCTTCCTCCTTTGCATATCAAGCTTGGACTTATGAAAAACTTTGTTAAAGCGATGGATAAAGCGCAAACAGGATTCACATACTTGAGAAATAAGTTTCCCTGGATCAGTGATGCCAAGATTAAAGAAGGCATTTTTGTAGGCCCTCAGATCAGAGAATTGTTAACAGATGAGAGATTTGAAGGAGAGTTGAATGAAGTTGAGAAAGCTGCGTGGCAGAGTTTCAAAAGTGTCTGCACAAATTTTTTGGGAAATCACAAGGCCGAAAACTATCCTGAAATAGTAGGAGATCTTCTTAAGTCTTACCAAGCAATGGGGTGCAATATGTCATTAAAGGTTCATTTCTTGGACTCTCACTTGGACTTTTTTCCGGAAAACCTGGGTGCGGTAAGCGACGAACATGGTGAGCGTTTTCATCAGGATATTTCTGCCATGGAAAACCGTTACCAAGGCAAATGGAGCCCAGTATGCTGGCTGACTATTGCTGGACTCTTAAGAGAGACATGCCTGAGGCAAAGCACAGCAGAAAATCAAAACAAGCTACTTTTTAAACTACAGGTATGTCTTTTCGATCATATTTTAATAAGTATGTAACTATATGGGTTTTTAAAAATTAAATTGCATGTCACACAAAAACCAGACCTGATAGAGAAATTTTACAAACTTATTTGGATCAGCACAGAAAATACTATAAGAATAAGGTATTTTCATTCTTGGGACGCGAAAAAAAATTTTTTTGTTGCCCAGTGTAATTCGTTAACCCCAATTTTTAACTCCGGTAACGATAATCCGATCATTTTACTACAAAGTTAACGGAAGTTAACGATGATCCGTTAAAAAAATCAAGGAAAAAAGCTTTAAAACCCATAGAAAATGTTTATTTATGCAAAATCCAACAATAAATAGGTATGTAACTGTATTTTTATCAAGTTTTGCAACTTTTTTGCTTAATAACTTTTTTTTATTTTTAATAAAAAATGTACTGATTACATGTTTTGAAACCCTTGTAACCACTAACCATTAACTAAATATTAATTTACCAGAGAATTATTATGGCGGGAACTGAAAGGTAAAATTAAATTTTAGGCACATTTATTAAAGACTATGACACAATGTGCTGGTTGCCCTTCAGAAAGACCAACTTCTCAAAGTTAGGCCCAACTGCCAGTCTTGACCTCTTGGGCCTCCCCAACCTCCCCTTGCGAGATCTGGAAGCAGACTGAAGTTATGGTGGTTTGAATTCATTCGCGGAGCGGTGATCTTCCGTGAATGACTCCTCGCAGTTAACGTGTTAACGGACTTTAACAGACTAAATATCGAGTTATCGGAAGTTAACTGGTCCGATAACGATAAATGGAAATTAACTTCCGTTAATAGTCCGTTAAAAAAAGTTAACTTCGTTAATTAACTGTTATCGGATTAACGCTTTAGTGCCCAACACTGGCTAGTAGTTAAGTTACCCGTAATAAACATAAAACTGGCACTGCATCATTTTGGTTCCCTCATAGCATATGAAAAATATTATTATCAGCAACAGAGTTTATTCATAGCATTTTTTGTATAGTTCCACCACAGATGGGATGTATTCAGTGCAGTGTAGTAAGTTCTAAAAAGATAAGTTTTAACTGATTCTGAACACATACCAAATTTCCTTACGAGCATGTTACCCTGTGCATACAGCTTTTTACGTGAGTAATTACATGACCCAAGTATTTACATGTGTCTTTGGCAGGTATTGTCTGACCATTCATTTCAAAAGACTCACATGATACATGTTTCAGTAGATTACACCTAAAAATCAAAATACAACGCTTTGCTCCATTATAGGTGATGTCATTTTCTATACCATATTGCTCATATATATCTAATAGTCAGTGGTGGGCACGCGCAACGATTTTTGTAGCGCCGCAGCCGCAACCGCAACTCTGCTGAAATAGTTGCGCCGCACGCGCAAGGGCAACCCTTTTCAAAAAGTTGCGCCGCAAGCGCAAGCGCGACCAAAAATGTTGCGCCGCAAGTTGCGCCGCAACTTTTTGCGGCGCAACTGCCCACCTTTGCTAATAGTACTCTCAGCCCATGGGGAGAGGGTGACAGAAGAACAAGGTCATCAGCATACATTAAATGATTAATTTTTTCCTTTCCAATGACACAGCCAGTACATGCAGTTTTTAGTTCATTAGTAAGGTCATCCATGTATATACAGAAAAGATAGAGTGATAATATACCTCCTTGCCTAACACCTTTAGTTACCGTAAAACCTGGTGATACAGTGCTTTTCCATCTTACAAACAAATTTGTTTTATAGGAAAGAGTTTTAAGAAAAATTAATCTAGACTTTTGGTTTTATATGCAATAATGTAGGAAAATATATAAAATATCTAGTAAATTATTTAATTGTTGAGAATTTACGTTAAGTAATATATATATATATATATATATATATATATATATATATATATATATATATATATATATATAAATTCAATTTCCTTTTAAAATTTTTCATATTTTTCAGTCTTTGTTTCCTTACCCTAATGTGTTTCAAAGTACCCTAATGTTTCTTTACCCAAATGATATCGAAAACTGATGCCACAAGAGCCCCAGTAGTTGGCTCTAAAATAAGTAACTTTTCACTAACTTTACAATTATGAGGTGTGTGTGTGTGTGGAGAGAGAGAGAGAGAATAAATAAAAAAAAAAAAGGGGGGACAACAAGGTTGACCTTCGTGAAATGAGGAATCATCGCACGGAAACTTTGAAAGGTTGAAAAGTAAGTATATATATATATATATATAATATATATATATATATATATATATATATATATATATATTATATATGATTTACGTTGACAATAGGAATAACAATAACAATATGAATAACAATAACAATATGAATAACAATAGGAACACAATAAGCGAACAAACAAATTTTTTTCAACATCGCGGACACGTTACGGATGCTAAATGTCATCCACATGCAGTTGACACAGCTGGAAACCCCCGAGCCAAACCGATACCGGGCAAGAAACTACCAGTACAAGTAGATGGAAACGGATCTCTGTCGGAGGATCATAGGACAACGAATCAAGCGATATCGAAGGAAAACGAAATTGAAATGCACAAGGGGCAACGAAAAACAGAGGACATAAAAATTGTCCTGGCTAATATTCAAGGAATAAGACCAAACCAATCACTCAATAAGGTTTCGTACCTGAAAGGATTTATGGACGAAACAAGGGCGGGCATCGCATACCTCACAGAAACTCATCTTAAGGATTGCCAAGGAAATTGTGAAAACTGCGAACATTGTATTGATAAGAAAGAGATAAATATGGAAGGCTTTAACTTACTAAGAGCGGATAGAACGACGAGAAGTAAAGGTGGCTGTGCTATATATGTACAGGAAGGTCATATGACAGAGACGATAATAAGTAAATCAAACAGCTATGTGGAACTCCTAGCAGTGAAAATAGAAAAATTAAACGTGATACTAATAGTCATCTATAGACCTCCAAGCACCCAAACCGAAAAATTCTCGGAGGCCATTGATGACATCAGAAAGCTAATAAAGACCATAAACCTCCCATCCCCCAATATAATGATCTGCGGAGACTTTAACTTCCCATTTATAAAATACAAAAAGGTGGATAGGAATATATATATACCAGGACAAGGGGGGCACAAGAAAAGACCAGGAGCAAGCAAAAATGTTGATGGCTCTCACAAATGAGTTTATGCTGACACAGGAGATAACAGAAAATACCAGAAAAAATAACTGCCTAGATCTGGTATTCACGAATAGCACGAACTTGATTGCTGATATAAAAATAACCCCAACCATTATCTCAAACCACAACTTAATTGAGATATCAACAAATATGACGACAGCATTAAAAGACAATACACATATTGAGGAAAGAAGCAAATTTTGGGCCTTTAACTTAAACTCCAAAACTATAAATTGGAAAGCAATCAGATCGCACATGGCCCAAATAGAGTAGAGAACAATTTTCGAGAATAAAACAACTGAAGAAATGCTAACAACGGTGGAAGAAAAAACGCTGAGAAATTTAGAAAAATATGCTCCGAAATCACAGCCTAAAGGAAAGAGAAGCTGGCTAGAGAGGCAAAAGAAAAGACTATTCCGCAAAAGAAAGAGAGTGGAGGCGAAGTTAGGCAACTGCGGAGGAAATGACAGGAAAGTAATACAAGAAAAACTGGAGGGTATCGATAGGAAAATACAAACCCTGATTAAGGACCATACAGAGAGGGAAGAGGAAAAGGCGGTAGAAGCAATAAAGGAAAATCCAAAATACTTATATAGCTATGCAAAAAAGGAAAACAAAAACGCGCGCTGCTATTGGGCCCTTAAGGACGAGAAATAATGAACCGACGATCCAAAAGAAATATCTGAAACATTGATAGCCCAATATGAATCAGTTTTCAGTACCCCAAAAAGTGACAAAGCGATTCCTGACATAGATGCATTCTTTGAAGAGGAATTGCAAGGAGAGTATATAACAGACTTTGATTTTACCCCAGAAGATGTAGCGAGAGCTATAGGACAAATGAAACCACATTCAGCGGCAGGTCTGGACAATTGGAACGCATTATTGATTAAAAACTGTAAAAATGAAATAGCTACACCTTTATACTGGATATGGAGAAGATCCCTAGACACGGGAAATACCGAGCATCTTGAAAAGAGCAAACATTGTCCCTCTATATAAAGGAGGGGACACATCTCAAGCAAAGAACTATAGACCAGTGTCATTGACGTCCCACCTCACCAAGGTATTTGAGAGAATAGTTAGAGAGAAAATTTATGATTTCCTGGAGACATGGGAAAGATTCAACGAAAATCAGCATAGATTCCGATCAGGTAGATCATGCCTATCACAACTAATAGAACACTACAACAATATCCTAGCTGCACTTGAAGGCAATGATAACTATGATGTTATATACACAGATTTTGCTAATGCTTTCGACAAATGTGATCATAGTATAATAGCACATAAAATGAAATATTTGGGAATAACAGGCAAAGTAGGAAAATGGATCTACAACTTCCTCAGAGAACGTCTGCAGGTCGTCAAAATTCAAGGTATATCATCATCAGAATCGGAAGTACGCAGCTCAGTACCACAAGGGACAGTACTGGTCCCACTCCTGTTCATTATTATGCTAACAGACATAGACAGCGGAGTAAACAGCAAGTATAGTAACATCCTTCGCAAACGGTACAAAGATCAGCAGAAAAATTAGCGATGTAAATGAAGTGCAGGCCTTGCAGAGGGACACGAACAAGATATACAAATGGTCAGAAGACAACAACATGTCATTTAACACCGATAAATTTCAGCTCTTGAGATATGGTAGAAAAGAGGAACTTAAACAGACTGCGTATTATGCTCCAGATTGACAGGAAATTCAGAGAAGCTCGAAAGCGATCGATCTGGGGGTAGTAATGACAGATGATGCGAAATTCGAAACACAAACTCAGATAGCGATAAATAAAGCAAAAAGATTTGCGGGACAGGTACTAAGAAAGTTCAAGAGAAGGGACAGGACAGTAATGATTACCCTGCTAAAAACACTGATTATACCAAAACTTGAATACTGCTCAGTTTTGACGTCCCCATATTGAGGTGGGGTAGACACCCCAGTTAGGTTACTTACGTTCTAGCAAACAATCAAAGGCAATTACCGGTGCGTTGAATTTGATATTCCTTTGGGAGCCTACCATTAGATTCCTGTGTCCCACAAACAGCCGACCTAACTCTCTCTTACATTACCAATTTAGAAGCTATAGACATTACCCCTAACTATACTTAAGTACGGACAACTTCCTACCTACCCCATTTGTCACCTTAGAAACACCACCTAATTACACTCAGCACCAACGATTAGGTCCGATAGGAAAAAACATCTCTAGGCTAGCCCAAAACAATACGAACAGCCGCGTTGGTTCGTTTATGCCTTGCTGTTGCCATTCAGCTTAGCTTTAGTGACATTTCCCCTTTAGTGACTTTTAGACTATATACATATATATATATACACGTCACCTCACTCCTCCCCTACAAGTTTAGTCTGTCAGGGGGATGAGGGACCCTAGACGATCTGCGGAGCGGGGTTGATGTAGTAGGATTAGGTGCAACCTGCATAGGCGGGCGAGTTGAACCATTTTCCGGAGGATCAGTTCTCTCTTCCGGAAGACTCTGGTCCTTCTGCAATTCACGTTCCCATATCTGGTCCTGATGGCGTTTAATAGAACGACCATCTTCTAGTTGGCACTTGAAGGAAACAGGACCCGTTCTCTCCTGCACAGTTGCAGGAACCCATTTTGGTCCAGCCCCATAGTTGCGAATCATAACTGGATCATTAGGTTGCGCTTCTATAACTCTCCCTCTTTTAGTGTCGTGGTACAACTTCTGTTTTTCCTGATGGCGTAAAACTCGTTGTTGTAACGTTTCGTTTGGACGTAACAAATCGAAAACTGAACGAATTCCCCGCCCAATCATAAGTTTAGAGGGAGACACCCCCGTCGTGGTGTGAGGTGTTATTCGATATTTAAACAAAAATTTATCCAACACCACTTGCATTTCCTCCCCACGAGAATGACGCAAGGCCGACTTGAAAGTACGGACCATGTTTTCCGCGAGACCGTTAGTAGACGGGTGGAAAACACTAGACCGGACATGTCTAATGCCATTTAGGTGGACAAAAGAACGAAATTCCTCACTGGTAAAACAAGTACCATTGTCGGAAACCAGGACTACGGGTAAACCCCATCGAGCGAAAACCGAACGGAGTAAGCGAATAGTAACACCTGAAGTCGTGGAAGTGGTTGGAAAAATGTCCACCCACTTAGAGTAGGCGTCCACAATGACTAGGAAATAAGTATTATTTATAGGACCTGCATAGTCAACATGGATCCTATACCACAGTATAGTAGGCCATTCCCAAGGATGAAGTGGACTTTTCCTTGGGAGATCTCTGTTCTCTAGGCAGCTATGACAGGAACGGACCAATGATTCGAGTTCTCCATCTAAACCAGGCCACCAGAAATAAGCTCTCGCCAGCTCTTTCATTTTTGTTGCACCCATGTGTTCAGCGTGAAGTTCCTTCACTAAATTCGACCTGCCTTCATTTGGAATAATCACTCTGTGGCTCCATAAGAGACAGCCATTTTGAATGGAGAGGCCAGACTGACGTTGATAAAAAGGCTGTAATTCACTCTCAACCTTAGTAGGCCAACCAACTGAGCAGAAATGGATGACCCTAGAGAGAATAGGGTCTGATTTTGTCCACTGCTCTATTTGTACCGCAGATACTGGAGTGGATTCCAAAAACTCCACCAAGTGAACCCATTCTGTAGGTATAGGTACACAATCATTTGGATTTTCTAAGGGCAACCTACTTAGCGCATCAGCCGTACCTAGAAGTTTACCTGACCGATGTACTAAGTCAAATTTATAGGCTTGTAGAATCAGTGCCCATCGTTGAATCCTACCTGAGGCCATAACTGAAATATTTTTATTAGGTGAAAATAAACCTAAAAGAGGCTTATGGTCAGTAATTAACTTAAATTCATGACCCCATAGATAGAAATGAAATTTTTTTACTGCAAATACTAAGGCTAATGCTTCACGTTCCACTTGTGCATATCGTCTTTCAGTCTCAGTTAGTGTTCTACAAGCAAAACAGATAGGCCTATCTACACCATCAATGTGGTGAGATAACACTGCTCCAATTCCATAAGAACTGCTGTCTGCTGAAACTACGAGAGGAAGTTTAGGATCATAATGCACTAGGAGAGCCGAGAGTGGACTTTAGTAGTACGTCCTTGGAAGCCTCAAATGCTTCCTTTTGAGTTTTCTCCCATCTCCACTGTTCCCCAGATCGTAATAGCTTATTTAGGGGTTCAAAGAAAGTCGATACATTACGCAAAAATTTCCTATAAAAGTTTAGGAGACCTAAATAAGCTTGTAACTGTCCGATGTTTTGTGGAGGTGGTGCATTTTTTATTGCTTCTAGTTTATCCACCGTTGGATGAATGCCTGAGGCATCTATGCGGAACCCTAAATATGAAACCTCGTTAGTGACCCATGAACACTTTTCTCTCTTTAGCTTAAGTCCGGCATCCCGGAGTCTTTTTAGAACCGTGGTTAATCTAGTTAGGTGTTCTTTTTTAGATGAACCTGAAATGAGGACATCATCTAGAAAGCAAAGAACCCCTGGAATGTGACTTAGAACTTGGTCCATTGTCCTCTGAAAAATACCCGGAGCCGATGCTATTCCATAGCATAGCCTATTGTACTTATATAGGCCTCGGTACGTATTTATGATAGTTAGTTCCTTAGAGTTTTCATCCAAACTTAGTTGAGCATAGGCTTGGGACATATCGAGTTTTGTGAAATATTTACCCCCAGCAAGAGAGCTAAATAATTCATCAGGCTTTGGTATAGGATAGCAATCTAGAAGGACGGCTCTATTTGCTGTTAAACGGTAATCCCCACATAACCGCACGGACTTGTCCGGTTTTAGTACAGGAACTACTGGGGCAGCCCACTTAGCGTGTGTGACTGGTTCGATAATTTTATCTTTTAGCAGCCTGTCAATTTCTAAATCTACCTTCTCCCACAGTGCATGCGCAATTGAACGAGCCTTACAAAATTTTGGAGTTACATTAGGATCTACTTCTATGCAGACCTGATGGCCTTTTAGGTTGCCTACTTCAGGCCCCAAAACAGAAGAAAACTCCCTTAACAATGAGTCTATGTCAGACGGATATGAGAGCGTATGCACATCTGCCTGACCCTTTGGCAAGATTTTGTCAATTGGCATTTTCAAAGCATCAATCCAATCACGGCCTAGTAGAGTAGGCCCTTGCTCATCCACCACTAAAAGGGTTAAGGGATGAGACAAAGTTTTCTGGTTGAGTGTAACTGTAACGGATGCTTCTCCACAAATAGGTATTTGTATGTCCCCATATTTCTTTAATATAGTTTTAGATGCATGTAGTTTAGGTGTATTTTTGAAAGTTTTGTCAAAAACTGTTTTGGACATGACAGTTCGGGCAGCACCTGTATCTAGTTCTAGAGGAACTGTAATTCCATTTAGGCCTACCTCTACAATATATGGGCCTGTATGATTCGCACTTTGTTGCTCATAAAATAGGTACTCCACTCCAATGTTCGAAGTATTTCCCCTTTGAGGATTTACACTAGAAATGTTAAAATTAGAATTTTCACCCTTCGTTTTCTTTGAAAAACACACTTTAGCTATGTGGCCTATTTTACTACAGTTTCGGCAAACTGCTTCTTTAAAAGGGCAGTCCTTCTTCCAATGGTGTTTTCCACACCCCGTACATGGCTTGGAAGGCTTAGTAGAATTAGTAGGCTTAGTCGTATTTGCCTCATACCTTTTATTTGCCTGTCTAGTAGGCTCATTAGGTCTGCCAGGCCTAGAAGATTTAAAGCTATTTACGTGTTGGGCTTTACTACTGTGATTGCCAAAAGCTCTAACATCTTTAGCAGCTGCTTCTCTAGCCGTAGCTATTTCTACAGCCTGACTAAAAGTTAGGTCCTGTATGGCTAATAGGGCTCTCTGGGTAGACTCCTCTTTGAGACCCATTACAAACCTATCTCTTAGCATTTCGTCTAATTTGTCCCCAAATTTACACGTACGGCTATAGCTTTTTATTCCTGCAACAAACTCTGCAATCCTTTCATTTCCCGTCTGATGCCTCGAATAAAATTTGAAACGTTCATAGATGAGAACTACTCGGGGTTTGTAGTGATCGGTTAGGGCCTGTACCAATTCATTATAGGTGCAAGTTTCCGGTGCTTTAGGAGAAACTAGGTCCATAACTAAACCAAACGTTTTAGGGCCTATTATAGTTAAAAAGGTAGGTACTTTCTTAGCATCAGGAATGGAATTTGCCTCGAAAAACAACCTCACCCTAGTGTGGCATAAGCTTCGAAGTCCTCCCCAGAGTCTTCGTAGGGGCTTATATGGCCAATCACCGACATGCTAGAGCAAAACAGAATTAGGCCAAATAACGTGAAGTAGGTTAGATTTGGTTTAAATTTGATCTAGTTACTCCCCAGTTAGGGCTGAATAGTGAACTGTATTAGAGTTAGAGCTGAGTAGGAATTAGTTTTAGAGTTAGGGCTGAGTAGGAATTAGTTTTAGAGTTAGGGCTGAGTAGGAATTAGTTTTAGAGTTAGGCCGGCGGGACCTACGCTATAGTACGGTAGCTTACCCACACAAACAAACCAAATCGGACGACCCACTTGGCTACATCCAATTTTCCAAACAACCACTTGAACCCAATAAGCCAAATTAAACCAATGAGCCAAATTTAACCCAATGAACAAAATTTAATCAAATGAGCCAAATTTAATCAAATGAGCCAAATTAAATCCAATGAGCTTAATCGAATCCCATGAGCTTAATTGAATCCCATGAGCTTAATTGAATCCCATCCTCGTCGCCAAATGTGATAGCGTGGGGTAGACACCCCAGTTAGGTTACTTAGGTTCTAGCAAACAATCAAAGGCACTTACTGGTGCGTTGAATAAAAAGGAAGAAACTAATAAACTAGAAGAAACGCAAAGACATTTCACAGCCAAGATTGATGGCTGCAGAGAATTCAACTACTGGGAAAGACTACGTAAACTAAATCTGTACTCCCTGGAAAGAAGAAGAGAGAGGTACACCATAATCTACATATGGAAAATGGTCGAAAAACTGGTATCAAACCTAAAACTAAACCCAATTACCATTCAAACAACACTGGAAAATAGAAGAGACAGAATGTGTAGTGTTCCCAAATTAAAGGCCTGACAAGAGACCTCCTCAACACTGAAGGAAAATAGCTTGGTTGTCAGGGGACCAAGACTTTTCAACCAGCTTCCAAAGGACCTCAGAAACGTAACGGGGTTCAAAGTTGAAGTCTTCAAGAGAAGACTGGATGCCTGTCTCAGGACGGTACCAGATGAGCCGGGCGTGCCTGGCTATGTACAGTGGAGAGCGCAAGAAAGCAACTCGCTCCTCCACCAAGCCAGACCTAGAGGCGGGGCCACCAGCTTGACCTCCGTGTGAAGAGAGACCAACGCACGAAACACCATAAGGTAAGGTATATACTAGGGTGGCCCTTATTTTCCGAAATTGCAAATTTCACCGTCTCACCCCCTCAATATATTCCATTTGACAAAAAAACAAAATGTGCAAAATCTCAAGTAATTATAAATATTCTTATTGGTCCCGCACAAGGACTCAAATTTAGTTAATTATTGAAACATAAATACACGAATTTTTTTATTAGCGTTCCATTATAAGGGCAATAACAGCAGTTAAAGAACAGCATAAACTAAAATAGACATTGACTACTGATTAAGTAGAAATTGAATTGAACTAAACATTTTAGGACTGAAAGCATAGTAAATTTGGTTTAGTAGGGATGGTTGCTTATGAGGCCCCCCTAAATATTAATTGATTTTAATAAAACTTCTTTGGTACACGTTTTATATTAATAGGAAAAAATGCGGGGCCTCTCACTGCCTTCTTCGTCCCCCCACCCTACCAAGCCAATTTGAAATGACGCCCCCTGCCTCGGGGGTTGGTTAAAAGGTACGAGTACCTTTATGCCATTTGCAGTGCCCATGATTTGAAGAGAGCAAAAAGATCACTTCGAAGATTACACTGGGCAACACGTATTTTATTGAATGATATCTGACACTTGATTCTAGGTAATTTGGGTGCGCTGAATACGAATTTCAACTCGGTTTGGCTCTATCAGGTCCTGATTCTTGTCGACAGCCTATGTGCCATTTTTCAGATTTTTCAAATTAGGACTAAAAAATTAAGTCGTGTTAAATTTTTTTTTTCAAGTTTCATGAATACAAGCAGTTCAAACTACAGTAAAATTACATTATAACGATAGAAATGACTTAAAATAAAAAAACAAACAGATATGAAGCTTTCACTGTGGCAAAAATTTTCTTTTGTAAGACTTTCTAGCGTATTTGCTTGTTGATGGCAGGTCTCTTTTCAAGCACCAGCAGTAATCAGCCATCATGTGGGAATCCCAGCGGCCTTGGTACCGTTCCTCCATAATTTTTATATCTTGGTGGAATCTCTCCCTTGTTCGTCACTTACATCACCTAAATTACTTGGAAATTGGTCAAGATGGCTATTCAAAAATGCATTTTTATGCTCATATTGCAACCTAACTCTTTGTAGTCCCTTAAAAGTTTTTTTACGATTTCTTCGTAGTTATCTGCCCTATAATTGCCTAAAAAGTTTTCTATCAAGTCCACGAATGAGAACCAGCCATTTTTTTCGCGTTCATTCATGACATTAGGAAAATTGCTGTCTTTAATCATTGTTCTTATTTGTGGACCGTCGAAAATTCCCGCCTTGATTTTTTCATAACTTAAACTTGGAAATTTTGAAGTTATGTATTTGAAACACTCGCCGTTCGTATCTAAAGCTTTTACATATTGTTTAATGAGGCCTAGTTTTATATGCAGAGGAGGAAATATGATTTTATCTCTGCTCACTAAAGGTGGATTAATTACTTTTTTTCTCCGACAGTAAGTGATGTTCGTGCTGGCCAGATTTGTTTGAAATAATGTTCTTCCTTGGCTCTGCTGTCCCATAAGCAAAGGAAGCAGGGATATTTAGTATACCCTCCTTGTTGTCCTAGCAGAAAATTAACCATTTTTAAGTCAACACATATGATCCACTCGTGCTCCCTATATTTGATAAGATTTAAAACCTTTTCTATATGTTCATACTTTTCTTTTAATTTTGTTGTGCCCAATCGGTATCGAGCCGTATAGATTGCCATTATGCAACAACACACACTTAAGACTTCTTTTCGAACTGTCTAAAAACAAGCGCCAATCATTTGCATCGTAAGACTCAACCCCCATCTTCTTTAACAAACCAACTATGTCGCAGCAATATACTAAACTATCCTCTGTTCTAAAATATTTAACAAGTTCTTCTTCTCTTTTTCTGTAAAATGAAATGTATGTGTTTGAAGTAAGCAAGTTTTTCTCTTTAAGTCTTGAAGCTAAAATTTCCGCAGCCTTTTTTGGCAAATTTAGATCCCTTACAAGATCATTCAACTCGGCCTGGTTAAACTTTTGCGGATCGTTTTGACTTTCAAATACGCTGGGGTCAAATCGGTGTCTGACTCCTCAAAGTGCATAACAATATTTTCAGGAACATCTTCAACTAATTCTTGAGTTGGCAGACCCTTAAATTTTGGAATGGGGATCTCATTTGAATGTAGCACAGGTCGTATCGCGGTGTCGAAATTTGGGTACTCGATACAATGTTTATTTTTCTTAGTGAAGCCCGAAGTCTTGACAAAGCAAAGGTAGCAATCGGTCTCGTGGTTAGTAGGCTCTCGCCACACCTGATATGGAAAAAAAATTGTAAAGCGTTAACAAAAGCGACGAGAGACTTGTTTTTATGAATTTTATCAAAAGTTATCACCCAAACATTTAACATTTCTATGTGTTTCAACCTTATGCAATATTTGAGATTCTTATAAACATTTTCTGTAAATTTTTGTTTATGTACCTAAGTTACAATTACATTTAGGTAAGTTACAGTATACTAGTGATTAAATTACGTAGTTTTATGAAATCATAAACTTACCATCGGAACTCCAAAAGGTATTTTTGAATCCGAACCCTTCGTCCAATGTCGCAGTCTTTCAATGCATATAGTGCAGGCTTTATGTGGAGCCCACGATTTATCTTGGTCCCCCAGTTTTATGCCAAAATAAGCTAAGTAAGCTCTTTTTACGAAGTCAGTTATATTTGCTCGTTGATGTGGAAGTGTAAAATTTCCACATATATAACAGAAGGAATCAGGGTTGTTTTTGCATTTGAACTTTCTAGTGCTTGATGACATATTGCTTGATTGTTCTGCCAATTTGTAAAGGTATTTAAAGCCCTTAATTCATATAAATTTAAGAAAATCTGAAATATAAACACAAAAATTAGTTTAAATAGGTACTTATTATGAAATAGGTACTTACAATCTATGAAATTAAACTAGAAACACGGATGAGTAGGTACAATATAAATTACGTCTAATTAAATCAACTATATTAAATCACGATGACAAAATTACTCACTAAATCATATGCCAATTCAAAATTATGTTAATGCCCAAACTTAATTAACTAACTCAACTGACTGACTGACTTACTGACTGATTGAATTGACTGATTAACTCTGGAAACGAGTCGCTTTTATATATTTTAGTTGTCCCTCTAGAATACTCTACAGAGAACAGGAACGCTCGAGAAAATTTTAGAATTCTACGATATTTTTAGCTTAATTTACTAATATTAAAATGGGTTAAAAATGACAAAATTAAAAATATTTTTAGGGTGTTACATATAAAAATATACATAATACAACAATACCATAACAATAGGTACAAATACCTAGATAAAAACCTAGTTGCATAATGTGTAACTGCAAAAAGACTTAGCGAGTATTGAGAAAAAAACCTTTTTATGAATACGACGAAAGAGGAGGGGTGTTGAGCAAAATCAGGACCTGATAGAGCAAAACCGAGTAAACATTCGTGCTCAGCGCACCCAAATTACCTAGAACTAACTGTCAAATCTAATTCAATAGACAAAAAGTTGAAATTTGTTCCCCCAGTGTTATTATTTTTGTTTAATTAAAGTCAGTGGTATTTCCTCGAAAAATAAGAAGAAAATTGAATACCCGAATCTGCCCTTCCGTAATGCGACCAGTGGTATATTGTGAAACTCTACCAGTTTCTAAGCCCCCTGGATCATGGAGCTTCGATCTACAGAAGCTAAGGCTAACAAAGACCCTAAGATCCACTCTAAGGTTAGCCCGAGAGAAAGGAAAGAGTAGGGGGTTAAGAGAAGAGAAGAGAATAAGGGGTTAAGTAAGGAGGAACACCTATCACTCGTGGGTTAACATTCATTCAGAAAAAGAGAAAAAAAAGACTCACCATCATCATCCGCCGGCCACTGCCGACAAGTCAGAAAAATAGTCGGAGAAAATAGGAGAGGGGTGAAAGATGAAAAGAAGTAAAATAAGAACGCTTACAAACCATGCAAACACAGTCTTAACTCACAGTCATACCATGCAAACTACAAACATGCAAGAAAAGAGAGGATAAGAAAAAAAAAAAAGTAGGTAAAGTTAAACAAAAAGTGGGTTAGTTTACTCTACGAGCTACATCTACGTTCATGTTAGTCTAATATTTTTATTTTTTTTTTTATAATTTTATTGCTGGCATCACAGGCTGGCATGTCACAAGCTGGCATTCATCGTCAACAGACTCATCCTCGACCACCACCCCGAGAGCTCCTGTGACTAATTGTTTTCTTATTTTAAACAACGTTAATATTTTTAAAATGCCTATCTAAACGGTTTTTAAACATATTAACGCTGGTAGAATGAACGACTGACGCGGGAAGATTATTCCATTTATCAATTACTTTAAACGTAAAGAAGTTTTTAGCGATATTAGTAAGGAAACGTCTGCCACGCAACTTAAATCCGTTATTGCGAGTATTACTATTATCGAAAGTGAACAATTTGTCAAAATTTACGTTATCGATGTTATTAACGATTTTGAAAACTTCAATAAGCTCCCCCCTTAATCTCCTAGTTTCGAGTGAATACAAGTCTAACTCTTTAATCCTATCTTCATAAGGCTTGTTGCGCAATGACGGAATTAGTTTCGTGGCACGACGTTGAACCCTTTCTAACCTATCAACATCCTCGCGTAAATACGGGCACCAAAACTGAACTGCATATTCTAAATGAGGCCTGACTAGGGACTTGTAAATGGGCAGTATAATATCCTTCGATTTAAATTCGAAATTACGCGCTATGAAGCCTAACATCCTATTAGCTTTTGCGCAAGACTCCAGGCACTGGTTCCTAACCTTTAAATCCTTAGTTACGCGTACGCCTAAATCTACTTCCTCGTCAACGCTCGCTAACTCCCTATCACCCATCGTGTACGTGTAATTATTGTCGCGAGAACCTATATGCAAAACTTTACATTTATCTACGTTAAATTGCATCTGCCACTTATCTGTCCACTCCATAATCCTATTTACATCGTCTTGGAGCCTATTATTATCGTCCTCGTTAAAAACCTTACCGCCTATTTTAGTATCGTCCGCGAATTTTGACACGTTACTAGTCAATCCTACATCTATGTCGTTAATGTAAATTACGAACAGCAACGGGCCTAACACTGAACCCTGTGGGACACCGCTACCTACATCTAACCACCCCGATTCACTACCATTAACTACGACCCTCTGTCTCCTAGCACGAAGCCATTCTTCTAACCAGTTAGCTACCTGACCGCGTATACCGTGCGCTTTGACCTTCGCAATTAGTCTCCTATGCGGAACTGTATCGAACGCCTTTTTAAAATCTAAATAAATAACGTCAGCTGCTCTATGCCTATCGTATTCGCGCACTATTTCGTTATAAAATTCTAACAAATTAGTTAAACAAGACCTATGGCGTCGAAACCCATGCTGACTGCTATTAATCAAATCTCTACTTTCTAAGTGATCGATGATACGATCCCTAACTACGGATTCCAAAAGTTTACCGACAATTGACGTTAAGCTAATGGGCCTATAATTGCTAGCTACTGCGCGGTCGCCTTTTTTAAAAATAGGCGTGACGTTAGCTAATTTGAAGTCTTCAGGAATAATCCCAGTTTCGAGTGACTGATTAAAAATCTTCGTTAAGGGGCCTACAATAACGTCTTTCAAATCTTTCAAATGTCTGGGATAAAAAGCGTCAGGGCCTGGAGCCTTGCTAACTTTTAGCCTATCGATATAATGCGCAATCTCACCCTCGTAAACGATTATTTCATCCAACATAGTCTCGCTACTAAATGGAACGATATCGTCCACGTCGGGGACATTATTTACGTCTTCTACGGTAAAAACTCGCAAAAAAGTCATTGAAAATACCCGCCATCGCCTGAGCGTCAGAAGCCAAAGCGCCATTAACATCCACTAGAGGGCCTATGTTATCTTTTACCGGCTTACGATTATTAACGTATTCAAAAAACTTTTTTGGATTATGTTACTATCCGCAGCTATAAGTATCTCTAAATTACGCTTGGCATTCCTAACTGATCTTTTAACCTGACGTCTAAGCTCGATATATCTATTAAAGTTAGCTGCCGTGCCATTGCGCTTATTAAGTCTATACGCTCTATTACGCTCGTTTATGAACTCGCCTATTTCCCTAGTCCACCACTTCGGCCTACCACGATTTCTAGCGCGCTTGGGCCTACGAGGAATAAACTCCCTTTCAATATTCCTAAAACTTTCTTTAAACGCCACCCAACGCAAATTTGTGTCATTACCCATAAATAAGTTATCCCAGTCCACTACTCTCATCCTATCCGCAAAACTATCAAAATTAGCCCTACGAAAATCAGGGACTTCTATTACGTTACTATCCTGAGTGTTTTCTATCAATAACTTAAACCTAAGAATTTGATGATCGCTACATCCTAAACTCTCGCCTACTTCTAAACCTTCGACTATATTCTCGCCGTTCGTCATCACCAAATCTAAAATATTGTCACTACGCGTTGGTTCAGTAACTATCTGTCGTAAAAAGTTATCGTCCATAAACTCAACCAATCTCAAACCCTCCTCATTACCAGTAAAATTATCGTAATTAACATTAGGGCAGTTAAAGTCTCCGACAATTATACTATTCCGATTGTCAATAAAATTACCAAGAAGTGAGTAAAATCTAGTATCTGTATCGAGGGGTTGAACGGGAGGTCTATAAACAACAACAAAATTAAAACTAATACTACGCGCCCTAACTTCAACACATATCGCATTAATTGCTGCCGGAAAATCTAACTTAACCTCAATAACCCTAAGGGAATTACGAATGTACAGCAAAACGCCTCCACCAAACCTATGTAACCTATCATTAGTAAAGAGTTTAAAACCCGGTATATCAAGTTCCCCCAACAAGTCTCGAGTCACGGTATTTAACCAAGTTTCAGTGATAGCAACTATATGATAGTTGCCGAAATAAATTATCGCCTTAAATTCATTTAATTTATTTCTAATACTACGCGCGTTACAATAAAAGACGTTTAAGCTATTTTTCACCACGGGCCCGCGTTTTAAACTATTTATCACGTCGGGCCAGCGTTCCCCGAACCCACAACGTTTAAAGAAGGCTTCGACCTATACAGCTTTCGCACGTTTTCGTCTATTAACCTACCTAGCCTAGCATTACCTATTTCATTAAAATGCACCCTATCTTTTATAAAAAGGCTAGGATCACTGAATTCGGACCACAGCTTTACGAAGGGTACATTTTCCTCAGCACAAATCTCTTCTAATTTATTATTCAAAAATATTGTTTTTGACGTAATCCTAAGACCCAACCCGTGCCTAGGGGTAATAGTCCAGTGGTGGGCACCGTTAACCAAAAAGTTAACTTCGTTAACCGCTAATCCGTTAACCAAAAAGTTAACTTCGTTAACCGTTAATCCGTTAATTCGTTAAACATGTAACGGAAGTTACCGATAAACCGTTAACGTTAACTTTATTATAAAAAAAGAAAAACACAATATATATATAATTTAATTTTCCCTCTTCTTCTCGTTCTCCATTTTGTCCATGAGATGCATGTTGCCCTTCATGAAAATTAGCATATCAAAGTTTTCATCAGACAGGGATGATCTCTTGGCCCTCAGGATGTCCTTGCCCATAGAGAACAAAGTGACATGAGAATTGAAATCTTACCTGATCAGTTTTATGGTTCTTGAAATGTATTAAGGAGACTACTAATAAGGTACTCACAGACATATTATAAATATACATGACTTACTTGACAACGATTATTTTTAAATATTCACTAGCACAAACATGTTGCGCAAGAGACAGACTGCAAATGAAACGAATGTAGTTATTTGTTGTAATTGTTACATATATATTATTGAAAGTGCCTTAAAATGCTCGTGATATTTCTTGAAAGAAGTTGAAACATTTAACTCAAATGGCAAATCTTTCCGCCTGATTTTACAGTCGACCATGTTTTGCTCAAACCAATGCCATAAATAACTACCATATTTGGTAAGACACAAATTGTGGCGACGGAAACAAATATATCGCCTGATTTTGCACTGCGGAAATGGAAATTCGTTCATCACTATTAACAGTGGCGGATTAATTGCGCACCTGCTCAGCACTGAAAATAATAGAAACTTTTAAACGTTTATTTATGAATTTTTTGGGTTAACGGACTTGAGTTAACGGAAGTTAAATGTAACGGAAGTTAATTAGTCCGATAATGATTTTCAAAGTTAACTTAAAAGTTAAATCGTTAACGAAAAAGTTAACTTCGTTAATTAACGATTAACGGATTAACGGTTTGTGCCCAGCTTTGGGTAATACCTAGAACTAAAGACCTATCTGACCTCGCCTTCAGGGACCTAATTAACCCCCTATATCTCTCCAAAAGGTCAGGCACTCTCGTATCGGGCCTATACGAGTCGTTGCCTCCTACCATCGTCACCAACATCGAGTGACGGGAGGCAACGTCAATCCTATCCACTTCGTCTCTAACTCTGTCAACCCTGGCCCCTGGGAGACAGACCCTCCTCCTCTTGGTTGGATGCCGTTCAACGAACTCTTTGGCCATGTGGCGCACTAAAGAGTCCCCAATTAAAATAGTTTCCCCCTCATTCACGTCCCTTTCCAAATGGGCGAAAGGGTTCGAAACCTCGATAGGGGGGGGGGGATTCCTATCACCTAAGGTACGCGGCCTAGCTCCACCCTTAACCTCTCTATATCCCTCGCTATCTACTACTCTCGGACTAACCTTAACCCCTTCCTCAACTCTATCCAACCTTCCCGACAAGCTACCTAAACTAGAAACTAGGTTACGCACCTCACCCTTCAAATTACTAACGTCTTCAACGTTAGTATTGGTTCGGCTTCCGTCAACCGTAGCCCTACCCCTGCCCTCATCAAGCGTTGCAAGTCTTTCCGCTACCTCACCTACACTACGTTTTATGTCAACTATTTCGTCCATGAATTCGCAAAAGAAACAAACTGATCTATCGGTAATCGCCATTGGACCGCCGTTATAATCCTTAAATTCCGAATACCACCGGTTTACCCTACACCTAACACACGACGCTTTCTGCGACGGCATCGCGCAATTAAAAATTAGTTTAAACCGTCACAGGTATAAGTTAAATTAAGCCGGCACGCTATGAAAACTTCTAAATCGCTAAAAACCACTAATATTCAATTACTTAACTATAACAACGTGAATTTAAACGCAAGTATATAAAATTCAAAACTATCCAAAAGTAAAATTCTCAACAATATACAAAAGTAGGTGCAAAATCAGAGAGCTCAGGAAATGCGTCCGTTCAGTACAGATGAGGAGGAGGAGGAGGAGGAACCTACTGAAAATGAGCCTATGGAATTGTCAGATAAGGATGAAGAGTATCAACAAACTCAAGAAAAAGAGCCTCACTTGATAACTGAACCTGAGCCTAACCTCTTATGGACTCAATATATAAGGAAAGGTTTAAAAAAATAACTGTTGTTTTTTTATGTTTATTTGAGACTTAAAAGTGAAAAATGATGAATAAATGTTTATTAATTCGTCTAATTAGCAAAAAATGGGTGTGTGCCACATTTGGCACAACCGCCCATAATGGTAAACAAGTTTTCTCATACATCAGTTGATACCTTGGCAAAAACATTACTATTTATGATTTACTTTGTATGAAAATCATAAAAACAATTACCATTTATATTGAGACATAAATGTATGTCACATTTTTTACATTTGATTATACTTTTCCTTTGGCAAGCAGGATTTTTACATCTCTGACGGTTAAAGATGATAGGCCAATGACCATATCCATCATTCCTGACACTTTCATTAGGTATAGGTTTACACGACCCTTTTCGTTTTTTTTCTGCAAAAAGTGAGTCCACTGACTCTGAGCGTGGACGTCCACGTTTTTGCCTGTTAAGATTTTTACCTTGCATGCATAAACTTTCTGCTACTTGCGTTCAGAATTCCAAAAGATCAATTCGCTTTATTGCTGGAACATCAAAAGACTGACAATCTCTACAGTAAAGTAACCAACAATTAACAATAACCATATCAATGAAGTGGAAGAATAATCTATGATAAAACTTCTTTGACCTTATTTCAGTACGGTAATATGAGATCAAGCCATCAAGAAGATCTACCCCCCCCCCCTATACTTATTATACATTTTCACCATCTGTGGACATGACACCTCTACATATTCCTTTTGTTTTCTGTCATATCTACGAACATTTTGAGCAGTATGACCACTACCAACAGTGCCTGCAAGAGTCACACACTTGTTGTCATGCCACTTCAGTACCCGAATTTCAGCTCCTTGAATTGTTGCCTCCTTTTCTTCATAAGACCCTCGGCCTTGCTTTTTCAGCTCCCCATCACTAACTATCTTACAGTTCCCTAGTCTGTTTGACCTTACAGTTCCTAATGAATATATTCCTTTGTCATGTAATGCTGACAAAAGTTTTAGAGAGGTAAACCAGTTGTCAAAGACAAGACAGTGACAGTTGTGATTAGGAATAATTTCTGCCAGCCTCATTACAATGTTTGAAGAAGCCCCCAAATCAATCGAGTTAGCCAATGGTTCAATCTTTCCTGTGTAGATTTCAAAGTTGTGGACTAATCCAGTGCTATCACTGAGAACAAAGATTTTATATCCCCACTTGTAAGGCTTACTGGGGATATATTGTTTGTGGTTTAGGAAAACTTTGGAATTTGGGTAATAAACATTCTATTAGTGGTCTAATTTTGAAAAGCCTATCTTTATTTCTGTCATTAGGTTCGGGCATATTGGTGTTGTCATTGAAATGCAAGCAGCTTTTAATTTTTTCCCACCGGTCCCTTGAAAAATACTCAGAAATATGGGGAATTCTAGTAAAAGAATTCCAATACATCCGTGTACGTGGTAAATTTATGACTGACATGTACATGACTGTTCCTAAAAATTGTTCAAGTTCTTGCCTTGTAAGTTTTAATGGACTATCTGGGTTTACCTGAACAGCAAAGAAGTTTGATTGCTCAACTATAAAATCCAAAGTATTGTCTTCAAAAAAGTATCTAAAATACTGTATAGGAGTTTGAATGGAGATGCATGGCTGAATGTCACCTTGAAATTTGGTATTTCACGAGCAGAAGTTCCAGTCCTAATGGTTTTCCATATAATAGGTCTTGCAGAGCGTTCTTTTTCTGCTGGAGTAGGCGTAACATTCTCTTCATCTGCAATACGATACATACAAACGGTAACAGTAAGTAAAGAATAACACATCTGTATAATATAAATAAAATAGAACAAACGATCAAATAGTAAAAAAATCATCAATCAAAAAGTATTACAGGCCTACATCCTTATTGCTGTAAGCAAATAAATAAAATAGAACAAACGATCAAATAGTAAAAAAAATCATCAATCAAAAAGTATTACAGGCCTACATCCTTACTGCTGTAAGCAAATCTTATAAGAATTTGGAAATAGGCTTATTTCTTATAAAAAAAAATTTATTTCAGTATATATTTTATCATATAATGTACCTATTACACCTATCATTACACATACACTATAGTGAGAAGATATATACTTTCATTTTGTATGCTATCATACCTGTACTGCTTTCGGTAGAATCAATGCATTCTTCATTCACTGAAGCTACAGGTGAGAACTCTTCATCACTATTGCTAAGCTCATCTTGATCACTTCCTTCTGGAATTGGAAAAACCACATGCTTTTGTTCGTTCCTTGCAGGTCTTTTGTAAAACTGCGCTGATTCCATCTGAAGCATACAATTTTTTTATATAAATATAGGCCTATATAGTAAATATATAATCTGATATATAAAATAATGTATAATAAAAATATATAAATATGATATAAATAACCTAACGCATAGATAATATATAAAAGCTCAAAAGAGTAGGCTAATAAATCAAGACTTGAAAAACATGGCTGCCATTTATATTGCCTCCATTTCCTGATGTGCCAATTTTGGCACAAGCATATTTACTAAAAACTCTACCATTCAATAAATGTTCACAATGAAAATATGTTACAAATTATGACCATAAGGAACTTTCGTTTCTGTACAAGTGAAGCTAAAGACACACTTTTTCGTACTTTCTGCAGTAATATATACGGTCAGCAACTCTGGGTGAATTATAAAAAAGGTTCTGGCAGAACCCTAAATTTGCTGTACAACAGGTCGTTTAGACTCTTACATAAATTACCCCCGAGATGCTCAGCTTCGCAAATGTTTGCAACCCGCAATGTTCCGAGCTTCCCGGAGGTAACAAGACGTGCTCAACACAGTCTAATGCAAAGAATTAAAAAATCAACCAACCCGATCATCCAAGCTATCCATGAGTCCTGCCATTTATCCTCTAAGCTATGGACTTTTTGGTACGAAAACGTCTGTCTGTAGCTCCACTTAACTTCGACAGTGCAGTATTATTTCTAATCAATTGTATATATTTTTATCCTTAGTGTATGAACTGTCATTGTATTAATAATATTTGTCATATGGACTATAGTCTGCCAATAAACCTTTTCATTTTCATTTTCATTTTTTTTCATTTTCATTTTCATTTCATTTTCATAACAACGTAAATAATCATTTACAAATGTTAACAATCATAACTTACCTGTAAAGATTGGAAAAATTACACAAAAAGGAGCACAGGTTGAATCAGGAACACAACTGCATCGTCCGTGAATGAAAACCATGGGTACTAACAAAAAAAGTTGCCAAATGTCGTTAGATTTGCCTTCAGTCGAAATGCGCTCGTGCCAAATACGGGTCATTCGTCAAAAGTAGCAAAGAATGAATCATATTTCATATAGAGCACATAATTCAGTTCGTGCCAAAAATGGCACGGTCGTCGTTAAGAGGCTAATGATCTGGTTTGAGATTTGAATTTATCGAAAAATCAAACAGAACTTTTGGGTTTAGATTATAAGGATGGAACTCGCTCGCAAACGATATCAGCATATTCGTTTTTCGCAAACGCCAAAAAAAATATATCAAAATTCTTTTCTATGACTGGTGATCTTCCTTTTTTGTTATGACATTGATAGTTTAATGGTGGCCCTAGGACACGAGCATAAACCTTTAGAATGGCGACTTTTCATCGATTCGTCAAAACTTAGTTTGAAGGCTGTCCTTTGCATATTGGAAATATCTATCCTTCAGTTCCTATTGGACATTAGGGCGGCTCGTTTTTACATTTTTTTCGATATTTGATTGGAGGTAGTGCGGAAAAGTTGCGATTTGGAGAGAAAATAAAGTGTGTAAAATTTTTTTGATCTAGTAGACCTTCCGGTGGCGGCGAGTCCTTAAAAATCGAAAAATAGGCCTAACGGGGTAGATTGGAAAATGGTTTTAAAGACTTACAAAATAAACAATAAAAATTTCAGCACAATCTGTTAATAACTTCCGGTGGCGTCTTAGCCGTTAAAATATCCAAAATATTGATTTAAAGCAAGTTTTAACAAGATGTTATACAAATGTTAATTCCGGTATATTTCTGTGCAAACAACCCTGAGAACACTATTATAGGCTTGAATAAATTAATAGCAGTCATTGAACAATGAACATTATATAAAAATTATATAAAATTATATAAAAATTTTATGTTTTTAGGCCTATTTTTCGATTTTTAAGGACTCGCCGCCACCGGAAGGTATTGACGTAGATCAAAAAAATTGTACACACTTTATTTTCTCTCCAAATCGCAACTTTTCCGCACTACCCCCAATCAAATATCGAAAAAAGTGTAAAAACGAGCCGCCCTATTGGACATGCTGTCCATATCAGTGATGTAGTCGAGACCACCAAGTCCGAGACTGAGACCGAGACCGAGACCTGATCCTGTGAGACCAAGATCAAAGGTTCGAGATCGAGATCTACCTTCCGAGATCGAGACCCTTAAAATTCGAGACCGAGATCGAGATCGAGACCAAGCTCATGCCCTTTCAATTTGTTTTACACTACTATGGAAATTAGACTATGTTAAGTATATTAATAAACTAATAACTACTTTCTCAGATGTAGTGTGTTGAATGCAAAAAGTGTAGCCTATAAATTAACAAATGAATATATATACACGTACTTTTTATTTATTTACTTCTTTTATATCTGTTACAGAAGGTTTAATGAACGTACCCACTACCCAGTTTGGCTTGTGCATTTATTTAAAGCATGATAGGTGCTCATTACACTTAAGGAACATCAGCATGCTCAGAAGATCTGCTGAAGTTCGACTTCTGTGGGGCCTCATTATTATGCCTCCATGGCTAAATACACGCTCGATTGGAGCACTAGAGGCAGGCACTGTTAAAACAGTCATGGCGATATTGGCCAGTGATGGGAATTTATCCCTTTTCTGGTGCCAAAACTTTATTGGAGAGCAGTTGTCTAAAATATGAGATTCATCGATCTCTAAGAGGTACCGCCGCAACTGTTCCCTGCGGTTCAAAATCTTCCCAGTTTCAACGTTCTTCTGCTTGGACCGATAGCTTTGATATTTTGTCATTAGTCTCGGAACTTTGGTTTGACTCTGTTTTATTTCGTCATCGCTGCTGTGAGAATGAGCGCTGTCTCTCTGTATCTGCTCATTCTCCGTGCTTGAGTTTCCTGTATAGTCCCTTACTTTTACAAACTTTCATAAACATTCTGAATTGTGTCTGTTCAACCGAGCCACCATCATGATATGCCAATAACATGTATTTTTCATTACGGTCTCGAGAGGTCTCGATAGGTCTCGAAAGGTCTCGGGGAGAAAAACCGAGACCGCGTCTGTCGAGACCGAGATCGAGACCGAGATCTAAATAGCGGAGACCGAGATCGAGCTCGAGATCTGCAAATTGGGTCTCGAGATCGGTCTCGAGACCGAGACCGATCTCGAGACCTACATCACTGGTCCATATGAAAGAGTCGTATGAAAATATGGAATTTCTCCTGAATAAAATAAATTACAAAAGATACAAATGGCATATCTGTGGTGATCTCAAAGTCATTGGGCTGCTTCTTGGTTTATAGCTTGGATATACCAAATATTGCTCTTTTCTTTGTGAATGGGACAGCAGAGCAAATAAGTCTCATTATGCTGTTAAGAACTGGCCACCTCGTCAATCTTTCACTCCTGGGCAGAAAAATGTTGCGTGCCATAAATTAGTGGATCGTGATAAAGTTTACTTGCCACCTTTCACATCAAACTAGGATTGGTGAAAAGTTTTGTTAAGGTAATGGACAGAGCAAGAGATGGATTCCAGTACTTGAAACAAAAATTTCATCTGATTTGTGATGCCAAAATAAAAAAGGGAATTTTCGTTAGTCCACAAATAAAAGAGTTAATGAAAGATGGTGCCTTTAATGAAGTCCTGAATGAATCTGAAAAAACAGCTTGGAATGCTTTTAAAGCAGTGACAGAATTTCTTAGGCAACAAAACATCGCCTAACAATGCAGAATTGGTTGATGAACGGATCATTGGAATGTAATACGAGTTTAAAAATTAATTTTTTGCATTCGCCCTTGGAATTTTTTCCGCTAAACCTGGGAGATGTCAGCGATGAACATGGTGAGCGGTTTCGTCAAGGCATTTCTGCGATAGGGAAACGATACCAGGGCAAGTGGAGTTTAAACATGCTGGCTAATTACTGCTGGACGCTAATAAGGGAAGCCTCAGATGTCACTTACAAGCGAAAATCATCAGGAAAAACATTTTAAGTAAGTAGATAATTCTATTATATTCGAATATGAAAAAGTGATTTTCTCAAAAACCTGACATCATTTTCGTAATCAGCGTACAAAAATCTATAGGAATCACCAGATTTAATTTGAGAAAAAAAGGAAAAGCTTGAACCTCGTATTCTGAGGGTATTTTCCATCTTCGTTTTCATGGCCTCTGTTCCACCGTAGCTAAAACAGTATAAAATCTGCCTATTCTCTCATTCCATTTCATTTCTAAGGTTAGGGACAAAACCCTCGAGTATTTTCGATATGTATCTCTCTCTCTCTCTCTCTCTCTCTCTCATCCCCGAGCCAGGCGTGAGGCACGAAGGTGCTGGCCTGGATAGTGTTCGATGTACCGCGACAGTCGTTGCCGATAGAATAGACAAACTGAGCGCGTTTAAGGCTCCTGGACCAGACCAGTTTCTCCCCAGAGTGTTGCGGGAGGTGCGCGACCAGGTGACTCCCCACCTGACTACAGTCTTCAACAAATCGTTGGAGACGGGCCAGGTTCCTGGTGACTGGAGGGAAGCCAACGTGACCCCCTATCTTTAAGAAAGGGGATCACGAAAGTCCAGGGAACTATCGTCCCATTAGTCTCACTTCAGTTGTAGGTAAATTATTAGAGGGGATAATAGCTGATAGGATCGTTGACCATTTGGATTCGTACAAGCTGCTTGTGGACTCCCAACATGGGTTTAGACGGCATAGGTCGTGTCTCACCAACTTGCTCGAGTTTTTCCACGTCGTGTTGGGTGAGTATGATAAGAGTAGGGCGATTGATATACTTTATCTCGACTTTCAGAAAGCCTTTGATAAGGTACCTCACCGCCGGCTAATGGCGAAAGTGCGCGCGCTGGGTATCGGTGGGGAAATAGGTAGGTGGATTGAAAACTGGCTGAAGAATAGGCGGCAGAGGGTTGTAATTAAAGGTGCTAGTTCGGGTTGGGCCTCGGTCACTAGTGGGGTTCCTCAGGGTTCCGTTTTGGGGCCACTGTTCTTTATCATTTACATAAATGATATCGACGGTGGCATCGTCAGTCGGATCGCCAAATTCGCTGATGACACCAAGCTTGGGGCCAATGTTGGGACGCCGGAGGCGATCGAGCAACTGCGTGCGGACCTAGGTAGGATAGGAGAGTGGTCCGAAAAATGGCAAATGCCGTTTAACCTGTGTAAATGCAAGGTGATGCACATTGGCTACGCCAATCCCAAGTCGGACTACTCGATGTTAGGAAGTAATATCGAGGCGACTGATTTGGAAAAGGACTTGGGTGTGCTAATTAGCAGCGACCTTAAGTTTACCAAACAGTGCGTAGAGGTTGAAAAGAAAGCCCGGAAGCTGTTAGGTTATATCAGGAGGCAATTTCAGTTTCGGAACAAGGAGATTGTGCTCTCTCTGTACAATTCCCTGGTTCGGCCGCACCTGGAGTATGCAGTGCAATTCTGGTCGCCCACCCTCAGGAAAGATATTGAGAGGCTGGAGCGAGTGCAGGCGAGGGCCACAAAGTTAATCCCTTCCGTTAGGCATATCCGCATATGGGCTACAATCGACGGTTACGGGCCCTGAACTTGTTTTCGCTGGAAACTCGGAGGCTGCGCGGTCAACTGATCGAGGTTTTCAAGCTCTTACGCGGGTTCAACGATGTTGATTTTAGAAGCATGTTTAGTTTAAATGATAACCGAACTCGCAACAATGGTTGGAAGTTGGATTTGAAACGGTTTAGGACTAGTGTGTGTGGGAATTACTTTACGTATAAGATCTGTGACACGTGGAACAGTTTACCTTCAGAAGTTGTGAACAGTTCCTCTGTGGATCATTTCAAGAAAAGGTTAGACCAAATCTTACACACTATTTGAGTGTGTAGAAAATTTTCCATGGCACCCGTTGCCATTGGTACCTCCTCGGTATGGGCCGCAAGGCCTTTTGAGGTACTTCTTTTCCTTGTAACTCTCTCTCTCTCTCTCTCTCTCTCCTCTCTCTCTCTCTCTCTCTATATATATATATATATATATTACGTATATATATTACTTAAATTGCTAAATAATTTTATTTTTACAGTCTCACTTGCTTTGTGCACTTTATAAATGAATAAAAATTATGCAATTTATTTGCTTTTAAAACACTAACTTAAATAAGGCTCATTGTTTAAAAAAAAAAAAATGGCCAATTTCATTTTACAAAAGTCTCTCCTCTTGCAGTAAATAAAAATTATTTAATAAATTTATACAAGACGTGCAGTGTATATATATATATATATATATATATATATTAGTGCTTGCATAATACCGAAAATTTTCAATACCGGTATTTTGAGGCAATTATGCTAATCCCGGTATTGATACCGGTATTATGAAAAAAATAATTTATTTTGATTTATTATGGTGCCACCCTACCAAGTTACCAACCCTCCCACAAGTCTGAGGGACTTGCAGTACTCACCATATTTACTATAAATTAATGACCCAACTCCAAATAGATGGCATTCTATTCGAAAAAGTTTATACAGTAAATTACTAAATTGTAATAAAAATATTATTTGAATTTTTTTTTAGCATATTATTATACAACTACTGGGGTAGATAGAAATTATTAGTATCTAAATATTTATTTCTTAGTTTGATTTTGAAAGTATGCTTTGAGGAAACAAAGAGCATCTAGGGATTGTTCAGATAGACTTGATCTCAGTTTCGTCAGAAATAGGCCTGCAGCAGAAAAGGCTCTTTCTGATTCTGCACTTGTAGGTTTAATTGAAAGCAGTGCCTTGTACAGCTTCTCTAAATTCTCACTTCTCTGTAAAGTAACTTCCAAGCTTTTAAATTCATTAGTAACATCAAAATCAATGGAATTTTTTTTAGATGGCACTTTTCCTAGTTTGTCCATTTCTTGCATGTATTCACTCAGTAATGAATCTGCTTCCACTTCAGTCTTATCGGAGGACTAAATTGCCTAAATTTTACAATAGCAATTTTTGTCAATACCGAAAACCTATAATATCGGTATCGGTATTATTTGTACTTCTTCAATA
Source organism: Bathynomus jamesi (assembly GCA_023014485.1). Lineage (NCBI taxonomy): Eukaryota > Metazoa > Arthropoda > Malacostraca > Isopoda > Cirolanidae > Bathynomus > Bathynomus jamesi. The sequence goes on along the minus strand of JAJOZX010004835.1, from coordinate 313,245 downwards.
CCGGTATTAATACCGGTATTTCAATACCGGTTTTAACCCCTAATATATATATATCAACGTAAAGAACGACGCTTGTATAGGAGAATATTCCGCGCAAGATGAGAGAGAGAGAACGAAACAAATGAAAAAATGAGGTAACCACCCGGGAATCGAACCCGGGATCTTCCGATTGCCGGTCAGATATGATAACCATTACACCATGGACCTCACTCAATCAAATGCCGTAATTCTTCTACATACGCGCAGAAACCAATGCCCCAAGGGGGCACCCTCGCATGCCGTACATTATATACATTTAAACTGCAAACACGCAGTATAATTAACGTAAAGAACGACGCTTGTATAGGAGAATATTCCGCGCAAGATGAGTTTAAATGTATATAATGTACGGCATGCGGGAGGTGCCCCCTTGGGGCATTGGTTTCTGCGCGTATGTAGAAGAATTACGGCATTTGATTGAGTGAGGCCCATGGTGTAATGGTGTAATGGTTATCATATCTGACCGGCAATCGGAAGATCCCGGGTTCGATTCCCGGGTGGTTACCTCATTTTTCATTTGTTTCGTTCTCTCTCTCTCATCTTGCGCGGAATATTCTCCTATACAAGCGTCGTTCTTTACGTTAATTATACTGCGTGTTTGCAGTTTATATATATATATATATATATCACTCAAACCCTCAGGTCATTTTATCTTATCACAGAGTAATATACTGTATCTCAAACGTATATATACAGGGTGGGCCGAAAGTCTGGATCCATAGGAAAATATTTATTTTAATACATAAATTACAACAAATGGTAAATACTTAAAATGCATATCAACTTTAACTCGTAAATGCGTATCCGTGATACTGTACAGTGGTTCGTACTCCAATATAAACAACAAATTATAACAAATGCTCAAATTGGCGGCCTCTGACATCGAGACACTTAGGGATGGAATTTATGATTTTTAATAATTCTTCGAATTGACGTTCTCGAGATGCGTGTTTCATTTGATAATCTTCTTGTTGACTTTACTGGACTATTCGTTAAAGTTTCACATGCCATTGCAGAGGTATTTTCATCAGTTGCAGTTTTTGGACGACCAGAACGCCGTTGATCATGTACACTTCCTGTTTCTTTGAAACGTTTAAACAACTTGCCAACAGTCGCATGTGTCACTGGATGCTTATCAGGATGATTTCTATTGAATTCGGTAGCAACTTCTCTGTGTGTAGCGCCCTGTCTTGCGTACATGAGCACAAGTTCTACCCGTCTTCTGTTGTTAGATTCGAAGCCATTTCTGGGCTGAAATAAAAAAAGTATTTGAGTATTTATACTGGAGTACGAACTACTGTACAGTATCACGGATACGCATTTACGAGTTAAAGTTGATATTCATTTTAAGTATTTACCATTTGTTGTAATTTATGTATTAAAATAAATATTTTCCTATGGATCCAGACTTTCGGCCCACCCTGTATATATATATATATATATATATATATATATACCTTTACCTTAAATTTACCTTAAAGCGCTTCTGCCTCAAGGGTGCGCTGCTCCCACGAAGTCCACTCAGCGCCTCCTGAGGCGGGGCCACGACGGGTCGCCACCCTTCTTTTCTCTTGCTCCTGCCATACGATTTGGTCCCCTATTGAATTTGTGGGGGCTGGTCTGGCAGAGGAATACCCTGACACTGTGGGTTGGTCGGGTATGTTGGCTAAAAACATGTCCAAGTGTTTTTTAAAAGTATCTACTGGGACTGCACTTATATCTCTAAGGTACTGAGGCAAGGAGTTAAACACTAAACAGGCGAGAACCCTGCCTAGAAATACTATTATATTGAAGGGTTTGAATCCTTCTCAGACTGTTTGGTGGGAGGTGATATTTTTTACACATTCTGCCAGTTCTTGTTAAGGTGGGCACAATTGGTTCAGTATTGGGGGCAACTAAAAGCCCTTCTAGAATTTTCCAGGTGTAGATTAGGATGTATCTCTCAAACCTTCTCTCTATGGAATAAAGGTTGAGGCCTCTAAGCCTATCCCAGTAGTTTAATTTGTTTTTACTCACCTGTTGCCCATCAGGTTGTTTAATATACGAGGTAAAGGTTCTTTGTAGGCCCTCAATTTTTTGCAATTCATTCTGTTTGTGGGGAAACCATAATTGAGAGCAGTAGTCAATGCGTGGAAGGACAAGTGATTTCCACAGGGTAAGCATGGTCATACTGTCCCTAGTTCTGAATGTCCTCAGTATATATCCTATTAGTTGTTTGCATGATGAGGTTACTTTGTCAATGTGCCTGTTGAATGTTGCATCTTCAGATAATATAATCCCTAGATCCCTGACATGATCAGTTTGTGCAATATCTTTTCCTGTGGGTCCAGTGTAGTTGAATTGTTCTTTCAGGTATTTATTTGGTCCATACTTAATTAGTTCAAATTTGTCTTCATTGAAGGCCATATTGTTTGCATCTGCCCATGCATATATAGTTTGTAGATCTTTTTGTAGCTCTACACAGTCTTCTTTTTCTGTAATTGGTCTTAGTATTCTGGTATCATCTGCGAATGACAGGAGAGAGCTTCCTAGGTTACAGTTTATATTGTTTAGCATTATAATGAATAGAATTGGTCCTAGTACTGTGCCTTGCGGCACTCCACTAATCACTTCTTTTTCTATAGATCTTGCTCCATTTACAATTGTTATTTGTTTTCTGTCAGAGAGAAAGGCATGGATCCATTTTCCTATTTTTACACAAATACCAAGTTCTTTTAGTTTATGGAATAATATACCATGGTCAACCTTGTCAAAAGCTTTTGAAAAGTCTAGATAGATGACATCAACATTGTGGTTTTCTCCCAAATATTGTAGGATTGTATTGCAATGGTCTATAAGTTCAGTAAGGCAGGATCTCTTCTGTCTGAAGCCATGTTGAAAGTCTTCTAAGAGATGTTCATTTTCTATAAAACTGACAATGTGCCTTTTCAGGACTTTCTCAAATATTTTAATAATATGGGAAGTCAAAGATATGGGTCTATAGTTCTTGGCTTCCTTTCTTTTGCCTCCTTTGTAGATTGGGGTAATATTTGCTTGTTTCATGATTGGTGGTATTCTACTGGTGTCTAGTGAGGATCTCCACAGGATTTTCAAAGGCAGAGATAAAGTATGTTTGCATTCCTTAAGAATCTTGGCTCCAATTCCATCTGGACCAGGGGCTGAACTCCCGGTAGCTCTGTTATTGCCTGTTGTATATCTCTAGTGGTTATTTGTATATCTTCCAATAATGGTCTGTCTTGGTCATTTTCTTCTCTATCAAAAAATGCTGTAGTTTTTATTTTCTTTGCTACTACAGGGGTACTCCAGCTTAAAGCATATTGAGATTGTAAAATGTTTGCCATTTCCTGTGTATTAGATGTGAGAGTTAGTCCATCTTTAGCAAGCAATGGGCCAATGCTCGTTTTGATAACTGCTTTGCGTTTAGCATAGCTAAAGAAGAATTTGCTATTTTCCTTTATAGTGCCAATAGCTTTGTGTTCATTATCAATATTCTCTCTTATGGTTGACTCCTTTATTTTAAGTTCTAACATCAGTATCTGATTCCGGATGTTACTATGTCTTGTATTAATTAGCATTGAGAAAGGAAACTGTTGAAAGCTGCAGTAATGTTAAATTTTTGTAATATAATCACTTATAGTTTTAAGTATATATTTTATTTTAAAATAGTTACACCCTTTATAAATTACATGCTACTTAAAATTAAAATATGATTCTGCAATTTCTTAATTAAATATTTGGGTTTGCATATACGTATGATTCACTTTTACTTTATAATAATAACAAATAAAATAAATTAAAACATGTTCTTTGCCTCATGTTTCCTTATTTAAAAGTTTCTTTTTTTTTAAAGAATAATTTTTATTTAAGTGAGTGTTTCGAAGGCAAGTAAATCATATAATTTTTATTCATTTATAAATTGCACAATTTTTAATTTTTTCGCTTGATTTAGTGTATGTTTAAACTTTGCCTGTTATTATGCTATTCAAAGAAAATGTAAATTTCAAGGTAAACTCGCATAAATAAAAATATATATATATATATGCAGTAAAATCACAGAATAACACGTGATCTTATTAAATAAGCAAACACCCATAGGCGGACCTAGGGGGGGCGGTAGGGGCGGTCCGCCCCGGGCGGCACGTTTTTGGGGGCGGCATTTTTTTGGTGAATCCAAGCCAAGGTCGCGAAGCCAAGTGCGCGGTTGTCAAATATCGTTCAGTATGTATTTTTTTCGTTTTCTTTTTCCAGACAAATATTATTTCATTATTATTATAGACAAAAGAAAAGAAACTGTACGAAACCTTGTGAAAAATACATATAATTTTCATCATAATTCTATAAATAAATTTTAGTGTATTTTGAGATTCAAAAGTTTGAGGTTGTGCTATTTTTGCTAAGAAAGCAAGTTGATTTTTTACTAGTGCTTGCCACGCTTTTGAGGAGTGTTATTGTTTTTGAGTAGTGTTTGTGCTTTTATCTGAAGGATTTCTGTATAGAGGTAAGCAATCTTATCTATTGTGTTCTATATAAAAAGGTAAGAATCTATAGTTTTCCTATCAGTGGCGACTGGTGTATAGTGGCGATGGAGCGATCGCTCCCCCTTGCCTCTTGTTGGAATGGATAAATAATAATTATCATTATTTTTTTAGTTGCCCATCGTGTAAGGAGTAATTTATTCCTATATGCTCACAAATCTATTGTCATATAGTCGCCTGGAGTGGTGCATTTAGTTAATCAAAATCAGCTGTCAGCTCGTCACTGTGACTTAACATATGTTTTTTATTCGTGAACTTGTGTATTAAATGTGTTTAAATATAGCTATGTAATCTATTGGAGTGTTAGTTTAAATCTGTAGGATAAAAATTATTAATTAACCCTCAATACGAATAGTGTGTCAAGACTACTAAAGGAAAAGTTTTTCAGATATACACTTGAAGACAAATTGAAAATAAAATTTAAACATAACTCAGTCAGCAATTAAGAATAATAAACCATACAATCGAAAGTTTAACTATGAGAGAAGAGGAAGCAAAGAGAAATGAAGGTGCCTTGCTGAAATACATCACGCGAAGAGAGGAAAATGAAACTACTGCAGAAGTTCCCGGTGATGTTCTTGCTGAAACTGAAGGTGCAGTTTTTGATGCTGATGATGCTGAAGTTGAAGATGTTGAAGGTCAGCCACAAGCTGTTGAAGAGCGTGACGGGAAAACTGATTTGAAAGATATTGGGCTGTGGCCTGCCAAGATTGACAGCATTTGGGCCATGCTTTTACGACAAGGATCGAAAGTTGTGCAGCATATAGATTGTGAATTCAAGGAAGTCGTACGGCCAGGCACGAAACGAAAGGGGGAACTAGAAAGCTGTCAAGAAACTGGTTTTTTCGAACTCTACAGAACGGGGAGAAAAGCTTGAGAACGTGGATGATGTATTCCCCTTTCAAGGAAGCTGTGTTCTGCTTTTGTTGCAGACTATTTCCAGCTGGAAATTCAAGTTTTGATTCAGTTGAAGGTTTCAAAAATTGGTGGAAGTTGAATCCTAAGATACATGAACATGAATCCAGTTCTGCGCATGCCCAGGCGTTCATTCAGTGGAAAGAGTTGGAGATCCGCCTTGCTCAAGGCAAACTAGTCGACAGAGAAGAACAAGACGTTGTTGAGAAGGAAGCAAAAAAGTGGCGGCAAATCCTAACCAGATTCCTGGACATCATTCGGTTTCTCGCTAAACAAAAACCTGGCTTTACGAGGCCATCGAGAAGATGTTCATGATGATGCTGCTGAAAATAAAGGGAATTTTTGGAGCTAGTTCATTTGATGGCGAAGTTCGACCCAGTGCTACAGGAACATTTGGTGAGAGTGAAGCTTGGGAAAAAGTTCACAACTTCCTATCTTTCACCAAAAACTCAGAATGAATTTGTGAACATTTTGGGAGATCAAGTCAGGAAGAAAGTCATCGAGCAAGTGAAACAGAGTAAAACTTTTGCATTATCTTCGACAGTACTCCCGACATTTCTCACAAGGACCAAATGAGCCAGGTCTTACGTTATGTCAAAATGGATGGAAAGGAAGTCAAAGTAGAAGAATCATTTCTTCGTTTTATTGAAACGAAAGGCAAAAATGCTGAGCAAATTGCAGCATTTATTTTGGAGCAGTTAGGAAAGGACGACATTCAGATTCAAGACTGTCGTGGACAAGCATTTGATAATGCGGCCGTAATGGCAGGTCATCGATCTGGTGTTCAGACGCGCATCAGGGAAGTCAACCGAAAGGTTGTATTTATACCATGCACCAATCACTCACTGAATTTGGCAGGTGTGCATGCAGCTTCAGTGGCTGTCGATTCTGTTACATTTTTTGGAACATTGGACCGTTTATTTTCATTCTTTTCAGCCTCGACTCATCGATGGGATATCTTGATTGCGACAACTGGTCAAACTATCAAACGGGCTGTGGAAACGAGATGGAGTAGTCGAGTAGATGCTGTGAATATTGTACAGAAAAAATTCTCGGAAGTCGTTGTTGCTCTGGAACGGCTAACGGAAGATGGAGAAAACGCAGCTACCAGGTCAGATGCAGGGTTGATTCTTCACGCGATGCTATCATTTCCTTTTTTCTTTCCTTGGGCTTTGGAAAGCTGTCATCCCCGAAATTAATGATGCTCAAAAGTACCTCCAAACGAAAGGACTGGATTTACAACAATGTGCGGTTAAACTCTTGGCTTTGAGAGCTGCTCTTCTTCAGAATCGGGACAAGACTGTGGACGATGCAATGACCTATTCCAAAGGAAATTGTTCTGAACTGGGGATAAGCATGGAGCGTCGAATTCGCAAGAAGAAACGAATGGATGGTGAAGGATCTGGCGATGCAGCACTAGGGTACGAAGCTGAGCTAAGAAGAGAAATGTTGTCTGTGCTAGACAGGCTGATTGAAGAAATATCTTCTAGATTTGAACAAGTTCATGGTCTTTCAGAGAAATACGACTTCCTTACACCTTCAAACCTGTTAGATAAAGAATATGATTGCCAGTTAGATGATGTTGATGAGGATATAGAGAAAGACGAGTTCCTCGTCGAGAGGAAAAGCTTGCAACATTTTGTGGCGGCTGCTGGAACTAAAGAGATGGGAGGTCCTTTGCAACTTCTGCAGTTCATTCAAAACTATAATCTCGGTGACTCATTACCAAATATAGTTGTACTGCTACGTGTGTTTCTGACTCGTGCCATTAGTGTTGCGAGCTGCGAACGGTCGTTCTCTAAACTAAAGTTAATCAAGAACTACCTTAGGGCAGCAATGAATCAAACAAGGCTAACTGATCTAGCAATACTTTCCATTGAGCGTGACCTTGCCGAAGAAATAGATTTTGATGGTGTGATTAAAGATTTTGCGGAGAGGAAGGCCAGAAAAATTAACTTTTAAAATTATCGCGTTTGTTGTTGTTGCTGTTTTTTTTCTGCAATCAAAACAAAATAAATGGATGTAATTGTAATCTTTCTTTATATTTCTTTCTTTTTCTTCTTTTCTTTCTTTCGTTGGCGGCAGGGGCTCCGCCCCGGACCCCGCTGGTGGAGCTACCACTCACCCCAGACCCACTACCTTAGAGACGCTCGCTACAATCGCGTCGCTCGCTTTGCTCATGGCGTCTCGATTTGAAATTTTTAGAAGTCTTGGAATTGTATGTTGTTTAGAGGGCGGCAAATTCTACGACCGCCCCGGGCGGCACAAACGCTAGGTACGCCCCTGCAAACACCCACAGGGAAACGGAAAAAGAAACACGAAATCCGAGCGCTTTCGTGATATATTCACATCTTCAGGGAAAAACAAGTAATAGGCAGATTTTACAAAGTAAATGAGTTAAATACACAAGCGAAAAAAATTCCCAGTCGGCAACTCAATTTAAAAACCATAAAACACTCTAAAGATTTTTTCAATAGATAACTTAATCTGAATGAAGCTAAATTATTGAATATGAAAGAACTATATAGATGAAATTAGACAATTAACATGTACAGAAAACAAAAATTATTATAGTTATTAAAAATAGTATTTAATTAAAGCAGGCAATTATTGCCAATTAAGTGGCAAGAATTTAATGAAAACAAAGGGAATGGTGCCAACATCTTACAGAATATTCCAAACTTCTACAAACAATCTGAAAAAACTCTCCCAATAGCCAACCTGATCAAAAGTCTAATAAACCACCAAGCACACAAATATTATATACGAAAGAAATACTACAATGCACACATAAGAATGTTAACAGTTCTTAAAATAATATTTAACCAAAGCAAACCGTTAAGGGGAAAAAATGCGGTCAAGAAACCAATAGGCCCTACGCCAACTTTCTAATTATGTACGGGTCTAATTTATACAGCCCAGGGCTTATATTAAGGACCAAATCCACATTATTCTTGATCACACTAGATTCAATTATATTTCTGCTAACAATAGATTTACTAAACCTTAATATGGAGCATTTTTCCAGTCAATGGGGTGATTAGTATCTCTTACGTGAATGAAAATGGCGTTAGATTCTTGGCCAATTTTTATACTGTATTGATGTTGCTTAATACGTAACTCAAGGGACTTACCAGTTTGGCCTATGTAAAATTTATTACATATTCCATGCACAATTTGTAATAAATTTTACATAGGCCAAACTGGTAAGTCCCTTGAGTTACGTATTAAGCAACATCAATACAGTATAAGAATTGGCCAAGAATCTAACGCCATTTTCATTCACGTAAGAGATACTAATCACCCCATTGACTGGAAAAATGCCTCCATATTAAGGTTTAGTAAATCTATTGTTAGCAGAAATATAATTGAATCTAGTGTGATCAAGAATAATGTGGATTTGGTCCTTAATATCAGTGCTGGGCACTTGCTCAAACACTTGCGCAAAACGCAAATTGCGCAATTGCGCAAGTGTGATTTCGGTTGCGCATTTGCGTTTGCGCCAATTCTTGCGCAAACTTGTGCGCAAACGTGAAAAAAAAACAAATATTAAAAATAGTGGATTTAGCTCATAAACACGTGACTGCCAGACAGGTGGCGCCGCCAGACAGCAGTGAGCACTCAGTATACCAACAACGCTAGTGAAACACGTTTGTTTGATTAGTTGATTTTAATTTTATTTCAGAGTTCAAACTACTAACTACTCTAGTAACTTCTAGAAACTTCATAAGTCATAACTACTGTCTATAACTAGTGAACCATGGACAGCCTCAGACACCAGTCTCTGTCCAGCCCCACCTCTGCCCCCAGCCCGGCCGGCAGCGTGACCAGCCATGGCTCAGAGCCTCACCAGGAGGAAGAGGACCTCAACAACCCCTGGCCCCACCTGGACACCTTCTTTGGACCTTTGACCAGCAAGAAGAGGGTAGTTGAGAGGGGCAAGTAAATTAGTAATTTTTGTGTTGTTTCTAGGAGTTGAGGACCCCAATGGAGAGCGCCACCCGCAACTGCCTCTCCACCAAGGTGGGGAAGGAACTACATGCTTGGTGCTCTGAAAAGGAGAAGACCAGCAAGGAGCTGGAGCAGGGGATGTTCTCCGCCCTGTACCGCGCCGCCTGGGTTGAGGTCTTTCTGAAGTACAACACGGCCATCCCCAGCTCTGCAGCTGTGGAGAAGGTGTTCTCCCAGGGGTCTGACATCATGAAGCCCAAGAGGTCCAGCCTGACCTCTGAGAACTTTGAGAGGTTTGTGTTCCTGAAGGGCAACATGGACCTGCTCACGATGGAGTTGGAGGGGGACTCTGAGGAGCTTTGAAGTGTTTTTTTTTGTAATATTGTAATTTCTTTTTTTTTATTATTATTTATTTAACTGTAATTTTGTATCTATTCTTTATTGATATATCTATGGATCGTGTGTCTGTTAATAAAGTCTTTTGATTTGATTTGATTTGATTTACTATAAATTTAATTTTATACAGGGTGTCCCAAAAAAACCGCACCTATTTTTTTTTTTTTTTGAAAACCCTGTATATATAAATAGCTTGCGTTTGCGCAAGCGCAAGTTTCGAGAAGTTTGCGCATTTGCGCTTGCGCATTTGCGCTTGCGCAAGGTATGGGTTTGGGTTTGCGCATTTGCGCTTGCGCAAGTGAATTTTCGTTTGCGCTGCCCAGCACTGCTTAATATAAGCCCTGGGCTGTATAAATTAGACTCGTACATAATTAGAAAGTTGGCGTAGGGCCTATTGGTTTCTTGACCGCATTCTTTCCCCTTAACGGTTTGCTTTGGTTAAATATTATTTTAAGAACTGTTAACATTCTTATGTGTGCATTGTAATATTTCTTTCGTATATAATATTTGTGTGCTTGGTGGTTTATTAGACTTTTGATCAGGTTGGCTATTGGGAGAGTTTTTTCAGATTGTTTGTAGAAGTTTGGAATATTCTGTAAGATGTTGGCACCATTCCCTTTGTTTTCATTAAATTCTTGCCACTTAATTGCCTACTTTAATTAAATACTATTTCTAATAACTATAATAATTTTTGTTTTCTGTACATGTTAATTGTCTAATTTCATCTATATAGTTCTTTCATATTCAATAATTTAGCTTCCTTCAGATTAAGTTATCTATTGAAAAAATCTTTAGTGTTTTATGGTTTTTAAATTGAGTTGCCGACTGGGAATTTTTTTCGCTTGTGTATTTAACTCATTTACTTTGTAAAATCTGCCTATTACTTGTTTTTCCCTGAAGATGTGAATATATCACGAAAGCGCTCGGATTTCGTGTTTCTTTATCCTTTTCACTGTGGTTGTTTGCTTATATATATATTATATATATATATATATATATATATTCAGGATAAAAACGAAGACGTAGAGCAAAAATGTCATTATATTTGGCTGCAGCTGACGTTTCGGGCAACTCTACCCATCTTCAAGGCCTAATTAATAGAGAGCTAAAATTAATAAATATCACCAAAGATACAAATTACGAGTTAAAACCTAAACAAATGTACAAAATTAAAATTATTCAAATAAAAAATACAAATTAAAAACAGGCTAGAACAAGATCAAATCAAAACTAAAATATATAAATGACACAAAAATAGGTAATGGTTCAGAATACGGGCGCCACTTAAGCAAAATTTCGAAAAATACAAGAGACAAAGTTGTTTCTCTCATTAAAATACGTTGATTGCAGGTGTCGCATAGTCAAAAAAACGAAGTTAGAAAATTACGAAAAAATATATGTAGCTACTTCAGTGTTTTTTGGGTATGAATCTAGGAAATTTTGAGTTGGCAACCCTACTATCGTTCATTCACTTCAGTTTGAAAATGGCTTCGGTCTGTGACGGATGTGCGATGACGCTAGTTGAGCTCGCGGCCGTGTTGAGAACTTGATTCGCCATGTGCCTTAGATGAAGACTAAAAAAGTGCATAACTTAACATGTTATTACATTATCATTTGTATAATTTAGGTCTCGGGGGTACGGGGGCGGAGCCCCCGTAAAGATCATGCATCACAAATTGATCGGTATAGGGTTCAGGGTATAAGGGTTTTTTCCACCAAAACATGCTAAAACCATTGGTTTCCTGTTGTTTAGGATAAATCTGACCATCGCTATTACAGTAAATTATTGCTTGTGCTGTGTTCCCCCACCCAAAACTCCCGGTTCCCACGGTAGTCCCCCAGATTGTAGGAGGGGTTGGGGGGGTGAAATCACTTCAAGCAATAATTTACTGTAATGGTGATGGTCACATTCATGCTAAACAACAGGAAACCAATAGTTTTAGCATGTTTTGGTGGAAAAAGCACAAAAATTGAGGTGGCGCCCCTATTCTGAACCGTTAGCCAAAAATATAGGAATGATAGATGTAAAACCTAAAACTAAAATCATTAAAAATAAAACTTAAAAAACCTTCACTAGTAAAAAGTTAAACGGAAAACTACAAGAATAAACCGACGCACTTGTATTCAAAGAACAGCCACAAGAAACTGAAGCAAAAAGAAGACAGGGTCGCAGAGAAAATTTAGAAGGTAGTTGATCTAGTTAATGTAAACGGGCTAACAGCCAGAATCAGTGTTTAGACTAGGGTTCAAAACTTAATACATAAAGATTCATAAATACAAAGCGAGGACGAGCATTTTAATGATTTAAGAATTTTAAAATTTTCAATTGAAACGTGTCTTACAATTGATGGAATGACTCCTGATAGCAGATTGTTCTTTTCTCAACAAAACCTTCCCCGTCCTATGGCTAATACCCATATAGGAGCAAAATCTCGCCCGCAAAGAACGAACTGTACTGCCAATGTAGTTCCCCTGGGAACACCCAGGGCAGGTAAACAAATAAACGACAGAACAGCTCATTGCGGGGGGTGGATTTCGTCCTTACATCGGAAAAAACAATCAAGGGTATTACTATTTACAAAGGCAATCTTAAAATCAGTGTGAAAATAAAATTTCCTCACAATATTTAACAAATGTTTCTTCACCAAAGAGTGAAAATGGTAGACATCAGGTAAAACAAGATATTTACAATTCTTAGGAACATCACACGTTGGAACAATTTTAGGGGAATATACATTATTAAGAAACTTACCAATAACACCTCTTACAAAATTCCGTGGAAAACCATTTTTAAAAAAATAATCAGTGAAAAAGTCAAACTCATTATATAGCACAGCAAAGTTCAAGCAAATATTATAAGCTCTATGAACAAGTTTCTTAATAATGTATATTCCCCTAAAATTGTTCCAACGTGTGATGTTCCTAAGAATTGTAAATATCTTGTTTTACCTGATGTCTACCATTTTCACTCTTTGATGAAGAAACATTTAAATATTGTGAGGAAATTTTATTTTCACACTGATTTTAAGATTGCCTTTGTAAATAGTAATACCCTTGATTGTTTTTTCCGATGTAAGGACGAAATCCCCCCCCCCCCTGCAATGAGCTGTTCTGTCGTTTATTTGTTTACCTGTCCTGGGTGTTCTCAGGGGAACTACGTTGGCAGTACAATTCGTTCTTTGCGGGCGAGATTTTGCTCCCATATGGGTATTAACCATAGGACGGGGAAGGTTTTGTTGAGAAAAGAACAATCTGCTATCAGGAGTCATTCCAACAATTGCAAGACTGACGTTTCTATTGAAAATTTAAAATTCTTAAATCATTAAAATGCTCGTCCTCGCTTCGTATTTATGAATCTTTATGTATTAAGTTTTGAACCCTAGTCTAAACACTGATTCTGGCTGTTACCCCTTTTACATTAACTAGATCAACTACCTTCTAAATTTTCTCTGCGATCCTGTCTTCTTTTTGCGTGTTTCTTGTGGCTGTTCTTTGAATACAAGTGTGTTGGTTTATTCTTGTAGTTTTCCGTTTAACTTTTTCTAGTGAAGGTTTTTTAGCAGTTTTATTTTTAATGATTTTAGTTTTAGGTTTTACATCTATCATTCCTATATTTTTGTCATTTATATATTTTATTTTTGATTTGATCTTGTTCTAGCCTGTTTTAATTTGTATTTTTTATTTGAATAATTTAAATTTTGTACATTTGTTTAGGTTTTAACTCTCGTCATTTGTATCTTTGGTGTCATTTATTAATTTAACTTTCTATTAATTAGGCCTTGAAGATGGGTAGAGTTGCCCAAAACGTCGGCTGCAGCCAAATATAATGACTTTTTTTGCTCTACGTCTTCGTTTTTATCCTGAATGTAAAACTACGTCTCCTTAGGAGGGATCCTATTTTATACATATACAAAGAACCTGCTGTACAATATATATATATATATATATATATATATATATATATATATATATATATATATATATAAACTATAAACGGTTACGATCAGGTTCACGACAGTGAATTTTACACCTTAAGTAAATTATTCAGTATTAAACTAGGTTAGATTACGTTTCATTAAGTTTGGTTAGGTTTAGGTCATTAATTTCAACTCTTAAAAAATTCGTTGTTGAGAGTCTTAAATTTTAAAGTTTCAGAACACCACATTTTGGTGATCCGCTAATTTCATACTTTGGGCCAATTAGGGTGACTCTTACATATAGGTTAGGTGGTCGTCCTAGGTTGGTTAGTTATTTACTAAGTCACCAACTTTTGGCTAATCAGGAGTCCAAAAATCCTCGGTTCCTGAATCTTAATATTTACCTTTGCTACGTTATGTTGCAGGTCTAACGTTGGTCAAAAAGCTTCACCTTCGCCAGAAGGTTAGTGTTGCTAAGGTTATATATATATATATATATATATATATATATATATATATATATATATATATATGAACTTTTACTATGTCCGTTCCTGCATTGTGCGGATAGTTGATTTTGGGTTACATAAACAGTTTTAAAATTTTACATAAACAGTTATATTAAACACAACAATAATAATAATATGTAACATTAACATGACCTTGTGTATTGGTGGTAATGTTGAGAAGTGGGAGGAGGGTGAGGTTAATCACCTTTCACCCGTAGAGCCTCCGGGCTTGAGGTCATAGGAGGGTCATCAGTATTGTTGTCTATGGCCATAGATAGTTCCAAATAACGTACAGGTTAGTGTTAAAAACCGGTTTGTAAAATTTCCCTAAAAATCGAAAACCGAAAGAAAAAACCGGTTTTATCGATTGATTTTTTTTTTTTTTTTTTATTGGCTCAAACTTGCGCGAACGTGCAGCTACGCGCTACAGCGCACAAAAAAATAACTTTGAATACATTACATATTAAGTTAAATTGTGACAAACTGGCAACTGATCTTCAGTATAATTTTTGCCTATCTGGCAACTCGATCTTCAGTTTGTCTCATCATGTAGGCTGTAGTGTAGAGTCAGTCGACTAAAGCCCTATTCGCAGTATAAGACCCTTAATGCCCTTTGTTTCTTAAGATGTCATTTCCAAAATAGGGATAAAATCTAAATTAATTTATATATTTTTTCTTATACGAAGTCAATTTTCTGTTTTCTAGGTAAAGTTTTTTTTATTAAAAAATTTTATTTCAATGTTTTTTCCAAAATAGAGATAAATTTTATTTTTATTCTTTATATTTTTTTACAAAAAGAAGTTTATTTCTTTCTAAGTATAGATGTTTTATTTTAAAAAATTATTTCAAATCTAAATTGTTTGAATAATGTATTATTTTGGCTAAAATAAAATATGTCAAAGTTGTCATTTTCTTATTCATATGCATACATATGATGCTGCATTTTTGCATTCTTTTGACCAAAAAATAGGCGATAAGCTATGCTTGTTAAGAGTTAAAGTCAGTACCTTTCAATTGTGGCTTTTAAAAATTACTATACTTTTCTGTCATAACCGGTTAAAACCGGTTTTCAAAAAACAGATCGATTAAAAACCGGTTTGTAAAGTTTCGATTATTTTTCAACACTAGTACAGGTGTGAAAGTGCTATTGGATCACTAGAAGCAAAGCTTGGGGATTGAGGGGGTAGGCTCTTGTTTATCAGATTTGACAATTGCTTTCTTGAAATAGCGAATGATTTTAGGCTGAGTTGAGTCTGGGATAACAACAAGTGCACATTCATTACCTGGTTAAGGTTGTAATCAGTCCTTGTTTCCATAAAGGACTTAGCCTTCGTCAATCAGTCAACCATATCACTTTGGAGGTGCCCTATCTTTGTCACCATCACTATTACTGTCATCTTGCAATTCGGCAGCAGGGTTCGTGGCCTTCTCCACAATTTCAATATCGGCAAGGAGCTCTGTGGTGGAAGTATCCATACCGACATCCAGCTACCTCTCTACTGCTTCGGCATCCAACCCCGGTCACTTGGTCGAGTCGCACATCTTCACAATATCTTCTGTTGTTTTGCGTTGCCTCACATTGAACCCCTCAAAGTCTCCTTCATTAAGATTAGTCTTGAACATAATTTCCGCCAAAATCGTCGAAGGGTGACCGGTTTCACTTTCTCCTAAGCGGCTGTGAGCTCCCTTATTGCGTCCTTGATGGTAAACTTCTTGGCATACACATCAGCTTTAAAGTTGCTGTTAAGAGGGCAGCTCATGAAAGAGTTACGGTAATAGCTCTAAGTTCGTGGTCGCACTTTGACCCATAGGTTGAATGAGAGACGCCACAATGCGAAAGCAATTGAATTATCCACGCGAGTTTCTTCCGGGTGCGACTTTGCATTGTCTAACAATGCCTTACTCCCTTTGGCTAATTTGGCAGTCTCAAAGTGTTCTTTACTTACAAAGCAAAGCACTTATCAAACTATTCCTCGAAAATTTGCTGTGTCGTCTATGCAATCTTGTTATCTGTAGTGCACAGGTAAAACTTTCATTCATTCTCAAGAGCCCGTGGTCTTGCAAACTTCCCTCTCACTAGCAACTTAAATTTATGCGTTTATGCAGCATTTGAGCATGTCAGTACAGTCATCCTGTCCTTAATTGTCCTGTAACCATTTGCCGAGGGCTTCACACCACCAGCCACCATAGAGGTGTTAAACACCTCCAGAATAACCCACTTTCATCGGCATCGTACACTTGTTCTGGTGACAAATTGTCCTCACTCACAGTTTCCTAAAAATCTTTAACGTACTCACTTGCACTAATGAGATCTGCTGATGCCTCTTCTCCTGTCAAGGTAACCACCCTTGAGAGTACTCACACTTCCCCTGCAACTCCATTTTCCGATGGAATTCCTCAGCTTTCGTAATGATGTAATGACACCACAGGTATCTCTTCCAGTGACAAAGCTCCGCACACACGTCATCCAATTACGTATAAAATATTCCTATATTATATATGACCACAATGTAGATATCTATACCGTGTTGGGTTTCCAGCATTTTCAGCCTGCGCGTAAATCTGACTGAGTCAGCAAGCAGACGCTTGGTCGCTCAGTGACTCTCGATTCCATTCCCCCAAAGCAGAGTCACGCTCCCCGTTTTCTTTTTACGTCATTGTTGAAGTAAATATAGCCAATAGCGCCTAGGTGGTGCAGTGGTTAGCATCCACGAATCCATCGGCCCTGGGATCGAGACCCAGTGAAGGCAGGCGGCGCGCAGCAAAACCCAGATGTTCATCCTTTCAAACAATACAAATTGGTTGGTAGATAAATGGGTACCCTGGGTAGCCTAGTAGTTAAGTCGCTGGGCTGCTGATCGGGAGATCAGTCCGAGCGAAGACTTTGTATTTCTGATCGCCTGTGGTGGGCGTGGTTCAGATTCCACCTTAAACTGTAGGTCTAAGGTGGAGTGACAAGCTTGACCTTCGTCAGAATGAACAATTCGGGAGGAAGCAAAATCAAGGAACGAAGGTAACAAAGGTGTGTATATATATATATATATATATATATTCTGCAGATTATACTCTATACGTACGTACATAATTTGTGTTAGTCTGACCAAAGATTGAATAGGCCTAGCGTATTCAAATAATTATTTAGCCTACATTCTACTAGATATTTAAAAATTATGCGTAAGCATAATATCTTAATAATCAATTGGTCCAGTTACAAGCCACTGTAGGTTATGCATTAGTCTTCAAAGTTTAGCCAGGCCTATTCCTAACATTATATATATATATGTATATATATATATACACACACTACGAATCCTGATAAACTAATTCATTTAGTACATCTCATAGTTACTGTGATGAAGGTTTACAATAGGGACCAAAAAAGAAATCAGTTATCTACAAAATCTTGCCCTATTATTCTTGTGGAAATATCTGCGCTTATAAATCACCAGCGTGTAGCCAAATAGGTATATAAATGTGTATTGTAAAAAGAAGGTGAATCAGGCAATGATTTTTATTGGACAATTTCAACGTACAAAATTTATTTTTAAAGAATTATGTATTTAACTTAATTTCCTGTGCAGCCAAGCACAGATGTTGGAGGTTGGTGTAATGACTCAACTGTAAATTAAAAACTAATGGAGTCATGTTCAACACATTCAAAGTTAATTAAAGTATTAGTCCAGGCAATTTGTAGTTAGACCTGGGCAAAATTGCTTCAGAAGCTTTCTAAACTGTTTCCAGCTCAGGAACCATTGCCGAATAACATATCCAAAATCCGACAAAATTGGACCCCGGGAACACCCCCAAAAATGAAATTCAAAATGGCGGACTGGATGTTTCCTACGAAAAAAATATATATATAATTTTTAATTTAATTTACGCTTTTATTTATAAAGATACATTTTATGCTTTTTCTTTCAGTTGTAATGTTTTAAATAATTCAACAATATACAACACAACCAGTTATTACGCAAATATAATGTTATTATTAGCTTTTTACAGATTTTATAATCAATAATACAACAATTATTTTTTTTCCGTTTCAAGTTATGTTCATTACAGAAGAGTGATACCTGGTCACAAACATACAGAAATTAATCCTCTTCATCACTATCATCGGATAGATTACCGGTACTTGGGTTGTTTATCGCAACCACTGATTTGGCACTCGCCACAAGCGGCTGAACAGGGCATTCCATTACGCTTGCATCCACATCTTGAAGTAGCACATTTCGTCTTGCAGGAGCAGCGGATCATGTTGAGTAGATAATTTGGAGCTGGTGGCTTGTCGCAGGCTGTAGGGTAGTAGGAATTATTCTTTACATACCAACCCCACTGTTCTGCATCGATCTTCTCTTCTGAAGACTTCCAGATTAGTATTTGAAAGTATGTGCGAAAGCTGTGGTACTTTGTGGACGCATCGGTAGGTGGCAAACGTTCGGGTGTAACAAAAGATTTAGCTGTAGCTACCTTTTCAACTAACATTCGATGACGTAGTGCGTTAGTGGATTCAAGTGTTTTGCAGCCATACAACAGAAGCATTGCGGCTTCAATGTCAGAGTGTTGGCAACAATCAGAACAGAATGTATTTGCAACTGAACGGAGTTCAGCCACCTTCATCAGTGTGTCGAATGCTTTGGCTTTACCGATCGAAAAAATTCTGGATGTGCTATCACAGCCCGTGAAAGCATGCACAAACAGGAGATACTTGCAGATGTCATTGCCTAACAATGATTGAATGCTGAGAATATCATACACAGGATTAGGAGATGGTCCCCGTCTTATATCGCTGCGATAGTACAACTTGAAACCACTGTCCTTGGCATGGTACAGAAGGAGAATCAGCAAGTCGGTGTCTTCCCCTATTACTGTTGTAGTTGCATTTTCTGATGAGGAAACTGCTGCACGAACGATGTCCACATCAGCATCCCCATCTGCGTTGTGAACAGTACACCCGTGCTTCTTCAACATCTCACCTACGAGGGAAATAAATGCTTGCTTGTTGTTTTCATTAGCAAGAAGTGTTCCTTCTGGCCAACAAACTTCATGCTTGGACTGAGATTCACATTTCTGCTTGTCTTGGTGCTGCGTCTTCTGTGGGTCATGTCCTTGATCGTAGGAGAGCTGCTGTAGCCATCAAAAACAATGATTGCTTTTCCATATGTTTTCAGAGTGAAATCGGCATATGAGTTGGCGATGCTGTCATATGTTTCATCTTGACGCCAGGAAACACGATGTAGTAGAGATTCACCATCCAATACGTACTGGTCTGTGCACTGAATTTCTTGAACTTCTTCCATGCGTAAAGTGTCAGTGTATTTGATTATTGCATGAGCTAGCTGAGACTTATCGGGTTTCCTCAAGATACTTCGTGATTCGAACAATGCAGGAGGATATGCACACAGTTCGTAACACATGACATCTTCAAGATTCATGTCTCCGCCAGTGGCAACAGTCATCATTCTCTGAAACAGTAGTGCAGGATCTACTTCTATATCTGAAGCATCAGTGATCACAACAGAAGAAGCAGATCCCAGTGTTTTCACTTTGTCAGATCTTTTGGCAGAATATATAAAGGCTTGTTTCCCAATCATTTTTACGACAATGTTCGTACCGATTGAATGCAATTGATGAACGTTAACTCCAGGATCAGCAGTTAGCCCTGTTACAATGTTGCAGAGACCCGAGATAGAATGGAATGGGGATAAGGATTCCAGACGTTCAAGTACTTTCTTCATGTCATTACTGTCCCTGATTTGTCTACTTCCCCTCATTTCCTTGTGCTGTTCACTACTTTCCAACAAAACTCTGGTGTATTCCTGCATTGCTAAGTTATAAGTGGAACACAGAGGCATAGAAAAGAGCCACGTTGTCCTTTGGATGTCTGTAAATCCACTTCCGCGTGTCAGTCTGCCTCTGCTTTTCAGGGAACGCATTAGTACTTGTTCTATCACCAGGTCTGTGCCGAGTCCGGCCCATAATCTGTCGCTTCTTCTTACCACAAACTTACCTTCCTGGAACATTTTGTTAACGGCTGGATTTTCAGAAGGCAAACTTAACATTTTCTGCAGGTACAGGTATATCGATTTCAAGTAATTGTGATGTCCGGCTGCTGCAATTATGGGGATGGTCTCCACCATAGCTTGCAAGTGCAAATCCCACGAGCCGGTTCTGTCTGCTGTTATCAAGGAACGTGCAATGTTGATCATTCGCTGATATTCCAACCAGAGTTGACTTGTTTGCGAAGTAGATTGTAGGTCAGTTTTCTTCGCATCCAAAGTGGTAGCAATCTGAGACAATGCATTCGAAGATTCCACATCCTCAACTGATTGTTTGGCGGTCATAACATCGTCGAGCAGGTCACAAGCTTCCTTATGGAGGTCATGAGGAGTTCCATCTTCATTACGAGGGAAAACGTCTGCGACTAGTAAGGTACTAAGAGCTGCATCTACTATCATATGACCACGTATCGCTCTTGAAACAGCTTTTCCAGACATCATGTGTTTGCACGGCATTTGGTCCGTATATTTCTTGAAGTACTTCAGACAATCCTGAACCATTCATAAGAGTACCGACTGCTCCCAAAAGATTCATCAGAGTGTGAAATGATCCCAGCATTAAAACAATGTCCTGCAGGTCTCTCTGTTCATTGATGATTTGGGAAGCTTTCCAGAACAAAGGCTGATCAAAGGTAATAATGCATGGGACTTTTTGATCGCGTGCTATCTTGCTCAAATATAGTAATGTCGAAAATATGCAGGTCATGTCAGTTGGCGACATATCTATGATGGGAAGGAACGTGATCGACGCCACACCTGGATGTGAGACACTTGATCCACCGTGAATTGCCTGCATTGTTCCGGACCAACTTGGACCTGATCTTTCTGCTGAAGATATCTGCCAGAGAAGACTAAGTCGACTTATGGTGGCAGTGGGTACTGGAAGTTCGCGGAATGAGATGTCCCTCAACATGCTTCTCGCGTGTCTATATTCCCTAATGTCAACGGTTGCAATCTTCTTAATGTCATTGTCACCAACATTACGCCTGTGAATAGAAGGGTGGATCTTGATCTTCGGAGTTATTGCGGCAATCATACCCATTCCATGAAAGGTATTCTTCCCATCCAAAGTGCAGACATCATGATCGACGTTATCTGCTGCTAGAAGGACTGCAGTGTTTTCATCAACAGTAAAAGCCAGAGACCCACTTGCCAGCGCCGCGTTTCTTTCGAATCTTGTTACTTCTGCATACGACGAACAGTAACCCAGCTGATGGAGAACGTCAATAAGGTACCTTGACCTAAAGTTGTGGTGTAGCTGAACCGACAAACCGATCTGTAGTGGACATAGTAATCCTCTAGGACGGGTTGCTTGCATAATGCTCTGCCCAATTGCACCTATTTTTCTTGAAGCATCCTGTCCCGCAAATGCTTTTGATAATAGCAATTTCAGACTGTTGGGAATGTAATCAAGAGCACTTTCTGCAGTGATGTCATTTGGAGATGGATACACATCTTTTCTAGGCGAGTCGACAGACTTGATATCACTTCTGATTATTTTTGCAGCAGCTTCTACTAGGTAAATCTTCTGTAGCTCTATATCTATATCACATTCTTTCGACTTTTTGTGATAATCTATAAGAATTTCATTAGCTGTCTCTCGTAGTGTTACTACATCTGCCTTCCCACTTTCACCTGATATTGATCTTGTCTCCGTAACGTTCTAAAAGCTTTCTCTTCATGTGCCTGCGTTCGTAGACAGAGCTCTGACTTCCTTGAAGATATTCCTACATTTTGGAAATTAGGTCTCCAATCAACAGTTGTTCATCATCATTCTCTTCCAGGTAAGCACAGGTCTGAAGGAATGCTTGGTGTTGCTCTTCATTAGTTGGTCTCCCTTTCTTCGAATCATGATCGTCGGAGGAGTATGCGCGAGGAATGTTTTTCCACTTCGAAAATTTACGCTGCAGGTATGATGGTAGACACAATCTGCAGCAGGAAGATCACGAAGATAATACTCCAGACGGCCTTTTACATTAAACGACCATTCATCGCAGCGGCTTTCACAGCACCTTTTTATGGTTTTGGAGAACTCTGTAGTTCTTATTTTGACATGCTCTGATTTTGGTTTGTGTTTGGAAAAAAAAGTCCACAAAGGTATCACAAAACAAACAGTGAGTAGCACTGTAAAATGCGTATTCATGAAAACGAGCACTTTTCCTTGGTATTGCCTCGGCTGCGGTCTGTCGCTTCTTTATTTCACTGGTCTTTTTATCCGTAAACCTTTTCCTACATACAACGTGAACACTTATTCCAGCTGTTGCAACAACATCGCTTCCACGGCTGCGGCTGGATGCATTTATACCATCTGCTCCTTTTTGCGAGATGTGAACCACTTCCTGTCCGCTGTCCAATTTCTCCTTACAAATCACGCACAATTCTTCAGGGGTCTGCATTCTTGAAGGCGGACGCACACCGAGTCAGCCGTACACCGAGTCAGTCTGAAACAGAAAACACAAATTAATAAACTGTGTTGCAGTATTTAAAAGGAGTACATAATAACAGTTTTAAAGAAAATGACAAGCACAAATACGCAGATTTGATAGTGGGTAGTAGGAATTAAAGAGTTGTATATAATATAAGTTTATAAAGATGTAGCAATGTCCATTCTCACATACACTCCATACAGTATATTTTTACATTACGTGACGTCATAGTTTAATACTAGCCGCCTAATACAATTTTTAGTGTCATATAGGTTAATTTAGAAACGAAAATGTGTTTTAAAACATTTTACTGATCAAGAAAAACGTCATAACTCTCTCTACAAAGCGAAATTAAAATTTATTGCATTTCGTAGGAAACTGCCTGTCCGCCATTTTGAATTTCATTTTTGGGGGTGTTCCCGGGGTCCAATTTTGTCGGATTTTGGATATGTTATTCTGCAATGGTTCCTGAGCTGGAAACAGTTTAGAAAGCTTCTGAAGCAATTTTGCCCAGGTTGAAGCTATTTTTGCTCTAGATTGCCTGGACTATATGCTTATTGTAAATAAATACAAAATGCCTCTGAAATGTGCTATGGTACGCTGTAACAATGTGGAAACCTCCACAAACAGTACAAGTTTTTTAATTTTCCTAAAAAACGAAGATTTTTTTAATACCTGGGTGTCTATTTGTGGAAAAGTGGACCTAAAATTCAGTCCAAACATAAAACGTGATAAACATTTTAATAGGCGAAAATTTTGGTCCCATTTTTTGGTCCCTACTGTAAACCTTTATTACAATGCGAGATGTAATAAATAAACTAGTTTTATCAGGATTGGTAGTGTGTGTGTATATATATATATATATATATATATATATATATATATATATATATTATTAATAATATATATATATATATATGAAATAGAACGACATAAGTATTAAGGAACGTTTCTGCACACGAGGAGGAGAGATAACGAAATAATGAAAAATGAGGCGAACCGCCTGGGAATCGAACCCAGGGCCTTCCAATTGCCGGTCGGACGCTCTACCATTATGCTACGGACCTCACTCAATCACAAATCGAAATTCTCCCAAATAGGGCAGAAACCAATGCCCTCAGAGAGCACCCTCGCAAATCGTGAATATGCGCAAATAACTGCAATGACCGCGCAGTATATAAATGAATAGAAACGACATAAGTATTAAGGAACGTTTCTGCACACGAGGAGGAGAGATAACGAAATAATGAAAAATGAGGCGAACTGCGCGGTCATTGCAGTTATTTGCGCATATTCACGATTTGCGAGGGTGCTCTCTGAGGGCATTGGTTTCTGCCCTATTTGGGAGAATTTCGATTTGTGATTGAGTGAGGTCCGTAGCATAATGGTAGAGCGTCCGACCGGCAATTGGAAGGCCCTGGGTTCGATTCCCAGGCGGTTCGCCTCATTTTTCATTATTTCGTTATCTCTCCTCCTCGTGTGCAGAAACGTTCCTTAATACTTATGTCGTTTCTATTCATTTATATACTGCGCGGTCATTGCAGTTATTTGCGCATATTCACGATTTGCGAGGGTGCTCTCTGAGGGCATTGGTTTCTGCCCTATTTGGGAGAATTTCGATTTGTGATTGAGTGAGGTCCGTAGCATAATGGTAGAGCGTCCGACCGGCAATTGGAAGGCCCTGGGTTCGATTCCCAGGCGGTTCGCCTCATTTTTCATTATTTCGTTATCTCTCCTCCTCGTGTGCAGAAACGTTCCTTAATACTTATGTCGTTTCTATTCATTTATATACTGCGCGGTCATTGCAGTTATTTGCGCATATTCACGATTTGCGAGGGTGCTCTCTGAGGGCATTGGTTTCTGCCCTATTTGGGAGAATTTCGATTTGTGATTGAGTGAGGTCCGTAGCATAATGGTAGAGCGTCCGACCGGCAATTGGAAGGCCCTGGGTTCGATTCCCAGGCGGTTCGCCTCATTTTTCATTATTTCGTTATCTCTCCTCCTCGTGTGCAGAAACGTTCCTTAATACTTATGTCGTTTCTATTCATTTATATACTGCGCGGTCATTGCAGTTATTTGCATATATATTATATATATATATAGATATATATATATATATATATATATATATCGTAAAATGGGGTAAGCTCAACTGGCTGATTCAGTCAGATTTTTTGTGCAATTGGAAGAAATTTCTATGACGTTATTACATCAGTTGCATCATGAATGTGTCGCTGTGTGAAATATTATCCATTCTGAACTGCCTCATCATATATAAACAAACTTTCGGACGATTCTCAGAAGGATAATTAGTTAACATTTTCAAAATATTTACACTACAAATTTTAAAGTAAAATTCATTAGTTACTCCTTTAAGATTTAATAAAATATTAAAAGTGATTCACTATGAAAATTTATGTTACTTTAATAATATTATTTAGGTTTCAGCTTTATGTCATTAAATAAATTTAAAACAGAATATCATTTGTATTTTCTTTGGTTTGTTATATTCTCGAGGAAGTACATTATAACCTTCTGTGGTTAGATCATCGCACGGAATATCTGTTATTTTGAAAGGCTATTTGCCTTAATATACACTATATATCTTTGCTTGTTTTTTGTTTCTAATTGTATACTAATTAATTAATAGTGTATCTGTATGTTAACAGCATTTCTTAATTTTGATAATGTTTAAGTATGTTACAAAGTGGTAACATTTTCCACAACCCAACCGCCAGCCAAAATCTTATCTTATTCCGTTTCAAAGTTTCAAACGTAATTTTGCGAAACATTTCTGGCTATTCCTAAACAATGGATTCCCGCCATGGAGTTGAGAACCTGTAGAGCTCAGAGAAGCGGTAAAATGACTATTTTGAACAGGGAGTCAAGCACTGGGGAAAAGAAATATGGAGGAGACGAGTTGTGCATATTAAATGCATAAATAAGCGAATAAAGACCAACAAAATATTTTCGAATGAATTTCGGATAACTAAGATGGCCCGAATAGGTAAATATAGTAAATAAAGAGTTCGAGTCTATAATATATAGGTCACAAATATATATATATATATATATATATATATATAAATAAAAATTGTGGGAGGAGCATACAAATTTGTAAGGAAAACTACCAATTTTAGCACTTTGCCCTTCTTGTCTAAATCCATTCTGAACGATTTCAACACAAGATCAAATTGGTTGTAAACAATCCATTTGATCTTGTGTTGAATTCGTTCAGAACGAATTTAGACAAAAAAGGCAAAGTGCTAAAATTGGTAGTTTTCCTTACAAATTTGTATGCTCCTCCCACAATTTTTATTTCTATATATATATATATTTGTGACCTATATATAGACTCGAACTCTTTATTTACTTCAGTGTTCCTGAGGATGTCATTAGACGAAAGCGTTTGAGCACCATTGTGTGTTTCCTTTCCTTCGTGGTTTTATTCATCATATATATATATGTGTGTGTGTGTGAATTTCACAATTAAACATGTGAAATGAATGAATGAATGATGCAAATCCACAAAGAAAAAGAAAAAAAGGTAACGGTTCAGAATAGGGGCGCCACCTCAATTTTTGTATTTTCTCCACCAAAACATGCTAAAACCATTGGTTTCCTGTTGTTTAGGATGAATGTGACCATCGCCATTACAGTAAATTATTGCTTGAAGTGATTTCACCCCCCCAACCCCTCCTACAATCTGGGGGGACCACCGTGGGAACCGGGGGTTTTGGGTTGGGGAACACAGCACAAGCAATAATTTACTGTAATAGCGATGGTCAGATTTATCCTAAACAACAGGAAACCAATGGTTTTAGCATGTTTTGGAGGAAAAAACAGGTCATGAAACATCAAAAACCATGAGAAAAAACTAGGTTTCATGAAAAACCTAACCTAACTAACCTAAAAAATATAAAACCCTATACCTAAATTATACAAATTGGACACACTACATTTAAAGGGAGAACACCATGCGAGCTCTACTAGCGTCACCACATGTCCATCACAGACCGAAGCCATTTTCAAACTGAAGTGAATGAACGATACGATAGTAGGGTTGCCAACTCAAAATTTCCTAGATTCATACCCAAAAATATATTTCTCGTAATTTTCTAACTTCGTTTTTTGACTATGCGACACATGCAATCAACGTATTTTAATGAGAGAAACAACCTTGTCTCTATGGTATTTTTCGAAATTTTGCTTAATTAAGTGGCGCCTGTATTCTGAACCATTACCGAAAAAAATATTCCAAGCTCTTTCGTGTATTCAGCAGTACACTTCGTCAAGGAGGTGTATTCCCTGACGAGATGTACTGACTGCTGAATATACGAAAGAACTTGGAATATTTTTTTCTTTTTCCTTCTGGATTTGCATCATATATATATATATATATCAGCTACAAAAGTGAATCATTATGACTAAAACATAAGCCGGTACTTTTCCGTTGTATCCCCCAATTTCTTCTTTCCCGGTTAGGTCAACTGTACGCCTTTGACAATTGGTTAGGTTAAGTGGTGATATTTTCGTTAAAACTAGCGAATATTTTAACGAAATACTAACGAATACTTTAACATAAGCCTTTTATGGTGCAAAATTTACTATAATCTATAGATACTGTGGTTTTACAAAAATATGATTCGATAAAGCTTCTCCATATTATTTTAAAATAAATTGCAAATAGTTTACACTTTAATCACTTTAAATCGTTTTCTTTAAAAGCTTACTTTTTAAAGAAAACGATTTAAAGTAATTAAAGCATAAACTATTTGCGACTTTTTTTTAAAACTATACATGGAAATTTTATCGCATTATATTTTTGTAAAAACCAATGTTAATTTTACACCAGAAGAACACTGTTAAAATTTTAGTCATCATAATCAGTTTCTGTGGCTGACGAAAATATTTTATTAAACCAAAAAGTTATAAAAAGAATATCTCAGTTTAAGAAAGAGAATCTGACCGATAAGCAGCATCTTCGAACAAACTGGCAAACTTCTCATTGTCAGTTAGTGTTTTAAAAACTGTAAAATCAGTAAATATTTTTCTTTAATAGTTAATGGTGTATCAGCTATCTACCTTTCAGTAGGACCTATACATATGTGAAAAATGCTCTGTATGAATTGGTCCACAATTAACCCACCCCTTATATCTCCAGTCTAACTATAGAGTAGATTAAGTCTAGCCCTGTAGGGGTCAGCCTAGAGATTCCGGAAATGGTCCAGAGCGGGCAGATAAATTGAGGTCCACAGTAGGATTCCTCACCAAACTAGGTTAGGGCAATCTACCTTCACCTTTGTTAAGCTATGAGTTGATGCTGGGTCTTAGGCCACAGCGTAGGCCTAAGTTGTCTGACCCAGCTTAATTTAATGAGTCTTCTAAGTTAGAAGTTAGAAGATCCAACTGGGCTAAAAACACAAATAGTCACTTACTGCTAGTTATTAGAGAGTCTCTTTTCTCCTTCCTGTATAATTGTCGAGAGCGTACTTGCTGGTGGGGATCTTATTTTCTTGTCTGTTCTTCTCCCTTCCCTCGTTCCGTCTTTTCGCCCCCGTTCCTCGTTTGTTTTCGTTCTCCTTTGTTCTCCTTTTTCGCGGGGCTTTTTCCCAGCGTCCTGTTGGTTTTTTCCTCGGTTGGTTTATCGGTAATGTATATCTATTACCGAGCACGCTCTTGTCACACAGTATATAAATACTAGTGTGGAGAATAACTCTGGTGAGCAACCAATTGGTTTCATCCACCCAGTTATTGACATAAAAGGAATTTAATAATTGTTAGATTAACTACCTACCTACTCAGTGAACCATTTTCGTTACCTCCCAACTACCCACTCATCAGTTTTCCATATACTGGGGGCCCCGGGAGATAAAAATTTTGGTGTCATTGTCACCAATTTTTATGTCTGAGTGTAGACTAGCTAACTATTTGACTGTAAATGCCTGTTAATCTGATTAACAGTGCCTATCCTCACCTTCTCATGGAGAAGGTGTAGCATTTAATTAGAAGAGAAAATATACATCCATAGGATGAAACTGTCTATGGTCTTTACCATAAGAAAAGAAAAAGTGAAAGTTAGAAGATAAAATTACAATTCCCCAGCATCTATTTTTTGTTGTAAAAATAGTCGCGCCTTTAATGCTGTTTGTCGCTGAGGTCTTGTGTCTGTCAATGTTGTAGTAGGATGCGTTACCACTCCTACTGTCAAAGGAATAGTTACTGGAAGTTCAGTGTCTCCAGTTGTTACTGTCAGTGGAGAAGGTTCTCCAAAGTCCATTGTTTTGGGTCCAGACTCTAAAGGGTACAAAAGAGAAATGTCTCTTGTTGTGTCACCCGTTGAAGTCCTTAATTTGACCACTCTTGTTACCCCGTCTGCCCCTGGTCTGAGTTCTGAAACTCTAGCCAGAGGCCAGTATTGTCTTGGAGTACTGTCATGTATGAGAACAAGGTCCCCTACCTTAATTGTGTCAGACCAATCCTTCTTAGTCATTTGTTTATGTCTCTCCCTTAGACCCATCAAGTACTCAGTTTTCCACTGTTTAATGAAATGAGCTTTAACTCTAGTTAAATGTTGTAACTTAGTCTGGAGCTCATCGTGTCGTTGAGTCCAGTTTGGGTCTTCTGAAGAGTCTATATTGTAGTCCGGCAGGAGACTAACTTGTTCTCCCCGAATCAAATGATTTGGAGTTAATGGTTCCGGGTCATTAATGTTGTCACTCACATAAGTGAGTGGTCTATTGTTGATGATGTTCTCAATCTCAGCCAGGAGAGTGAGCAACTCAAATAAGTGTATCTGTTTTTTGCCAATTGCTTTCTTCAAGCAATTCTTTACTGTTTGTATATTCCTCTCCCAGATAGAACCATACCAAGGAGAGGCAACCGGAATATACTTCCACTTTATGTTTGAATTTTGTATATATAATTGTGTGAGTTCATCGCTTAACAAGTCGTGGATGACTTGTTCACCAGCCTTGAAATATGTAGCATTGTCAGTCCAAACTGTCTTTGGTACTGAATGTCGTGCACAGAATCTCTTAAAGACAGCAACAAAAGATTCTGCTGTAAGGTCCTCCACAACATCCAAATAAACAGCTCGTGAGGCAGCACATGTAAACAGTACAATGTACATTTTTTGTTCAGTGTCACCCACCCCTACAGTCAATGCTCCTGTATAGTCAATGCCTACAGTCTCAAAGGGTCTGTTGAGAGTAACTCTCTCCTCTGGCAAAGCAGGAGGATTTGGTTTCCTATAGGGCCTACATGAATACGCCTACATGTGACACACTCACTCAGGACTGTTTTAACAGTGATCCTTCCCTTGGGTATCCAATAAGTTTTTCTTAATGTAGTTAGTGTCTGTGGTACCCCCATATGATATACATCATTGTGTGTTTTTCTGATGATTAATATTGTCAAATAGCTAAATCTAGGTAAAAGGATTGGATGTTTGCTTTTGTATGACAGTTTTGATTTGTCTAATCTCCCTTTACACCTTAGAAGGCTTCCTCATCTCTGAACAAGTTTAGATCCACAACTACTGATGGTACAGGTTCTTTTGTTTGTTTCCCATTAGTCAAGAATTCTAACTCTTTATTGTACTCTTTTTGTTGTGCATGGCCTATCCAGTATTTGGTTGCAACTTCTGTATAATTATGATTGTTTTTATTTAGCTGTTTGTTAATTGTAGTTAAACAGTTGTGAGCAAACCTCAAACAGTAGGCTGTGACCCTGACAAGTTTACTGAAGTCAGAATAACGTTCATAATTAGTGATTGGTTCAACCTTTTCATTTGAAAAGATTAAATTTAATGTCAAGTTAACTTGTTCCACAGGCCATTGGTCTGTATTACAGAGCCACTTAGGTCCCATAAACCAAGTTTTGTTTGACTTCAACAACTTGTAGGATAAACCTCTGTTCAGAAAGTCTGCTGGATTTTGTTTAGTTGGAACATAGTGAAAGTTTACTTGTAGGCTTTCATTAGCTTCAGCTATTTCTTTTAGCCTATTTCTTACAAAGATATTCTTACTATTAATGCTATCATTCCGTATCCAGGCAAGACAAATCTGACTGTCAAGCCAGATGTGGATATCAGTTATGTTCACATCATGGTAAGCATCCTTAAGCAATGAAATGGTTTTAATGGCTAATGCAGCAGCCAATAGTTCCAATTGAGGTATGGTTCGGGTAGGTTTGAGAGGTGCAACTTTCCCTTTTGCATAAATTAGATGACTTTCTGTAGGACTTACAAGATATGCACAGCACCCATAAGCTTGTGTGCTTGCATCAGCAAACACATGAAGTCTCTGGGGCTTATCCCTAAACCCACAGCACCTTTGAATTTTAATGTTCTGCACTTTTGTTAAATCAGCAGCTAACTTCTTCCAAGATTTTTATTTTCATTTGTTATTGGATCATCCCACCCAACATTTGTCCTCCAAATTTCTTGGAGGAGAATCTTTGATTTTATTGTTGAAGGCAGGAATAGACCCATAGGATCAAAAATTTTGGAAGCCTCTGATAATATTTGTCTTTTAGTATTTGCTTCCTCATCAAGTTTAAAACCTTTAGTACAGATTGAATCATGACTGTTAGAAGTTGCATCCAAATACCAGTTCATACCTAAAGTTTTAACTCTGTCTGATGGCTCAGTAAGACCATTATTATCCTTTAAAATCTTTTTGTTTAAATCCTCATCATTTGAAATCCACTCTCTAAGTTCAAAGTTACCTTGTTGCATAATGTTTTGAGAGTGTTCATAGACTTCAGATAATTCAGATTTTGTTGTTGTTGAGCCTATTAGATTGTCTACGTAAAAATGTTCCTTAAGGAAGTTCAATGTTAAAGAGTTATTAAACTGGTTCAAATGATGTCCAATTGTCAATGCTAATAGGCTAGGTGAGCAATTGGCTCCAAACAACACAACATTAAATCTATAGGTTATGAACCCTTTATTCAAATCAAATGGATCCTTGAACCATAAGAACCTAAGTTGGTTCTTATCATATTCATTTTTAAGATTTATTCTCAAAAATGCCTTTGAAATGTCACTTTGTACGGCATATTTATCTAACCTGAACCTCAGTAAGATCTTCACAAGGTCAGAAATGAGATTAGGACCCTCAATCAAGCAATCATTCAAACTGTGTTTATCACTGTCTTTGAGGCTACAGTTATATACTACTCTGAGTTTTGTTGTTGGGGCATCTTGTCGATAAACCCCCCTGTGGGTTAAATAATGACAACCATCTTTTTTAAAAGGGTTATTTGTTACTTCTTCAATGAAGCCTTTCTGTAGCTGTTCTTTGAAGACATCATTATATGTTTGAATATTATTATCTTGTTTGAGTTTTTTCATTACTTTATATAAATGTCCTTTAGCTACTTTGAGATTGTCTCTTAAAGTTGGACAATTTATTTTCCAAGGTAACTCAATAAAATAACTATTGTCTTTGCACTGAATGGTGTCTTCAGATCTTTCTACCATTAACTGATCTTCTGAAGTTTGATTTGTGTCATGTATACCCACAGATTCTAGCAACCATAAAGTTTGAATTGCCTCATCCAAAGTTTCATTTGATAATGATGAATTAATGTTCTCAGTTGAGATAATATTATTCAAAGTGTTGCTATTCTTACAGGTGTTATGTAGGACTGAGTTGAGGCACATAGTATTTGTTGGTCATGAACTATTTTGGTTTAGGTCTAGGTTGTATTTGGATAGGTCACCCAAAGGGGCTATCCCTGATGGAGTCTGAATAGCTATACCATTACCTATCTTCACTATGCCCTTATGAATAAGATTAATATAATCTGCCCCCATTAACATTTCAATGTTAGCTACTGTGTTGTTTGTGATATGTCTATCAGCTATTTTGTAGTGTTTTCCTAAATGATTTATGGTTTGTTCTAGTTTGGGTATAACCAGTTTGTTTTCTCCTACTTTAGAAATAATAACTGCTTCAATTTTCTCTAATTTATTTTCTAAATGTAGTTCCAGGTCAATTGTCGTATAGCTATTTTTGTCCGAGTTATCCTTAACAAAGGATGCAATATTGAGTTTTTGTTCATTCGGGTTTGGTGTCAAACCCAATTTATTTACTACAATTTGCGAAACAAATGTTTGTTGAGAACAACAGTCTATAAGACACCTCACTGGAGTCGTGCTACCCTCACTATTCACTAAGTCCAAAGTAATAGTTGGTAAAAGAATCTCAGTGTTTCTTGTTACGTTGTTTGAACAAACAGAATGTCCCATGAAAGTGGCATTTTCTTGATTACCTTTGTTTGGTGGAGGTATCTTTTGAGCAAAGCTGGGCACAAACCGTTAATCCGTTAATCGTTAATTAACGAAGTTAACTTTTTCGTTAACGATTTAACTTTTAAGTTAACTTTGAAAATCATTATCGGACTAATTAACTTCCGTTACATTTAACTTTCGTTAATTCAAGTCCGTTAACCCAAAAAATTCATAAATAAACGTTTAAAAGTTTATATTATTTTCAGTGCTGAGCAGGTGCGCAATTAATCCGCCACTGTTAATAGTGATGAACGAATTTCCATTTCCGCAGTGCAAAATCAGGCGATATATTTGTTTCCGTCGCCACAATTTGTGTCTTACCAAATATGGTAGTTATATATGGCATTGGTTTGAGCAAAACATGGTCGACTGTAAAATCAGGCGGAAAGATTTGCCATTTGAGTTGAATGTTTCAACTTTCAAGAAATATCACGAGCATTTTAAGGCACTTTCAATAATATATATGTAACAATTACAACAAATAACTACATTCGTTTCATTTGCAGTCTGTCTCTTGCGCAACATGTTTGTGCTAGTGAATATTTAAAAATAATCGTTGTCAAGTAAGTCATGTATATTTATAATATGTCTGTGAGTACCTTATTAGTAGTCTCCTTGATACATTTCAAGAACCATAAAACTGATCAGGTAAGATTTCAATTCTCATGTCACTTTGATGACATAAATTAAGTCAATTGATGTCTTACAATGGGAGCGTTTTCACCTCATCTGGTTGGACAAGTATGACAACACCAAGGTCGTCAGGGTGAGGAAAAGCATGGAGGGTACAGTCGAGGAGGCCATGAAGCAGCAGTCCAACGAAGTGGGCAGCAACAGTGGAGGCAGCAACAACGAGGAGGAGGAGGAGGATGACTTCATCAGTGCTGTCATCCAGAAAAAAGAGAGCAGCAGAAGCCACAGGTCACTCAAGGGCAAGGCCCAGAACTTGGTCAAGACCTGGCTGGAGACCAACTCCAAGGACTTGCTGACAGATGCTGCCTTCTTGGGTGAGCAAGTGTTGGTGGACTTGTTCATCAAGTTCAACACAGCCATCCCCTCCAGTGCTGCAGTGGAGCGTTTGTTCTCTATGGGCAAGGACATCCTGAGGGCCAAGAGATCATCCCTGTCTGATGAAAACTTTGATATGCTAATTTTCATGAAGGGCAACATGCATCTCATGGACAAAATGGAGAACGAGAAGAAGAGGGAAAATTAAATTATATATATATTGTGTTTTTCATTTTTTTTATAATAAAAGTTAACGTTAACGGTTTATCGGTAACTTCCGTTACATGTTTAACGAATTAACGGATTAACGGTTAACGAAGTTAACTTTTTGGTTAACGGATTAGCGGTTAACGAAGTTAACTTTTTGGTTAACGGTGCCCACCACTGCTTTTGAGTTTGAGTACTATTGTTTGGACACTTTGGTGAATCACACATTGATGAGACATGTCGTAAACTTTTACAAAACTTACACTTGAATCTTAACCTAGATTTACAGTCTTTCTTATAATATCCCTGGCCAATACACTTTTTACATAGGTTCAACTGTTCACATCTTTCAGCTCTTTGGTTAAAGTCTGAATATTTGTCACACCCAGTACTACTGTGTTCATTACTTGCACAAAATTTGCAATGT
Source organism: Bathynomus jamesi (assembly GCA_023014485.1). Classification (NCBI taxonomy): domain Eukaryota; kingdom Metazoa; phylum Arthropoda; class Malacostraca; order Isopoda; family Cirolanidae; genus Bathynomus; species Bathynomus jamesi. The sequence continues at coordinate 278,556 of JAJOZX010004835.1, read as the reverse complement.
GGTGTGTAAGTTGAGGCAGCAGTTACATTAAGGTTCTGTAATGTAGGTGTTCGTGTTTTACAGTTGGTCACATTTGATTCTACAGTATCAAGTTTTGTCTGTTTGGATGTAGCTAGTTGGTCTCTGGGAACAGTCTTTGGTTTATCCATAGTCTGGGTCTTATTTTGTGTTGGAATATTTCTCAATTTGTAATTAGTTAGGATATTGGGAAAGTGTTTTCTGATATCTTCAAGATTAGGATAATTTTCTCCCGTCTTTAGAACTAAAATATCTTTAACCCTCAAAGGAAGGCACCTAAGAACTATGCCTTGTATAATTATCCAAGAGGAAGCTTTAATATCTATCTCATTGCTAACCAGTTGTCCTATAATAGCTTCTAATTTTGTATAAAAAATTTCCATATCACTATAGTTATCTTTTATGGGTGCAAAATCAAAAATTTGTTGAGATAATTCATATACAATCTCATCTTTATTAATGTAATTACGTTTTAAGAGATCAATAGCTACTTCATATGAATTCCCTACGGCTGGTAAATAGGCTATCAGGTTATAGGCTGGGCCTTTAAGGAAACTAGTTAAGTAGCTAAACTTATCAACAGTTGAAATATAAGGTTTATTACCTATTAAACTCTCAAATTTGTCAATGAAAGATGGGAATTGTACCGTGTCCCCTTCAAATGTTGGTACTAACAAAATGGGTAACTGAGCCCTCAATTCTTGTGACTCAGGATTTAGCATGCCACTTAAATTTTGTTGAAGGTTAGCTCTACTTTGATTAAAATCAGAATTAGGTTTATTTGGTGTTAAGTCAGTCAAACGAGACCGTAGTCTCCTTATTTGCTGTTCAATTGAGATTACCTGATCATCATTATCAGCGTAAAGGTCTATCAATTGTTCTTCAGCCATTTCGGATTCAACTAACTCTGAAATACTCTCATCAATGGCTATTATTTCCTTCTTTTTAGTTTCCAATTTAAGAATTACACACTCTAAATCTTCCTTACCTGGTTGTGTAATATTGTTAAAAGTGTTCACAGCCTTTGTAACAGCCCCCAACTTTGCCCCCCTTTTCTTTTTTAACTTTTTCAATTCCGCACTGTCCATGTTTAAGTCAAAATTGTTTAACTGGGGATCGTAATGAAATAGAGGACAAGAAGAAATTACCAGAGAAGAGAGAGCACAGACAAAACAGTCAAGTTTAAATTTGGTTTAATCCCCACCAAGTACTTATGTGTCACTCAGGTCTAAGCTTATAAGAGAATGAGACTCCTTAAATGTAAATGTTTCCTAGTTAGGCCCTAGGTTGTAGACCTAATTAGGCTTGATTAGGTTAGGCTTAGGCTTAGGCTTAGGCTAGACCATTTAGCCTAATTCTGCAATTTTTTTGTTAAGTAAGGTTAAGGTTACCAATGTGAAAAATGCTCTGTATGAATTGGTCCACAATTAACCCACCCCTTATATCTCCAGTCTAACTATAGAGTAGATTAAGTCTAGCCCTGTAGGGGTCAGCCTAGAGATTCCGGAAATGGTCCAGAGCGGGCAGATAAATTGAGGTCCACAGTAGGATTCCTCACCAAACTAGGTTAGGGCAATCTACCTTCACCTTTGTTAAGCTATGAGTTGATGCTGGGTCTTAGGCCACAGCGTAGGCCTAAGTTGTCTGACCCAGCTTAATTTAATGAGTCTTCTAAGTTAGAAGTTAGAAGATCCAACTGGGCTAAAAACACAAATAGTCACTTACTGCTAGTTATTAGAGAGTCTCTTTTCTCCTTCCTGTATAATTGTCGAGAGCGTACTTGCTGGTGGGGATCTTATTTTCTTGTCTGTTCTTCTCCCTTCCCTCGTTCCGTCTTTTCGCCCCCGTTCCTCGTTTTCGTTCTCCTTTGTTCTCCTTTTTCGCGAGGCTTTTTCCACCAGCGTCCTGTTGGTTTTTTCCTCGGTTGGTTTATCGGTAATGTATATCTATTACCGAGCACGCTCTTGTCACACAGTATATAAATACTAGTGTGGAGAATAACTCTGGTGAGCAACCAATTGGTTTCATCCACCCAGTTATTGACATAAAAGGAATTTAATAATTGTTAGATTAACTACCTACCTACTCAGTGAACCATTTTCGTTACCTCCCAACTACCCACTCATCAGTTTTCCATACATATTTCGTCGACAACACCAAAATATCGACACTCTAAGCAGTGGCGTACTAAGGGGGTCCGAGGGGGCGGTCCGCCCCGCGTGACAGCCAGGAAGGGGGTGCCATCGGGAGAGTTCAAATACCAGTACAAATTTTCAAACCAAATGAAAAATTCGCCAGAGTAAGAAAAAAAATTTAAAAATGTTCAAACTATTACAACAGCTTAATGTTAATTTTCACTATAAAATAATTTTTTTATTTTTATTGGCAATACAAAATTTACAAACGAAAAATTAAATATTTGATAAAAATTACATCGAAAGGCGAACGTTTGTTGACGTTTTAGTCATCAGTTTGTTGAGCATAGCCAGCTGGCTGCAACTGACATTCCAAGTCTTGTTCACGTGACACTGTGACTCCACATACATGAGGATTGTTTCATTAAATAATTATGATAAAGCATAAAGTGCTGGTGTTTATAACAATATCATGGTACTTATACCAGTGTCCAATAATTTTTGACAATGTGGTATCATAGTGATGTTTAAGTGTTTATAAATGCATCATCGTCATGTTATAATACCCGGTAAATGCATCGTCGTGATGTTATAATAATAATAATCACAGACAATTTGTTCAGTTAATGTATTTCGAGTCATAATTGTTCATGCTTGTTATGCATGGTCATGCTTTATACCTTTTGATTTTAAAATTTTGCAGAAAACATCCACTGTGAAGCGAAATCGACCCAGTGGATTCCAGCAAAGAAAAATGAAGAAGGCAAGAGAAGAGGTGGCTCAGGCAATGTCCGGATCAATTTTGAAGTATGTGACGCCTTCAACATCAAGTGCAATAGGTGCAATAAGAGAAAGTCCTGAAGATATTCAGCCTGGTGAATCTGAAGGGCAAATACAAGCAGCATCTTCACAAGAGGATTCAAATGAGAGAGAGCAATGATTGGAGGATGACAATTCATCTTCTAAAAGCAGTGAAACTGATGAAGAGGAAGGAAACGCAGCAGAAGTCCACACCAACAGGAGGAAGACTCTGATGAAGAAGAGGAGACGGATAAATTTTCAATTTATTCTGATGTCGCTGCTTGGCCAATCCCGGTTCCAAATGACTTGAGAGTTGATCTTATTAAGAGGGGAAGTGAACCCTTCCAAAATAGGGATGGACCCAGGCCCGGATCTAGAAGAATGGGGGCCCGTGGCTAATATTTTTTTGGGGGCCCCCTTGGCTACAATTTTTATTGTATAAGGATTATAAGCTTTGTTTACGAGGAAAATTAAAGGTTTTCAGAACAAACATATTACTTTACTTTATTTATTTAGTTTTCAGAACAAACATATTACTTTACAAATATTTTACTTTATTTTACATATTATATTTTCCTGAATTAATAATTTTATACACACCTACCTACTGATTATGAGCTGGCAACCGATTGAACCGACGAGCCTTTTTTTGTGCAAATTCATTAATAATATTTCGAAAATCGACTTCTTTGGCCAGAGCATGTTCAACACAGAGAATTGCCAGTGACTGTAATCGCTTTTGCTTCATTGTTGAACGTGTGCAACATTTCAGTCGCTTTAACTTAGAAAAACTCCGTTCGCCGGTACAATTGGTCACCATCAATGACAAGTACATTCTGTATGCATTTAAGACATTGGGGAAAACTTCTCCAAATTTGGAGGCCCCCCTCAAATGCGGGGCCCGTGGCTGCAGCCCACATAGCCCACCCCTAGATCCGGGTCTGGATCATGGACCTTTCAGTGCAGTTCAAAGACAAAGAGAGAAATCCAAAGGGAAGAGTCGACAGCTGACCACTGCATGGTTCTATAAGGCTCTGCCAAATGGCGAGAAAGTTTTGAGAACATGGATGGTTTACTCTCCATCAAAAGAAAGTTTTTGTTTTTGCTGCAGACTGTTTGCTCTTGATGACAAAGGAATTGGAACATCCAGCTTTGTCACTGGGTTTCAAGCATGGTGGAAGCTAAACCCAAAGGTGTCTGACCATGAGGCTTCTGAGCAGCATCTCTCATGCCTGGAGAAATGAAAGACCTTGGGAGCAGGGTTGAAGCTTCAAAAAACCATTGATCAAGTTCATCAAGCAACAATGGACAAGGAGAGAAAGAAATGGAGGGATATTTTACATCGCCTCTTGGACGTAACCTTGTTTCTGGCTCACCAGAATCTTCCTTTTCGTGGTCACAAAGAGGACATGTCATCAGCAAACAAAGGAAACTTCATGGAATTGGTAGAGTTGCTGTCAAATTATGATCCAGTTTTGAAAGAACATTTTGTAAGGATTAAGCATTCTATTCCATCTGGGAGGAGAGTGGCTTCGTATTTATCTCCAAAGATTCAGAATGAATTCATTTGCTGTTTGGGGAATTACGTTAAAGAGAAAATAGTGGCTGATATCAAGAAAGCAAAGTATTTTGGGACTCTTTTTGATAGCACTCCTGATGTGTCCCACACTGATCAGATTTGTGAAGTGATCAGATACGTCCATATTGAATGTGACAAAGTTGAAGTAAAGGAATCATTCTTGGGCTTCTTCCCTATTGCCGGAAAGACTGCTGCTGAGCTCAGTGGCGGATTTAAGGTGCGCGGGGCCCTAGGCCGGTTGGAGTGCGGGGCCCCAAACTACGCAAAGCTAGCTTAATTAACTGAAATGAAGATTTACACCCCCATCCCCCAGTGGTGACCTTACGGGGCCCTCAAATCAATGGGCGAGCGAAGCGTTAAAATAAATTTACTTTTTAAACAATATTCAATTTATTGATAATTAATTAGCCAAATGACCATTTCATAGTTGAACATTACACATTTGTTTTTTTGAAGCTTAACAATAAAAAATAACTATAATAATACACCATTAACAAAAAATAACTATAATAATACACCATTAACTAAAGAGAATACCACTTGACTGACATACAAATGATGCAATGAGTGGGTTTTGTTTATTGCAGGCAATTTGTACGGTACACTTAACTATTTCTCAGTCAAAAAAGATTTTTTTCTAGCCTTCTTACTTGCAAACTGTTTGATGACATCAGTAAAATCAAGCACCCTTAATTTCTCTTGCTCAATGCTCAACAGGGTGAGTGAAGACAAACGGTCCTGCCCCATGGTGTTTCTTAGATAATTCTTGACTAGTTTCATCTTGGAGAATGATCGCTCCCCAGTGCAGTTTGTGACAAACATGCAGAGATAGAGTCGTAATACAATTTCAACATTAGCAAATGTTTCTACCATGTCATGTCTGTGAATTATCTCATACATTTCTAGTTCAGGACTTTTTGCAGCCTTTGCACCACCTGATGAAGGAGCACTTTCAGGTGAATCTCTTGGAATGGATTTCATAAGGTGTGCAAACTGCAAAAGCTCCGACTCCAATCCAGCCTCCAAGTCCTTAGGATATGAAGACACAAGCTTTTCAGCAGATGCTTTAAGCTCAGTGTTCGTTTTGTTTGAGATTTCTGATAAAAACCCAAATTTCTCTCGAAGGTCGCTGTAAGCAGCAATGCGTTGTTGTAGGGCAGCACAGAGCTTGTCAATGATGGGCAAGAATGCAGTCACTCTAAACTTGTCTCTCCCTGTCAGCATAACATCCTCCGCGGAGTCTAGTTCATCGTGGTGACGCTTGCGCTTCCTAATACGCTGCGTGTCGGCGTAGTATGCATCATTACTCGTCACATCACAGGGATCACACTTAGCCATAGCTTTTGCTTCAAAGTCATCGAACTGGGATCTCAGGTCTTTAGCAAATTGTAAAAGAGACTCTAGCAGTGTGACAGCTGTGTTGAGGGAGAGCCCAGATTTTTGCAGCTGGATACTGCTACTCTGAAACCTTTCCAATACTGTATCCCAAACTTCAAGAAGAATCACTGTTTCAAGTTTTTTCAAACCTTTGAGAAGACCACTTGCTTCAGCTCTTGTTTCAGCTGGCTGATTCTGATCTGAGAATAACTCTTCCAGAACAATGATGTTTTCTTTGTGTGCTCTACTGAGAGCAGCTACAGCATCTGCTCGTGCTGACCAACGAGTGTCTGAAAGTATTTTATCAACTTTCAACTTCTTATCTTTATTAGTCTCTAGTACCTCACGGTGTCTCCTCCAACGATAAGTAGATGCAACAAGAAAGGAGTACATATTTTGTACCAGAGCAAACAATGACACTGCAGCAGGACAGCTTTCTGCAGCACACTTAGCCACCAAGTTTAAGGAATGAGCCATACATGGTATGTACTCAGCTTCACTACACTCATTCTTGATTATCTGTTGGGTCCCCAGATATTTACCAGACATGTTGCTGGCATTGTCATAGGACTGTCCTCGGCAGTCGATAACTGGAATGTTCTTCTCTTTAAGAAAATCAAGAACAGTTGTAGCAATATCTCTGCCAGTGTGGCTTAGCATGGGAATAAACTGCAAAAACCTTTCAACTGGACCTGTAGTAGGCAGTACATAGCGGATTGTAAAAGTAAGTTGATCCATGTGTGAAATATCAGGTGTGGAGTCAACAGAAATTGAGAAGTACTTTGCTGTTTTTACTTCATCTGTTATTGAGGACATAACCTTTTCTGCCATTATTCCAATGACTTCCTCAGAAATGACATGGGACAAGTAGGAAGTATGACCACTACCTTTGTTTGCGTGTTTCTTGATATGTGCTGCCAAGAAACTGTCGTATGTGCTCAGCAGCTCTAGAATCCCAAGATAGTTTCCATTGTGTACTGATCCAATTACTTCATCTTTACCTCGAATGGCTAGCCCGCGTTCGCAAAGTAGCTTTAAAACATCTACACACCTCCTCAATACTGCTTGCCAGTACTCGCATTCACTTTCATATTGTTGTACTAGATTAGAGTCAATACGGGCACCCGCAGTCTTTCGATATATCATTTCGACCATACTTTTCCTGTGCTGATCTGACCTACTGTGAGATTCTATGACATACCTAGCGTTCTTCCAACCATTGAAGCCAGTTGTGAATGAGCTTTCCACCTTTGACATAAGCTTGCAAGCAAAACAATACACTTTACCAGTTGTTTTAGAGTAACAGAGCCATTTAAGATTAATTTCTTGGCCAGATAATGAATGAGTTCGAGTGAATAATGTCTTTGTACAATGACGGGTTCTGTTTAGCTCTTTCACAGCTGACTCTTTGAAGTCACCATCACAGTGTCGACATTCTGCGCTTCCCTTTTTCAACCAATAGTCACACACATTTTCAGTAATTATTTTAGGCCATAATCCAAGATCCGTTTCAAATCCTTGTTCAGTACCGGTATTCATAACTTTCACTTCCTCTTGTGTCTCCTCACTGTCACTGTGTTCAGGTTCAATTGCGCTAACTACACTAGGTTCAGTACTAGTTGAGTTTGTGATTTTGCAGATTCAGATACTGTTGGATATGTCAACCATTGAGTTATTTTTGGTAGTTTTTTTACTCTTTGGTTTACGTCTGCCTTTTCTTGTCGTTTAACAGAGCCAGCTTTATACTTCCTCCCTTGATCACGATCACGACTTGTTGATTTCTCCATTGTGCCTCAGTGCAGCCTCACTGCCTTATCCTGAAACATAAAAACATAAAAAACAAACTATTTACACTTGACCCTCGGTTTAGTATTAATTAATACAGTTTAATTAATTAATTAAATACAGACACTAAACAGTTGTTCGGGTGAAAAAGTCGCTTTATGGGAAAAGTCGCCAGCCCCCACCAGTGGCGACTTTTTCCTTAAATATGTATAAAATGTATTTATTATGAAATCTAAGCTAAACTGACCTAACCTAGCCTAAGTACGTTTCATATAAAAAAATTAATTACATTAATTTAACATTTTTCAACTTATTTATGTTATTATAAAGCTGACTAAAACTCCCCCATCCCCATTTATTGACTGGCGACTTTTTCGAGATACGACTTTTACCATTACTTACCACTAAACACACTCACATGTGCACTCCACAGCGGCCTGAATAGAACTAAACTCCCGCCAGCAAAGAGAGTGATACCATAATTATCACTAATCATTAATCAATTGTATTATTTATAGTGGAATCCAACATTATAATTATATGTGAGGGCGCGGGGCCCTCACAGGCGCGGGGCCGTAGGCCATGGCCTACTCGGCCCCCCCCTAAATCCGCCACTGGCTGAGCTCACAGGGGATATCCTGAGACATCTGGAGAGAGATGGACTGGATATAAACCTGTGCCATGGTCAAGGATATGACAACGCTGGAACTATAGCTGGGATTCATGGTGGTGTTCAGTCAAAGATCAGAGATTAATGCATTGTGCATTTGCATTGTGCAAATCATTCTCTGAACCTTTGCGGAGTGCACTCATTTGGAAGCGTTTCTTCATGTGTGACTTTTTTGGAACCTTGGAGAGAGTCTATTCCTTCTTTTCAGTCTCAAATCATCGATGGGAAGTGTTGATGGAGAATGTAGGCATGACAGTCAAAAGACTTTCCCAGACAAGATGGAGTGCTCATTATGACGCTGTGAAACCAGTGAAGGCAAACTTTGAAAAGCTGACCTCAACCATTGAAGTACTGTGCGATCCCAAAAAAATGTGGACACAAGAGGATCAGCTCAGATTTTGCTGTCTGCTGTATGTGATTTCTCTTTTTTGAGTTACATTTCTTTCTGGTGTGAAGTCCTGGAAGAAATTAATCTCACACAAAAGTATTTGCAAACAGTTGGAATCAGCCTTGAAAAGTGCATTGTGAAGCTCCAAGCTCTAAAACTGTTTCTTGAAGTCAGCGCAATGAAATTGTGGAGAGGGCCATTCATTGTGCAACTACAAAGTGTGAGGAAATGGACATTTCTATGGAGAAGAGGGAGAGTAGAGCTCTGAAAAAGGATGTCAGGAGAGTTGGCAAAGGATGCTAATCTCACATTGCCAAAGGAAGTAAAAAGGGCTATGTTTGAATGTCTTGATAGCTTTCATCAAGAATTGGAGATTCGTTCTAAGGCAATGGATCAAATTCTGTCAATCTTCGCTGTTACTCAGACCAGGGCCGGATTTAGGAGTGAGCAAAGTGGGCAGCTGCCCATGGGCCTCCACATCTTGGGGGCCTCCACATATTGACAAGCCATTATCAAAATAGAAAAAACCCGATAGATGATCAACAAAAAAACACGCGCATCCAATACCACTGTAGTACATAAACTTTTACCAATTACTATTTGTTGTGTACTGATTATTATTTTGTTTTTATTACTCGTTTAGGCCTACTCTCACTATAATGGAATACCCGAGTAACCCGAGGCTTTCATTTTTTGCAGAAATGAGTGGAATGGACAGACACAAGAGTGCACGATGTTTTGAAAGTGTATGTATGTTAATTATATTATGAATCTTATGGATGACTTCAATTATGTCTTCCCCTAAGGTAGGGGTGCCTCCACATGGAGGCTGCCCAGGGCCTCCACACGTCTAAATCCGGCTCTGACTCAGACAAACACTTTGGTTGTTGCAACAGAAGAAAAACTTCGGAAGTATATTCCAAATTTGACTCAGATTTTCGATGAATTCTCTGATGAAGATATCAGTGTGGAAATTGGACGACTTCGGAGGCATTTGGAAGCTGCCAAAATCAGCGTTGAAGAGGCAAAGAAATGGACAGCATTGCAATTTCTGGAGTTTATTGTGAAATGGGATTTTTGTGAATCTTTGCCAAGCTTGTCACTGTGTTTGAGATTCTTTTTGACTGTCTGTGTGTGTATTGCTTCATGTAAAAGAAGTTTTTCCAAATTGAAATTGCTAAAAAATTTCTTTCGCTCTACCATGAGTCAGACAAGATTGACAAATCTGGCTTTACTTTCAATTGAACATGAATATGCAAAGAAGGTGAATTTTGATGAGGTCATTGATCAATTTGTATAAAATAAAATGCAGTATTATCTGTTCACTGAATTCTTAATGTCCTGCATTTTTCTTATTTCCAATTTGCTTATGACAGTACTGTACTGTTTAAAAATTTACTTGCAAACATAATATATTTTTCTGTGTGTTTAAATTTTAAAATTATTTATGGGGAGTGCCAAAGGAAGGATCCATCCCCGGGTGCCAAATACTTTAGGTACGCCCCTGCACTTGTAAATAAAAATAAAATGTGCCAGTTTGATTACATCATCGAGCTGTAGTAAGTTTAGCTCTTTAAATAATGCTCTAGAATGACTAAGGAAATCAGTATCAGATAATAACCTTATTGCTCTTTTTTGGATGACAAAGATACTGTTTAAAGATCCTGTTTGTTTCCACAAACAAGTGTGCAGTACGTTATTATATAAAGTAGGACAAGAGTATGATAAAGAGTTAATAAAACTTGTTTAGGGACTACATTTCTAAGTTTAACCATTATACTTTAGCAATGCTCCTTGAAATCTTTTTCGCGATATAATTTACATGCTCACTTCATCGCAAATTCTTATTTAGTATTACCCAAGAAATTTTGTTACAGTACACTCCTTTACAGCGATTATCAACATTTAGTACATCAAGATACACATTTCTTTTATTAGTGAAAATCATGAAATTTGTTTTACTGGTATTTAGGAAGAGTTTATTGGTGGTCAGCCATTTCATTACACTGATAAATTCTGAGCTAAATATATTCTTAGCTGAATTAACATCTTTACAAGAAAAAGATACATTTGTATCATCTGCAAATATTATGAAGATAACTATGTCAGATGAACGTGGCAGAGCATTTATATATAATAAAAATAACAGTGAACCCAGAACTGAGCCCTGTGGCACACCATATTTGACAAGCGCTTTAGTTGGGCAAACCTTATTTACTGATACAAAATGATATCTATTGGACAAATAACTTTTAAACCAATGACTGATTGCTCCTCTAAAGCCGTAACAATATAATTTACTGTAGAATATTAAGTAGAATATTATGGTCTATTAAAGGGGTGCCCAAGTTTTCTGGACCCAAGAGCCACATACGACGTTTTTCAGATGTGCGAGAGCCGCAAAATATTTTTAAAAATATTATTATTAATTATTAATTATTAATTGGCATAAGCAAATTGGAAATGAGAAAAATGCAGGACATTAAAAATTCAGTGAACAGGTAATACTGCATTTTATTTTATACAAAAAACACAGGAAATGCAGTCTCAACGCTCAGCCTATAATTCAAAGGTAAATAGAGAGGATTCACAGTCTCTGCTTTCGAGCCTTAATTTCTGCAAATTGATCAATGACCTAATCAAAATTCACCTTCTTTGCATGTTCATGTTCAATTGAAAGTAAAGCCAGATTTGTCAATCTTGTCTGACTCATGGTCGAGCGAAAGATATTTTTTATCAATTTCAGTTTGGAAAAACTTCTTTCACATGAAACAATAGGCACACAGACAGTCAAAAAGAATCTCAAACACAGTGACAAGCTTGGCAAAGATTCACAAAAATCCCATTTCACAATAAACTCCAGAAATTGCAATGCTGTCCATTTCTTTGCCTCTTCAACGCTGATTTTGGCAGCTTCCAAATGCCTCCGAAGTCGTCCAATTTCCACACTATCTTCATCAGAGAATTCATCAAAAATCTGAGTCAAATTTGGAATATACTTCCGAAGTTCTTCTTCTGTTGCAACAACCAAAGTGTTTGTCTGAATAACAGCGAAGATTAACAGAATTTGATCCATTGCCTTAGAACGAATCTCCAATTCTTGATGAAAGCGATCAAGACATTCAAACATAGCCCTTTTTACTTCCTTTGGCAATGTGAGACCAGCATCCTTTGCCAACTCTCCTGGCATCCTTTTTCAGAGCTTTACTCTCCCTCTTCTCCATAGAAATGTCCATTTCCTCACACTTTGTAGTTGCATAATGCATGGCCCTCTCCACAATTTCATTGCGCTGATCTTCAAGAAACAGTTTTAGAGCTTGGAGCTTCACAATGCACTTTTCAAGGCTGATTCCAACTGTTTGCAAATACTTTTGTGTGAGATTAATTTCTTCCAGGACTTCACACCAGAAAGAAATGTAACTCAAAAAAGAGAAATCACATACAGCAGACAGCAAAATCTGAGCTGATCCTCTTGTGCCCACATTTTCTTTGGGATCGCACAGTACTTCAAGGGTTGAGGTCAGCTTTTCAAAGTTTGCCTTCACTGGTTTCACAGCGTCATAATGAGCACTCCATCTTGTCTGGGAAAGTCTTTTGACTGTCATGCATACATTCTCCATCAACACTTCCCATCGATGAGTTGAGACTGAAAAGAAGGAATAGACTCTTTCAAGATTCCAAAGAAAAGTCACACATGAAGAAACGCTTCCAAATGAGTGCACTCCGCAAAGGTTCAGAGAATGATTTGCACAAGGCACAAACAAAGCCTTGGGATTAATCTCTCTGATCTTTGACTGAACAACACCATGAATCCCAGCCATAGTTGCAGCGTTGTCATATGACTCATATCCTTGACCACGGCACAGGTTTATATCCAGTACATCTCTCTCCAGATGTCTCAGGATACCCCCTGTGAGCTCAGCAGCAGTCTTTCCGGCAATAGGGAAAAAGCCCAAGAATGATTCCTTTACTTCAACTTTGTCACATTCAATATGGACGTATCTGATCACTTCACACATCTGATCAGTGTGGAACACATCAGGAGTGCTGTAAAAAAGAATCCCAAAATACTTTGCTTTCTTGATATCAGCCACTATTTTCTCTTTGACGTAATTCCCCAAAAGGCAAATGAACTCATTCTGAATCTTTGGAGATAAATACGAAGCCACTCTCCTCCCAGATGGAATAGAATGCTTAATCCTTACAAAATTTTCTTTCAAAACTGGATCATAATTTGACAGCAACTCTACCAATTCCATGAAGTTTCCTTTGTTTGCTGATGACATGTCCTCTTTGTGACCACGAAAAGGAAGATTCTGGTGAGCCAGAAACAAGGTTACGTCCAAGAGGCGATGCAAAATATCCCTCCATTTCTTTCTCTCCTTGTCCATTGTTGCTTGATGAACTTGATCAATGGTTTTTTGAAGCTTCAACCCTGCTCCCAAGGTCTTTCATTTCTCCAGGCATGAGAGATGCTGCTCAGAAGCCTCATGGTCAGACACCTTTGGGTTTAGCTTCCACCATGCTTGAAACCCAGTGACAAAGCTGGATGTTCCAATTCCTTTGTCATCAAGAGCAAACAGTCTGCAGCAAAAACAAAAACTTTCTTTTGATGGAGAGTAAACCATCCATGTTCTCAAAACTTTCTCGCCATTTGGTAGAGCCTTATAGAACCATGCAGTGGTCAGCTGTCGACTCTTCCCTTTGGATTTCTCTCTTTGTCTTTGAACTGCACTGAAAGGTCCATCCCTATTTTGGAAGGGTTCACTTCCCCTCTTAATAAGATCAACTCTCAAGTCATTTGGAACCGGGATTGGCCAAGCAGCGACATCAGAATAAATTGAAAATTTATCCGTCTCCTCTTCTTCATCAGAGTCTTCCTCCTGTTGGTGTGGACTTCTGCTGCGTTTCCTTCCTCTTCATCAGTTTCACTGCTTTTAGAAGATGAATTGTCATCCTCCAATCATTGCTCTCTCTCATTTGAATCCTCTTGTGAAGATGCTGCTTGTATTTGCCCTTCAGATTCACCAGGCTGAATATCTTCAGGACTTTCTCCTATTGCACCTATTGCACTTGATGTTGAAGGCGTCACATACTTCAAAATTGATCCGGACATTGCCTGAGCCACCTCTTCTCTTGCCTTCTTCATTTTTCTTTGCTGGAATCCACTTGGTCGATTTCGCTTCACAGTGGATGTTTTCTGCAAAATTTTAAAATCAAAAGGTATAAAGCATGAACATTAGGGTGACAACTTCTTATAGGGATAAAATTTGAAATTCAAAAACATTTGCCGGCCATTTGTCCAATGCTGCCACCCTATGAGGAAACACCGTAGACGAAATCTCATGGAATTCGGAAAGCATTTAGGGGTGCCTCGAGTCACATGAATGAAACTGTCGCGCGGAAGAAATTTCAAGAATGAACGAGTTTCGACAACGCTTCAAAAACAAAAATGTTTCGAGAATGCAAGTGTATTATATAATTTAATAGAATTGTTTCCTTTATTTCATACTATAGATTATGCAAATCGATTAATTTATTTCATTAAATTAAAATTTTCATAAATAAATCGTTAAATAATATGATGTGTATCAATCTTTGGATGATCAGCTTTTGGTGCTTTAAGTTCATTTTGCATACGACTGCCTGACTGAAAACAACGCTTAGAAGTTCTCTCCCGATTCTTTTAAGATATCTAAGGTAATATTTTTTATTTTGATACATTGATTATATTATTATTGGAAATTGTTCTAGAAAAGTTTCATTAATTGTTGGCATAGTTTGATGTTTAAATTATATAAATTTGGAACTGAATTTGATTCCCTATGATAATATATATTCGAGTATATAAATATATATACAGGGCCGTCGAGAGGGGGGTCAGGGGGGGCAGTGCCCCGGGGCCCGGGTGTCTGGGGGCCCGCAGGAGAATAAAAAAAATCGTAAAAAAATAAATAAGGATCATAATAATCATTAAGAAATTGTGACGTTTTTTTCATTCAGAGATCCTTACATGTAATTTCTTACATGTAATATCTGAGTATCCTAAAAGTCAACACTAAAATTCATCAATCTGACACATTTTTTCAAATGTAGCTTCCGTTCTCACGCTTTGTGGTATGATCGAAAGTAGCCAAGGTCAATAAACTTGAGAAATATTTAACCAAATCTCTCACTTGTGTTTTGGGTGTTGCACGAAGAGGTTTGAAACACTTGAACTATTGAATTACTTAATTTTTATAAAGTTAAATATTATGTTATTAAAGTTGTACACACACACACATATATATATATATATAATATATATATATATATATATATATATATATATATTAATAGATTTATTGCATATATATAATGCCTTGACACTTGGTGTGGGGGCCAGTAATGTTTGCTAGCCCTGGGGCCCGTTAATGGCTCTCGACGGCCCTGTATATATATATATATATATATATATATATATATATATATATATATATATATATATATATATATTAAAAATGAGATCTTTAAAAATGGAATCATAATACGAAAAAAATTAATGCTTTGATTCTTATTTTAATTTAATATACGTTTCTTTTCTTTTCTTAGGCACAATGGCGACTACCCGCACAGCGAGTCAAATTTGGCTCATTGGCCATCCCATACCCGAGATCAAGGGCGCACGGCTTCCTTCAATTGGAGACGTTTTACGCCTGTTTTTTCACTTTCACATAGAGCACAAGAAGACAGTGAACGACTCAGCGAAGGAGGTGGCATCATCAGTCATTGGTTACTGGGAGAAATCCCGGATACCTACCATCACAGAGAAGAGCATTGGTCGAAAAGTGGTAGATCTTTTTCTTACTTGGAAGCTTCTCCAGAAAAATCGTGCTCGCGCTACGGAAACCCAGCGGAAAAAAGAAGATGAGTTCCGTGATAATTTGGAAAATCTTTTCGATGTCGCCCACCCTAAAGCGATGGAACTTTTGGCCATCGAAGAAGATCGAGCCTTCCTTATTGCTCAGCGAGAAAAAGGGAGGAGGGGAGTAATGGGAGGAGTTGACAAGAGAATGGCTCATTCTGTCATGCGTCGGGAACAAACTGAAAGACGCCTAGCTCAGCACCAACCTCAAGCCAATATTACTTTTGAAAATAATGAGCTGGAATCTTCTACTACGTCTGAAGCACCAAGTTCTGCGCCATCATCTGAAGACTCACCGCCCGCCTCTCCTGAAAAACGCAAGTGTTATGCTCGTGGCACTATCCAAGTCATCACTCCCGAATTGGCAAGTACATTGGATCGCACAGGAATCAGTCATCGTTCAGCACACCGGATTATCGACGCTACGGCTAGAAGCCTCGGCCATAACTCACAAAAACTCGCGCTCAACTATGAAACCATTAGAAAATCACGAGAAGGCTCCGTTCGGCGACGGCAGAAAAGATTAAACAAAGGTTCACACCCAACGAAGTGCTCACTGTTCACTGGGACGGAAAAATTCTACCAGACGATGAAGGTGGTCGGTGTGACCGACTAGCCATTTTCGTAACCGGAGTTGATACCGAGAAGCTCTTGGGTGTACCTAAGCTGACATCAGGAACGGGTGAGGTCATCGCCTCGGTGGTACATGCTACGCTCAAAGAATGGAATGTGTCAGAAAAGGTATCAGCTATGAGCTTCGACACTACAGCTTCAAATACTGGTTACTTGTCTGGGGCATGCGTAATTTTGGAGCAGAATCTCGGCCGCCGACTCTTATACCTTGCATGTCGCCATCACATCCTAGAACTTGTCGTTGAGAAGGCGTACATGGAATGCATGGGACCATCATCTGGTCCAGATATCCTCCTATTCTCCCGCTTCAAAGAGACGTGGAATACAATTTGCCAAGATAAGTACAAGACCCTGTCAGACCTTCCATCGAGTCTGAATGAGAATCGAGAAGAACTGACGCTTGCTGGAATCTATATCTGACAAAACATCAGCCGAGGGATGATTACCGTGAATTCTTGGAGTTGTCGATTGCAATCCTTGGAGGTAATTTACCTAACTTTAGGTTTCGGCGACCTGGAGCACTTCACCGAGCACGTTGGATGGCAAAAGTAATTTATTCATTAAAAATCCTGCTGCTTTCCCATCAGTTCAGACTTACAACTCGTGAAATGTCTGGCTTAAAACGATTTGTATTTTTTGCCCTGGAGTTATATGTCAGCGCGTGGTTCACGGCCAGCAGTCCTTCATCTGCTCCCGCGAACGATTTGAAGCTTCTTCAAGACCCAGCAAAGTACCACGATGAAAAGATCTCAGCATCCTGCCTTAGTGTCCTCGGTCGTCACTTATGGTACCTCAGCGAGTACTTGATTGGTCTCGCACTCTTTGATAAAGGTATCAATGCAACGACGAAAAAGAATATCGCTCGATCAATCCTCGAAAAAGAAGCTACTGAAGATCCTCCAAAGCGAGCCCCAATACCTGCTGTTTCTTCCATTTCAACAAAGCAGCTCTCGGACTTTGCCTCGAAAGGATCAAAGCTTCTCTTTGAACTTCTAAAAATTAATGATGGTTTCTTGTCCAAGGAACCAGAGACCTGGCCGGACGACGAAGATTTCAAGACTGGTTTGACTATAGTTGAAGGACTAAAAGTCGTCAATGACATGGCAGAGAGGGGAATTGCCTTGATCCAGGCCTTCAATACAAAGATTACGAAGAATGAAGAACAGCGCCAACATCTCTTGCAGGTTGTTGAGGATCATAGGAAGTCTCAGCCTGGTACATTGAAAAAGGGGTATGGCTTGAGGAAAAGCAAGAATTAATGGGTGGTCTACAATTGAATGAAAGACACCCTGGAATATATTTAGTAAATATATTATTTACTTATTACGATTGGAGTACGCCTGCACTTAAACCTTATGAACTAAAACTAACGTTTATTTACATTAATTAAAAAAAATATTAATTTATTTTTACTAGGTAATGAATAATTAATTTTTGTTATAAGGAGAATTATTTACCTCACTTGAGACACCCTTAAATATTATCTGAATGACCTAATATTTACAGTACATTGTTTTCTCATGTAGTAGCAGCATTGAACAAATGACCAATAAAAAACTCCAACTTTCGATTTTTATTGTCACCCTAATTATTGAACATGCATAACAAGCATGAAGTATTATGACTTGAAATACATTAACTGAACAAATTGTCTGTGATTATTATTATTATTATAACATCACGACGATGCATTTACTTAAACATCACTGATACCACATTGTCAAAAATTATTGGACACTGGTATAAGTACCATGATATTGTTATAAACACCAGCACTTTATGCTTTATCATAATTATTTAATGAAACATACCTCATGTATGTGGAATCACAGTGTCAAGTGAACAAGACTTGGATTGTCAGTTGCAGCCAGCTGGCTATGCTCAACAAACTGATGACTAAAACGTCAACAAACGTTCGCCTTTCGATGTAATTTTTATCAAATATTTAATTTTTCGTTTGTAAATTTTGTATTGCCAATAAAAATAAAAAATTATTTTATAGTGGAAATTAACATTAAGCTGTTGTAATAGTTTGAACATTTTTAAATTTTTTTTCTTACTCTGGCGAATTTTTCATTTGGTTTGAAAATTTGTACTGGTATTTGAACTCTCCCGATGGCACCCCCCTCCTGGCTGTCACGCGGGGCGGACCGCCCCCTCGGACCCCCTTAGTACGCCACTGCTTAGAGTGTCGATATTTTGGTGTTGTCGACGAAATATGTATAGGTCCTACTGAAAGGTAGATAGCTGATACACCATTAACTATTAAAGAAAAATTACCCATTTTCATTGGATTGAACCTATGGAATGATTTAAAAGCTGATATAAAAAATACTGTGAATGTAAATTCGTTTAAAACCAAGTTGAAATCCCGATTAATAATGGCATACTAATAAAATTCTAGGATTAATGTACTGTACATTACTATTGTTTATTCATTTCTCGTGTGTAATTTAGGATTAAAGACACATTAATTGTAATTGTTCAGTTCTCATCTTTCATGTACGAGTATAATACTGATTTCTTTGTATGGTACTGGCATAATACCTTCAATAATGACCTTGCCTTTGTTATATCGATACATACCTTAATTAATAATACATACCTTAATTAATAATATTTATTTATTTATTATTAATAATAACTCTCTGCTTTATTTTTAATAAGAACCCAGTAAAGCCTAAGGCTTAAAGGGCCAAATTAAATAAAATAAATAGTAGCTTCACAATTATTTATGTCATTGTAAATTGTAACTCTCTTCGTCAAAATGAACAATTCGGGCGGAAACTAACCAAAGTTTAACTATATATATATATATATATATATATATATATATATATGCACAGTAGGCACTGTACCTAGAGCCTACGAAAACTAAAAGGCCTACGAAAATTTTTTGACCATTTTTTTTATTTGTATGATAAAAACTGTAACAAAGATCTCTTCTTGAATATATATATATTCAAGAAGAGATCTTTGTTACAGTTTTTATCATACAAATAAAAAAAATGGTCAAAAAATTTTCGTAGGCCTTTTAGTTTTCGTAGGCTCTAGGTACAGTGCCTACTGTGCCTATTGGTTAAGATGAGATGAGATTGCGCATTATATTGATAAGCTAAAACTTAGCAAGGCTCCAGGCCCTGACGTGCTTTGAAAGACGTTATCGTAGGCCCATTCATAAAATTTTTTAAAAAGTCACTGGAAGCGGGGATTATTTCTGAAGAATTCAAATTAGCTAACGTTACGCCCATTCTTAAAAAAAGTGACAGTAACTAGCAATTATAGGCCTATTAGCTTAACGTAAATTGTCGGTAAACTTTTGGAATCAATAGTTAGGGATCGTATCGTCAATCGTTTAGAAAGTCGCGATTTGATTAATAGTAGTCAGCTTAGGTTTCGACGCCATAAGTTTTGTTTAACTAATTTGTTAGAGTTTTATAACGAAATAGTGCGCGAAAACGATAGGCATAAAGCGGCTGACGTTATTTATTTAGACTGAAAAAGCGTTCGATACAGTTCCGCATAGAAGATTAATTGCGAAGGTTAAAGCGCACGGTATACACGGTCAGGTAGCTAACTGGTTAGACTTAGAGGAATGGCTTCGTGCCAGGAAACAGAGGATCGTTGTTAATGGTAGGGAATCGGGGTCGTTGGATGTAGGTAGCAGTGTCCCTCAGGGTTCAGTGTTAGGCCCATTGCTATTCGTAATCTACATTAACGACAGACATAGATGTAGGCTTGACCAGTAATGTGTCAAAATTCGCGGACGATACTAAAATAGGCGGTAAAGTTGTTAACGTGGACGACAGAAATAGGCTCCAAGACTATGTAAATAGGATTATGGAGTGGACGGACAAGTGGCAGATGCAATTTAACGTAGACAAATGTAAAGTTTTGTATATAGGTTCTCGTAACAATAATTACACGTACACGATGGACGATAGACAGTTAGCGAGCGTTGACGAGGAAATAGATTTAGGCGTGCGCTTTTCTAAGGATTTAAAAGTTAGGAACCAGTTTCTGAAGTCTTGCGCAAAAGCTAATAGGATATTAGGCTTCATAGCCTTAAAGTCATTTAAAATAATAAACCAATTATCAACAGGAGCTCTAGGGTTGATAGTTGCAGTTTGAGTCTGTTGACGATCGATGCCAGCGTGTGATATGCCAACGTTAAATTTATATTATTAAAAAAAAAAAAAATTAGACTAACAACTTAGATGTAGCTCGTAGCGTAAACAAACCCACTTTTTGTTATACTCTTCATATTTTTTTTTTGTTCTTTTCTCATCCTCTCTTTACCTGCACGTTTGTAGTTTGCATGGTACGAGTTTTCTTTAGTTAAGACTGTGTTTGCATGGTTTGTAAGCGTTCTTATTTTACTTCTTTTCATCTTTCACCCCTTTCCTATTCTCTTCGACTATTTTTCCGACTTGTCGGCAGTGGCCGGCGGATGATGATAGGGAGTCTTTCTCTCTTTTTCTGAATGAATGTTAACCCACAAATGATAGGTTTTGCTACTTACTTAACCCCTTATTCTCTTCTTTTAACTTCCTATTCTCTTCTTTCTCTCGGGCTAACCTTAGAGTGGATCTTAGGGTCTTTGTTAGCTTAGCTTCTGTAGATCTGTAGATAGTATATTTACCAGAATCGGCATTTTTGGGGGATTGGTATCGGCCAAATTTAGCCGATTCTCTTATTGATTATATTTTTCGGCGTTGATGTTATCAAAACCTTTATTCAATTTAAATACCTGAATTAAATCTCCTCTAATACACCTTTTTACAGGAGAAAATAAATTTAACATTTCTAAAGGGGCAACGTATGATTTGTTTCTAAGTATGGGAATCATCTTAGTAGCCTTTCGCTACTCTCTCTCAGTGTTGGGCACTAAAGCGTTAATCCGATAACAGTTAATTAACGAAGTTAACTTTTTTTAACGGACTATTAACGGAAGTTAATTTCCATTTATCGTTATCGGACCAGTTAACGTCCGATAACTCGATATTTAGTATGTTAAAGTCCGTTAACTGCGAGGAGTCATTCACGGAAGATCACCACTCCGCGAATGAATTCAAACCGCCATAACTTCAGTCTGCCAATTCCGTCCTCTGCCGCAGTGGAACCGCTCTTCTCTCTCGGCAAGGACATCCTGAGGCCCAAGAGGTCAAGACTGGCAGTTGGGCCTAACTTTGAGAAGTTGGTCTTTCTGAAGGGCAACCAGCACATTGTGTCATAGTCTTTAATAAATGTGCCTAAAATTTAATTTTACCTTTCAGTTCCCGCCATAATAATTCTCTGGTAAATTAAAATTTAGTTAATGGTTAGTGGTTACAAGGGTAACGGGTTTCAAAACATGTAATCAGTACATTTTTTATTAAAAATAAAAAAAAAAGTTATTAAGCCAAAAAGTTGCAAAACTTGATAAAAATACAGTTAAATACCTATTTATTGTTGGATTTTGCATAAATAAACATTTTCTATGGGTTTTAAAGCTTTTTTCCTTGATTTTTTTAAATGTTAGTAAAGATATAGTTATCGTTAACGGATTATCGTTAACTTCCGTTAACTTTGTAGTAAAATTATCGGAGTTAAAAATTGGGGTTAGCGGATTATCGTTATCGAAGTTAACTTTTTGGTTAACGGTGCCCACCACTGCTCTCTCTCCGATTCTCTCTCTTTTCTGTCGTAAATATGGGGAAATAGAACTGAACGCAGAATTTCAGGTGGGGGGCATACTAAGGAATTATATGAATTTAGCAGTTTTTTTCGGATTTAATTCAAATGATCTACCAATAAATCCAAGATTATATTTGCTTTGCTAACCGCTGAGATACATACTGCTAATTCGGCTTAAGTGTCAATAGAATAATACTTAAATCCTTCTCTTCCGTAACACTTGTTAGTGTCTTGTCGCGTATAAAATACTTTTCTTTAACTTTATGCAACGTTTTAGTTATCTATATTAAAGTTCATTTGCCAAATTTCCGCCCACTCGAGTAATTTCTTATTATCTTCTTGAATCTGCAAACGTTCTGCCGTTATAAGATTGAGAAGTACCTGAAGAGATTTTTTCCCCCATATTAATTTTAAATTTGTTTTTGTAAGCATTTCTAACATAGGATGTTACTTTGCTTGTAAGGATAGATTCCTCCCCTTCCCCCGCCCTTTTGTGCTCGTCATCCATTTATAAATTTGATTGCTCGCACTGTAGGGAGCGAGTCTTATGTTGAAAGTACCATTCGGCTACTTCAGTTCCGCATTCACCAGCATTTGGGTATGTTATCTTGTGCCGGTCGTCCAATTACTAACCCAATGAAGTCTATAATACGAGAACATTCAGTTGAATGTGACAAATCTTTTTTATCTGATGTTTTTAAGATTTTTAAGTGTTAGTAATAACTTAAGTATCTTTGATTACTTTAGTAGATTTATATCTTTAAACTTGAACGCCTTAATCATAACTGTCCTGTTTCTTTGAGTGTTTTAATGTGAATTTATCTTGTAATTATTTCAGTGCTTATTAATGTTCTTGTCTTTTTTTTAAATTATATTTGTTTTAGAATTTGCCCTGATGATGAGGTTTGCAACCCTCGAAACGGTGGTATTCGAATTAAAGTCATGCTATATGCTGTCTTCTTGGTGTTCCTTTTTTATTCCGTGATATATATATATATATATATATATATATATATATATATATGCCCGCTGCGCGTTACGCAATAAAAAACCTCGAAACACAATCTAGGCGGGGACTGGGAGGGGCGTGTGTTACCAAAACCTTCCCTAGTTCTCTCCGAATATATATACTAAATTTGGTGCAAATTACACCAGCCATTTATAAACGAACATAGAACATCAACCCTGCAGACATCATCCCTTACACAAGAGTATTTTTTTTCTATGGAATTGACCGCCATTTCGAACCTAAACAGGTTCATATCACGGAGAGACTAAGTTAGAGGCGGGACAGGAGCCGTGACAGTCGAAGGAAATCGAATATGCGGTCGACAGAGAAAGAGGCAGCCTCTGCAAGAATGGACCGAAGACGCGTTGAGGCCGGATGGGAATATAACTCCGGGAAGCACTGCAAATGGAAGGTTAAATAAAGAGGGCAAAAAAGAAACGCATGCTCAACAGTGAGAGGAACATGACACTGCGGCAAGACTTAGGGGGCTTTCTAGACATAAGGTGGCCATGGGTCAAACGGGTGTGACCAATTCTCAGACGAGCCAACAAAATTTCCTTATGCCGGGATTTATGATAAGAAGAAGACCAATGACGAAGAACAGACTTGAGACGGTGGAGTTTGTTTATGCCGACGCCATCCCAGTCGCGCTACCACAGTGACCTGAAATGGTGGCGGAGGGAAGGAATGAAATCTGAGAAGGGCAAAGATTTTGGGGTAATAGGAAGAGAGCAAGCTCGCCTAGCCAAAAGGTCCTCCTCCTCGTTACCGGCAATACTCACACGAGAGGGGATCCAACAAAGAGATACGCCGCGCGGAATAAGCAGTGAGAAAATGGACTAATTGTTGTGTCCTTCGGACCAAAGAGTGTTTAGGGTCATAGGATTCTAAGGGTATCAGAGCACTGCGGGAGTCCGTAAAAGTTACAAACGAACTCGGAGGAAGAGCACCAATTTGGGTTAGAGCTTTCAAAATAGCAAAGAGCTCCGCTGAGAAAATGGAACAAGGACAATAGGACAGCACTAGGGGTGGACTTTTTATCAAAGGGGGACAAATCTTTGCAGTAGGAGATCGGATGTAGGGTCCACGGAGGGAGGATCTGAGGTGGAAGAAGAGCATGATGGGAAAGGAAAGCATGGACAGTTGAAGTGAGGTGTCAAGAGTCGTCTAGAGAAAGAGTTGTATCGAGGGTAGTACAGAGAGGGGAGGAAGGAATCCTATGAGCACGGTAATAACTTTTTATTTGAAGGTATGCACGACGGTACCGAAGGGGAGGGGAGTCACACTCCGCCTGGAGACTAGCCACCGGTGAAGAGCGAAAGGCTCCGGTAGCCAGGCGGAGGCCCCAATTATGAAGATGGTCCAGTATTCTCAATCGAGACAGAAGTGGAGCCATAGACTTCACAGCCATAGTCAATTCTCGATTGAACTAAAGAGGTGTACAGGCAGAAGAGTGTACGCCTATCAGCGCCCCAAGACATATGGGAGAGATGGTCTAAAAGTGTGAAGGTACGCCGAGTGGAGAGTCTCAAATTCCTCAAATGAAGAACCCAAGTAAGACGGGAGTCGAAAGTGAAGCCTAAAAATTTAAAAGTGTCCCTTACCGGAATGAGATTACAGGCTAAAAACAGCGAGAGAGGGGGAACAGTAGTAGTCCTACGTCTATGAAACGACATACACAGTCTTAGTTGGGGAAAGACGGAAACCCACAGACGCTGCCCATCTTTCGACGGCATTAACTGCAAGCTGCATCTGTCTTGCGGCCACTCCTAGAGAACTGTCTGCGCCGTAAATGGTAAGATCATCTGCGTAGAGAGAACACTTTATGGAAGTTGGTAGAAAATGGACAACCGAGTTCATAACCAGAGAGAAACAAAGAACACTGAGTACAGATCCCTGCGGGACTCCTTCCTCTTGTGTGGTTAAATCGGAGTGTGTGTTACCAACTCGAACTCGAAAAGTTCGGTTTCTTAAAAAATTAGAAATAAAAAAGGGAGAGAGCCCATAAAATCCATAGAATGGAGACGTCGGAGGACATACCTCCACCAGTCAAGGTTGCCGTTTTTGGTACGAACGTACCAGAACTGGTCCTTTCAACCCCTTCAAGTACGTTTGGTACGACTTTGAAAAAGTCTGGTACTATTCGAAATCAATTTCGCGATAAAAGTATTTAGGGGTTTGTCAAATAAGAAATGATTCAAATCGTTTGAAAACGTTTTCGCATAGATTAGACTAGTGCCGACGTTTAGTGACTAAGTCCTTTTGAAATCTGCTTTGTGTGCAGTGATGGGCAGTATCCAGATACATGTATCGCCGATACGTATCGGTCGATACTTTTGTATCGGTATCGGTATCGCTTTAGCTACTTGACAAAAGTATCGATTTATCGGTATCGCTAAGGTCAATTTTCTTAAATGTATCGAAAAAAATCGATACTTCGATACATTAATAAGAATTTTTAAATATTTAAATAGATGTTATAATATGACACTACTGAGTTATATTTATGAATATACATAAATAATAATATTAAATATTTATTTAATGACAGTACTACTCTACTGGTCACGTCACACAGTACGGCGCAACGTTTAAACACGTTTGTACTTGTGTTATTGAGATTAATTAACCATAATATAGAAACATTGTTAGCTGTAGAGAAGCTAGAGCGTTTGAATTCGGAGCCATTGTGTCATTGTCAGCCACTTCTCAATGCAGTCACAGTAGGGTTCACTAAGCGGTTTGAAAAGTTTCTGTGCCTTGATCCGTCGCATGAGTGTAAAGCAGCAATACTGGCATCGTCTTCAAATCCTCTGTTCAAGTTAAAGTGGATGACAATAAAAGGCAAATTCAATACTAACATTGTCAAAAAGAAGGTTCAAGAAATGTTGGTTAATGCTGTTAAGAGCCTCAGCGAGCAGACCCCCCAGCAACAACTAAGTGATGCTGCATCTGACGGAAGTGCAGATGATTTCTTCTGTTATGAGTCTGCTTCCACTAATGTCTCTGCAACCCAAGATTCCACTGAGATGGAAGTTTTACAGTATCTGGGTGACGGAAGTCATTCTCTCCAATCTCTGAGGTAGTACCCAGGAATTCTACGGGTCTTCCTGAAGTATAACACACCACTACCATCCTCTGCTCCTGTAGAACGGTTGTTTAGTTTGGCTGGTCACATTCACGCTCCAAAAAGGAATAGACTGTCTGACCAGATGTTTAGCCAGCTGGTATTTTTGAAGGGTAATAGTAATTACTTTTAATTGTTAGTGTAATATTTTCAGTCATTCATGTATCCTACAAAATTAAAACATACTTTCATTAAATAAAGCAATTGTTTTTATTTACATCTATAAAACCCATTAAAATGTCGTTGATTTTACTTACAGTGCGTACAAATTACTAGTATAAACAATAATATCTAATACCTACATATTAAATGAATAATTATAAAAATGTACCGGCGATGCATGTATCGGTATCGGTATCGCTTAAGACATCTAGAAAGTATCATCGTATCGGTATCGCCTAAGACGTTCTTCATGTATCGATGTATCGGTATCGCTTTAGCGATTTTCATGTATCGATGCCCATCACTGTTTGTGTGTATATCTACGTCAAGTGAAATTTTCATGTTGTTAAGAGTTTTCTTTAAATTAGAAGCTTTAAAAATTGTTTTTCTAGTTAACCCTTTTACAATGAGTGGCAAAAGAAATGTAGAAGATAAATCTGATGATTCAGATAATAATAATGATAGTAAAGAGAGACCACCTAAAAAAAAACACGTTATCATTGCTATGATCATAAATTCCAAGTTAAGTGGTTACACGAAGAAAGATTTAAATCCTGGGTATGTAGAAGAAAGAACAATAAAGACAAAGCATTTTGCACTGTGTGCAACTGTGAATTGGCAGGTAGTGTTACATTACTTGAAAGGCATAATGAAACTGAAAAACACTTGGGAAAAATATGAATTTGAAAAAGTAGTGCAAGAAGGTGACGAATTATTTGGAACCTTCTGTGTCTCCCTTATTTGAGAAGCAAGTTGCGTCCTCAGAATTGAAACTCTGCGCCTTTATTGCAGAGCATAATCTGCCAATTGCGATAATGGACAATTTACCTGGACTTGTAAATGCATGTCCAGATTAAAAAATTGCAAAAGAAATTAAATGTGCTAGGACAAAGTCAATAGGTATTTTTCGGGATGTTATGGGTGATACTTCCTTTACAAATCTTGTCACACAGTTAAAGACCACTAAATTCTCTTCGATCATCAACGAATCAACTGACATCTCAACTCTTAAACAACTTGTCCTCTTAGCTCGGTTCTATGATATACACGCTCAGAACACACGTGATAAATTTTTAACTTTATTAGAAATAAAAGATAGCACAGTACAAGGCATTTACAGCACAGTAGTAAATTTTTTTGATGAAAGTAATATTCCAATTGAAAATTTGATTGGATATGCGAGGGACAATGCAAATGTAATGATGGGAGGAAGGGGGGTGTTCTGTGTTCAAACCCTACTACTAAAAAAGAAAATCCCATCTCTTTTCGTAGAGGGCTGTGTATGCCACTCAATGCACTCATGTGCTTCGAATGCATGTTCTGAGCTTCCAAATTACATAGAAGAATTAGCTAGGAATATTTATTCCTACATATCAAATAGCCCCAAAAGATTATTTGACTGCAGAATTTCAGAAATTTACTGAAACTCATCCTCGAAAGATATTGCACCCTAATTAGGCTGACCATACGTACCGTTTTGTATGGGTTCTGTCACTGAAGAATAATTGTAAGCTCAATATGTTTATGTACTTACTTTTTCATGAATACAGAATATTACATAACCCCCGTCCCTTTTTTGCCATCCCAATGTCCCGTTTTTGTCTCAAGGAAATATGGTCAGCCTAACCCTAATTGCATTCGCTGGTTGTCATTAGAGGAGGTGGTGAAAAGACTTAGAACAATGGCCCCGCACTTGTATTGTATTTCACGTCAGCAGCACTTGAAGATGGCATGACTTCAGCTTCTTCAATATTGCAAGCATTGCATAACCCTGTAACAAAGATGTACTTTGCCTTTTTAGCTTTTATCGAGCCTGCTATAAATAAGATCAATTTGGAATTTCAGGCAGAAAGATTTAAGATTCACAAATTGCGCAGCTCTCTTAACAGCAGTGTCAAGGTTATTCTCAGTAATTTCATTAAAAGGGAGGTAGTAAAAAACAGATATATCTACCATCGATTCCTGTAATCCTTCAAACTATCTTAGCTTAGGTGACATATAACGTGGAGCTAGAACAGAAAGCATTTTTTTGAATACTCTTCTACTACTTCAAAAACAGATGTTGAAGAATTTCAACTCAAAACTTTGAACTTTTATGTATCCTTATGCTCAGATTTGTATTAACATAAGAATAAAAAAGTGCTAATTTCGAGATTAAGTATTTCCTTGGACTGTTACCTTTATAAACGAAAATTATTCTCAGGACCGGATTAAGAGTTTTCGGGATCCTAAGCCATTTTAGATTTTTAGTAGTAGGGGAGGCAAGAGCTAGCGCCGAAATTTTTCACTTTCATTCTCATCCTGTTGTAACCTAGCAATTTTACTGCGATTAACAGTACTTTGATCATCATGCTCTGTAGAACCACTGTCAATTTGAAAATTTTTTCTTTTGAAAAATTTATAAAGGTCCATTATCTTTAGTCCTGTGACACCTGCAAATAGTACTCTACAAAGTTACAAATAGAAATAGGAATTATTGCTAACCATAACATTAAAGTCCATTATAATGAAATAAAAAATCCAAACAAAATCCACACAAAATTTTGTGTGTGCAATATACAATGTGAAAAATTGTAAATTAAATGAAAACTTTGAAGCTAAATTTTAAAATGTGTAAAAAACTGAATACCAAATTTTAAAAATAACAATGTTTCATTTCATTTATTAGTTACATGTTTGAGACCAAGCGGCCTTCACACATGATCACACACACACACACATTCATAGACACAAAGTTTTAATCAATACTTAAAATTATCAAAATTTAGAAAATTCAGAAACTAAATATTTAAATGAATGTAAACAAACATCGATAAACTGCGGTTGCCAGGTGCCATGAAAAATGACGCAATACTCATGAAACACAAAATCGCTAGAAAGCTAGCTAACATTTTTCGATTGGCGCATGAAATTAAATATGTAAAATATTTAATTGAATATGTAAATTAAATACGTAAAAATAATAAAATTTATTAGCTCAAGGGAGGGGGGGCGATCGCCCCTGTCGCCCTCCCCTTGGGTACGCCTCTGAATTATCATTAAAGAATATCATCTTGAAGAAATCAATGAAGAATGAAGGGAATTGACTTTATATGAAATGCCAGCTTGTGAAAATACAACAGAACCTGAGAAATACTGGTACGCTGTTCCACAGGAAAAGTGTGGTGATCAACCACATTTTCCTAATCTATCAAGATTAATGCTAGATTTAATGTCTTTGCCCCATTCGTCTGCTGCTTCTGAAAGAATATTCTCACTAGTTAATAACATCAAAACAAAAAAATAGATCTCGCTTTAAAACAGACACTCAATGGATTATTACATAGTAAGAATTTGCTGCAAGGTACTAGTTGCAAGTTATGGCAGCCATCAGAAGAACTACTTAAAAAGATGATGATTAGGAACTGGTGTGTGAATGAAGAGTTGGATGAAGAGGAAACTGCGAAGTTTTAATAAAATTAGGTAGGTTTTATGCAATTTTTTTTAATTTGGTACTTTTTGTCTGTCTTATTTGGTACCTTTTATAAAAGTTGAGTGGCAACCCTGCCTCCACGTCGTGTCGTAGGCTTTGTGGATGTCGAAAAAGACAGCCACAGTGATCTGTTTACGAGAAAACGCGGTTTGGCGATCGTGACTGAAGAGAAGTAGATGGTCTAAAGTGCTGCGGAATTGACGGAAACCAGACTGAGATGGGGGAAGGAGTCCTCGCCACTCTAAGATAAAGGACAGTCGGGAAGTGACAATCTTCTCTATTAACTTACAGATACAGCTGGTCAATGCTATTGGGCGAAAGTTTTGAGGAAGGGAGGCGTCCTTGTCAGGCTTCGGGATGGGAATAACTATGGCCTCCCACCATCGAGAGGGGAAACACCCTCAATTCAAATTCGGTTAAAAACAGTAAGTAAAAGTATAGAGCCGAATTATGCAGACTGTAGCATT
Organism: Bathynomus jamesi; assembly: GCA_023014485.1. Lineage (NCBI taxonomy): Eukaryota > Metazoa > Arthropoda > Malacostraca > Isopoda > Cirolanidae > Bathynomus > Bathynomus jamesi. Next base: position 248,353 of record JAJOZX010004835.1, on the reverse strand, counting down.
TTGTAATGGATACCATCCGGGCCAGGCGCTGAGTTTCTCCGGGAGAATAGGGCAGATTGAAGTTTGCGCATCGTCAACAATCGGTTATAGGGTTCATTGTTCGGGCAGTCGAAATGGAGATCTTCTCTCTCCATTGCTTCTTTGGAAAGTCGGAGAGTATCCGGCGACATTTGAAGCTGCAGCAAACAAAGTAGCCAGAGCATTCGCTACTTCTTTCGAATAAAAAATGTCCCTGCCATCGACATGGATGACTGGGGAACAAGAGGGAGTGAACTTTCGGGAGATGCGACGGACCCGGTTCCAGACCGTAGCAATCGGGGTCGAAGATGTAATCCCAGAGACGTATTGTTGCCAGGAGTCCCTCTGGGCTTGTTTAAGGACTCGACGAGCCATGCACGAGCCCTTTGCATGGCAAATGCGGTTATCTGGAGATTTATGGCGGTAAAATCGACGAGTAGCAGCCTCCGCACACTTCTGAGACCACCAAGGGACTCGGGTCAAATGAGAGGAGCATTGTCTGCTGGGAATTGTCTTCTCAGCCGCATTCAAGATTCTCGAGCCCAGAAAATCTAAACTTCCGTCCACAGACGAAAAATCGTGTGCTGTACAGGACACGTAGGTAAGGCTACGATAGAACTCTGTCGGCTCTAGAAGAAAGCCAACGGGAGGAAGGTGGCAGATTAGTTCAAGGAACAATAAAAGAGAGCCGCACCGGAAAATGGTCACTCCCGTAGTCATCCCTCAGGACTTCCCAGGAAAAGTCTAGAACAACATCGGTGGAACAAAAGGAGAGATCAATTCAGGAGAAAGTATCAGTGTGAACGTGATAATAAGTAGGTGCACCCGAGTTGAGACAATGGAGGGAGTAGGATGACATCAGGGAGATCAAGAAGCCAGCCATGAAAGTGTCCCGGACATCACGCCACACTGGGCTGCGACTATTAAAATCACCTAAAAGTAAGAAAGGTCTAGGAAGTTGATCAACAACTTCCAATAGCTCCTTTCGGGAGACGGGGACGTGTGGAAGGAAGTAAACGGAACAGACTGTATACTACCGAGAAAAAAAGAAAGCCGGACAGCAACCACCTGCAATGTAGATCGAAGTGCGAGTGGGTGACAAGGGACTGATCTATGTACGAGGATGGCTGAACCACCTCGAGGACCGTGAGCAGGCAGGGGGTTTATAAAGGAGATGTAGCCATTAGGAGAAGGCATAGATCGGGAACTCAAAATTGTTTCTTGGAGACAAACACAGGCAGGTTGGTACGTTTGTAAAAGGAGGGAAAGACCTTCATAGTTGGCAAAAATGACCCTACAGTTCCAGTAAAGGATAGAATTAAAATAAGCCATTATAACGGAGATATAAAAGGTAAAAGTTTAAAAGTAAAAGTTACAGTTACAAGAGTATAGAGTAATTTGCTTTTGAGTAGGTTTGTTAAATACGTAGGAAGAAATAACCGGGTGGTTTTCCGATGCCTTCCTCAGAGGTAAAGTTGTGCAGTAACTTTATCCCGAGACGTTGGTACGCTGACTGCACTGGGAATCGAACCCACGGCCAGTGGATTTGGAGCCAGCGACGTGTGGGTTACATTAAGTTTGTTTAGGTTTATCTAAGTTGTGACAAGTTATATTAATTGATTAGAGCATCGCTCTTATGTCTGGACGACCAAATCGACTAAACAAGTGTTCTGGGTCAACCATCCAATTATGAAATGATTATTACAATGATCGCGTAATTACCACAAAAACATCCCCCTTCGAGTTTCTTTTTTTTTTTTTTAAGTTCGGGAACAACCGATTCGCCTCTATTTAAAAGGGCATATCTCGGCGGAAAAACAAAGAAAAACTGAGAGGAAAGACAGAGGCAGGGTTGCCACTGAAGATTTCCAAATAGTACCAAATGAAGATGGTAAAACGTACCAAAAATCCTAAAATAGTACCAAATATTTAAAATGCATAGAAACAACCTACCTTTATTAGAATTCAGCCATTTTCATGTCTTCTAATCGCTCATTCATACACCATGCTTTGTTTATTACTTTTTCAACCAGGCTTTGAGGGGGTTGCCATGTTTTACATTCAGTACATTTTAACAAATTTTTGCTATGCAGTAACCCATTGAATGTCTCTGTTTTAAGTCGAGACCTATTTTTTGTTTTAATATTGGTCACTCGCGAAAATATTCTTTCAGCAGCAGCAGCAGATGAATGGGGTAAAGACATGAGGTTTAGCATCAATTTTGATAAAATTGGAAAACGTGGTTGATCACCACATTTTTCCATAGAAACTGCATACCAATATTTCTCAGGTTCTTTTACCTTATCACATGAAGGTGGCATATCATACACAATTAATTCTCGCCATTCTTTGTTTAGTTCTTCATACTCTTCTTCACAAATGATATTGGGGAACTTTACTGCTAAAGGAATTATAGAGCTAGGCTTTCCTTCACTCACATTTGAAGGATCTAGCGCTTCAAGTAATTCTAAATTAGTAAACATATTAAATGATATGAAACGCCTGTACATTTCCATTGATAAGGTTACATAAAAGTTTAAAGTTTTAAGTTGAAATTCATGAAGACAACGAACTGCCGCCAAATGAGTGATGAGTCACATGTCACGGTATTTTTAAAATCGTATGAAATCGTTTTGCATGAGATTTTCAAATGGCGCTAGATTAAAATAGTGCCTAAAAAGCGCTAAAAAAGAAAGTTAGGAGAAATATGAAGCTAGCTAAGTGCCTGGCATTCGTCTCTGTATAAAATCAAAGTGAATAGTATTTCATTTAATAAAATGCTCAAATAGTACCAAAAGTACCAGAGAGGTTCGAAAGTACCAAATTTGGTACGTTAGTACCAACTTCGGCAACTCTGGGTCACAGAGGAAAAAGAAAGGGTGGAGGGGACAGTCGAAGTGGAAAAAGACCAAGGATGACAAGGACTGCAGGGTCGAGCCCAATCATCCTTGGGTGCTAGGGCCGGGTGGGCGCACGTGAAACCTCCATGAACAAGCACGTACAAACGAGCACAAAGAGCACTCAAGGGCACGAGCTTAGAACCCCCTTGCGGAACCTTCGAGTTTCATTTGATTGGAAATCCTCAATGGAAATATAACAGATACGTGTTTTTGGCTATTTATAATTTTAAAACAAAGTAAATTTTATACAATATAACTGTTAAATACTTAAGAATTTTGTAAAAACAAGTTTTAAATTTAAAGAAGAATTTAATTTAAAGGTGGGGTAACTATTTTAAAATGAAATTTGTACTCAAAACTAGAAACATTCCATTATAAAAGATTAAAATCTCTACAGCTTTCTTTAGTTTTGTTTCTCAGTACTAATATTTTTAAAAATATATACTAATAATACTACAAATGATGTATGAATTTATTTAATGATTTGTATGTACCGCTGAGGTGACGTGTATGTATATAATTATATATATGTATATAGTCTAAAAGTCACTAAAGGGTAAATATCACTAAATCTAAGCTGAATGGCAAGAGCAAGTCATAAACGAACCAACGCGGCTGTTCGTATTGCTTTGGTCTGGCCTAGACATGTTTTTTCCTATCTGACCTAATCTTTGGTGCTGAGTATAATTATGTGATGTTTCTAAGGCAGCGGTCGGGAACCTATGGCTCGCGAGCCAGATCTGGCTCTTTTGATGACTGCATCTGGCTCGCAGATAAATCTTAGCTGACATTTCTTAACACGATAAGTAATGAGTAATTCCTTCCTTTTTTAGGCTACGGCCACACACGACGATATTTGCCGTCCAAAGTGTACGATAAATATCACGCTCCTAACCACGGCCTTGGCTCCTCCCACTCAGTGACGTAGGATTCTTGTGATTGGCTGTCTTGTGCGTGACGTTACTGATATTCATATACAGTCAGTCGCTTTTCAGCAGTGGTAGTGGGTGGTAGTGCTATTTTATGCAGAGCAAACCCTTTTGACGAAGATGGCGAAAAGAAAAAGGGATGAGGAGTACCGTACATTTCAGGACGAATGGACAGAGGAATTCGCCTTTGTAGAAAGAGCAGGTACTGCAGTGTGTCTAATATGTATTGATAAAATTTCATCGATGAAACGGTCAAATATAAAGCGGCACTTCGACACACGCCATGCTACATTTGCATCGAAATATCCAGCGGGAGACAGCAGGAAGAAGGCATGTCAAGAGCTACTGCGCAGAGTGCAAACCAGTCAACAGCAACTCAGTGTATGGACCCGACAAGGTAACTGGAATTCGGCTAGCTTTGCTGGTTCTTTAGCAATAGTGAGGAACGGAAAGCCATTCACAGATGGCGAGTATGCCAAAACATTCATGCTTGATGTGGCCAATGAACTTTTTGACGACTTTTCAGATAAAGACAAGATAATCAAACGAATAAAAGACATGCCCCTGTCAGCAAAAACTGTTCACGATCGTACCATCATGATGGTAAATCAAGTGGCGGAAACACAAGTGAAGGACATAAATGCAGCGTCATACTTTTCCCTCGCTTTGGATGAGTCAACAGACGTAAGCCATTTATCCCAGTTCAGTGTGATTGCAAGGTATGCCGTCGGTGACACACTGCGTGAGGAAAGTCTTGCTGTTTTGCCAATGAAAGGGACAACAAGAGGGGAGGATTTATTCAAGTCTTTCATGGAGTTCGCTAAAGAGAACAATCTACCGATGGATAAACTTATTTCAGTGTGTACTGATGGTGGTCCGTGTATGGTGGGGAGCAACAAAGGATTTGTAGCGCTTCTTCGTGAACATGAAAATAGACCCATCCTAAGTTTTCATTGCATTCTACATCAGGAGGCGCTTTGTGCTCGAACGTGTGGCGAGCAGTTTGGTGAGGTGATGTCGCTGGTGATTAAGGTGGTCAACTTTATTGTTGCTCGAGCTTTAAATGATCGCCAGTTTAAAACACTGCTGGATGAAGTTGGGAATAATTACCCCGGTCTGCTTATGCACAGCAATGTGCGTTGGTTGTCAAGAGGGAAGGTTCTCAGCCGTGTTGCGGCTTGCCTGAGCGAAATCCGAACTTTCCTTGAAATGAAAGGCGTCAAGCATCCTGAGCTAGCTAACACTGAGTGGCTCCTGAAGTTTTACTACCTCGTGGACATGACTGAACATCTGAATCAACTCAACGTGAAAATGCAAGGCATTGGAAATACAGTCTTATCCCTTCAACAAGCAGTGTGTGCATTTGAAAACAAGCTGAAACTCTTTATCGGGGATATTGAAACAGGTCGTTTACTACACTTTGAAAGATGGGACAATTTAAAGATGCGTGCACAGCAAATGACCCCGCTCAACATTGTGATCTCCAGCAGCTAGCTGGCTTCACATCTAATCTCCTGCAATCATTCAAAGCACGCTTTGTAGAATTTCGTGAGCGCACTCGTCTTTTTAAGTTCATCACTCATCCACACGAGTGTGCAGTGGACAAAGCCGACCTGAGTTACATCCCTGATGTCTCCATAAGAGATTTTGAGGTAGAAGTTGCTGACCTGAAAGCCTCAGACATGTGGGTGAATAAATTCAAGTCATTGAACGAAGATTTGGAAGGACTTGCGCGTCAGCGAGCAGAGCTGTCGAGTAAACACAAGTGGACAGAAATGAAAAGACTTCAATCCGAAGACCAGCTGATTTTCAAAACTTGGAACGCGCTTCCAGTCGCATACCACACACTGCAGCGTGTGAGTATTGCCGTGTTGACCATGTTTGGCTCTACATATGCATGTGAGCAGTCGTTCTCACATCTGAAAAACATCAAAACCAACCTACGGTCACGTTTAACGGATGGAAGCCTCAATGCCTGCATGAAGCTTAACCTGACCAACTATCAACCAGACTACAAAGCCATCAGCAAAACCATGCAGCACCAGAAGTCACATTAGTCATATTGGTAAGAAGTATTGAATTTATTATTGGTTAGCTTCAGTATAACGTTATTAAAAAGAATAAATTCAGATAATTATTATACTCTAAATTTTTTGGTCTTACTTAAAAAATGCACGCATTTAGTTGTATTCAGTGTTAAAAAATATTATAGGGCTCTCACGGAAATACATTTAAAAATATTTGACTTTCATGGCTCTCTCAGCCAAAAAGGTTCCCGACCCCTGTTCTAAGGTGACAAATCGGGTAGAAAGTTGTTTGTACTTAAGTATAGTTAGGGGTAATGTCTATAGTTTCTAAATTGGTAATGTAAGAGAGAGTTAGGTAGGCTGTTTGTGGGACACAGGAATAAAACGGTAGGCTTCAAGGAATACCTAATTCAACGCACCGGTAAGTGCTTTTGATTGTTTGCTAGAACCTAAGTAACCTAACTGGGGTGTCTACCCCACGCTATCACATTTGGCGACGAGGATGGGATTTGGCTCATTTGGTTAAATTTTGTTCATTGGGTTAAATTTGGCTCATTGGGTTAATTTGGCTTATTGGGTTCAAGTGGTTGTTTGGAAAATTGGATGTAGCCTAGTGGGTCGTCCGATTTGGTTTGGTTGTGTGGGTAAGCTACCGTACTATAGCGTAGGTCCCGCCGCCCTAACTCTAAAACTAATTCCTACTCAGCCCTAACTCTAAAACTAATTCCTACTCAGCCCTAACTCTAAAACTAATTCCTACTCAGCCCTAACTCTAAAACTAATTCCTACTCAGCCCTAACTCTAAAACTAATTCCTACTCAGCCCTAACTCTAAAACTAATTCCTACTCAGCCCTAACTCTAAAACTAATTCCTACTCAGCCCTAACTCTAAAACTAATTCCTACTCAGCCCTAACTCTAAAACTAATTCCTACTCAGCCCTAACTCTAAAACTAATTCCTACTCAGCCCTAACTCTAAAACTAATTCCTACTCAGCCCTAACTCTAAAACTAATTCCTACTCAGCCCTAACTCTAAAACTAATTCCTACTCAGCCCTAACTCTAAAACTAATTCCTACTCAGCCCTAACTCTAAAACTAATTCCTACTCAGCCCTAACTCTAAAACTAATTCCTACTCAGCCCTAACTCTAAAACTAATTCCTACTCAGCCCTAACTCTAAAACTAATTCCTACTCAGCCCTAACTCTAAAACTAATTCTACTCAGCCCTAACTCTAAAACTAATTACTACTCAGTCCTAACTCTAAAACTAATTACTACTCAGCCTAACTCTAAAACTAATTACTACTCAGCCCTAACTCTAATAAAATTCACTATTCAGCCCTAACTGGGGAGTAACTAGACCAAATTTAAACCTAACCTAACCTACTTCACGTGATTTGGCCTAATTCGGTTTTGCTCTAGCATGTCGGTGATTGGCCATATAAGCCCCTACGAAGACAATGGGGAGGACTTCGAAGCTTATGCCACTAGGGTGAGGTTGTTTTTCGAGGCAAATTCCATTCCGGATGCTAAGAAAGTACCTACCTTTTTAACTATAATAGGCCCTAAAACGTTTGGTTTAGTTATGGACCTAGTTTCTCCTAAAGCACCGGAAACTTGCACCTATAATGAATTGGTACAGGCCCTAACCGATCACTACAAACCCCGAGTAGTTCTCATCTATGACCGTTTCAAATTTTATTCAAGGCATCAGACGGGAAATGAAAGCATTGCAGAGTTTGTTGCAGGAATAAAAAGCCATAGCCGTACGTGTAAATTTGGGGACAAATTAGATGAAATGCTAAGAGATAGGTTTGTAATGGGTCTCAAAGAGGAGTCTACCCAGAGAGCCCTATTGGCCATACAGGACCTAACTTTTAGTCAGGCTGTAGAAATAGCTACGGCTAGAGAAGCAGCTGCTAAAGATGTTAGAGCTTTTGGCAATCATAGTAGTAAAGCCCAACACGTAAATAGCTTTAAATCTTCAGGCCTGGCAGACCTAACGACCTACTAGACAGGCAAATAAAAGGTATGAGGCGAATACGACTAAGCCTACTAATTCTACTAAGCCTTCCAAGCCATGTACAGGGTGTGGAAAACACCATTGGAAGAAAGATTGCCCTTTTAAAGAAGCAGTTTGCCGAAACTGTAGTAAAATAGGCCACATAGCTAAAGTGTGTTTTTCAAAGAAAACAAAGGGGAAAATTCTAATTTTAACATTTCTAGTATAAATCCTCAAAAGGGAAATACTTCGAACATTGGAGTGGAGTACCTATTCTATGAGCAGCAAAGTGGGAAAAATACAGGCCCATATATTGTAGAGGTAGGCCTAAATGGAATTACAGTTCCTCTAGAATTGGATACGGGTGCTGCCCGGACGGTCATGTCCAAGGTAGTTTTTGATAAGATTTTCAAAAACACACCTAAACTATATGCATCTAAAACGATTTAAAAAAAATATGGAGACATACAAATACCTATTTGTGGAGAAGCATACGTCACAGTTACACTCAACCAGAAAACTTTGTCTCATCCTTTAACCCTTTTAGTGGTGGATGAGCAAGGGCCTACTCTACTAGGCCGTGATTGGATTGATGCTTTGAAAATGCCAATTGACAAAATCTTGCCAAGGGGTCAGGCAGATGTGCATACACTCTCATATCCATCTGACATAGACTCGTTGTTAAGGGAGTTTTCTTCTATTTTTGGGCCTGAAGCAGGCAACCTAAAGGGCCATCAGGTCTGCATAGAAGTAGACCCTAATGTACCTCCGAAATTTTGTAAGGCTCGTTCAATTGCGCATGCACTGCGGGAGAAGGTGGATTTAGAAATTGACAGGCTGCTAAAAGATAAAATTATTGAACCAGTCACACACGCTAAGTGGGCTGCCCCAGTAGTTCCTGTACTAAAACCGGACAAGTCCGTACGGTTATGCGGGGATTACCGTTTAACAGCAAATAGAGCCGTCCTTCTAGATTGCTATCCTATACCCAAGCCTGATGAATTATTTAGCTCTCTTGCTGGGGGTAAATATTTCACAAAACTCGATATGTCCCAAGCCTATGCTCAACTAAGTTTAGATGAAAACTCTAAAGAATTAACTATCATAAATACGCACCGAGGCCTATATAAGTACAATAGGCTATGCTATGGAATAGCATCGGCTCCGGGTATTTTTCAGAGGACAATGGACCAAGTTCTAGGTCACATTCCAGGGGTACTTTGCTTTCTAGATGATGTCCTCATTTCAGGTTCGACTAAAAAAGAACACCTAACTAGATTAACCACGGTTCTAAAAAGACTCCGGGATGCTGGACTTAAGCTAAAGAGAGAAAAGTGTTCATGGGTCACTAACGAGGTTTCATATTTAGGGTTCCGCATAGATGCCTCAGGCATTCATCCAACGGTGGATAAACTAGAAGCAATAGAAAAGGCACCACCTCCACAAAACATCACACAGTTACAAGCTTATTTAGGTCTCCTAAACTTTTATAGGAAATTTTTGCCTAATGCATCGACTTTCCTTGAACCCCTAAATAAGCTATTACGATCTGGGGAACAGTGGAGATGGGAGAAAACTCAAAAGGAAGCATTTGAGGCTTCCAAGGACGTACTACTAAAGTCCACTCTCCTAGTGCATTATGATCCTAAACTTCCTCTCGTAGTTTCAGCAGACAGCAGTTCTTATGGAATTGGGGCAGTGTTATCTCACCACATTGATGGTGTAGATAGGCCTATCTGTTTTGCTTCTAGAACACTAACTGAGACGGAAAGACGATATGCACAAGTGGAACGTGAAGCATTAGCCTTAGTATTTGCAGTAAAAAAAATTCATTTCTATCTATGGGGTCATGAATTTAAACTAATTACTGACCATAAGCCTCTTTTAGGTTTATTTTCACCTAATAAAAATATTCCAGTTATGGCCTCAGGTAGGATTCAACGATGGGCACTGATTCTACAAGCCTATAAATTTGACTTAGTACATCGGTCAGGTAAACTTCTAGTTACGGCTGATGCGCTAAGTAGGTTGCCCTTAGAAAATCCAAATGATTGTGTACTATACCTACAGAATGGGTTCACTTGGTGGAGTTTTTGGAATCCACTCCAGTATCTGCGGTACAAATAGAGCAGTGGACAAAATCAGACCCTATTCTGTCTAGGGTCATCCATTTCTGCTCAGTTGGTTGGCCTACTAAGGTTGAGAGTGAATTACAGCCTTTTTATCAGCGTCAGTCTGGCCTCTCTATTCAAAATGGCTGTCTCTTATGGGGCCACAGAGTGATTATTCCAAATAAAGGCAGGTCGAATTTAGTGAAGGAACTTCACGCTGAACACATGGGCGCAACAAAAATGAAAGAGCTGGCGAGAGCTTATTTCTGGTGGCCTGGTTTAGATGGAGAACTCGAATCATTGGTTCGTTCCTGTCAAAGCTGCCTAGAGAACAGAGATCTCCCAAGGAAAAGTCCACTTCATCCTTGGGAATGGCCTACTATACCGTGGCATAGGATCCATGTTGACTATGCAGGTCCTATAAATAATACTTATTTCCTAGTCATTGTGGACGCCTACTCTAAGTGGGTGGAAATTTTTCCAACCACTTCCACGACTTCGGGTGTTACTATTCGCTTACTCCGTTCAGTTTTCGCTCGATGGGGTTTACCCGTAGTCCTGGTTTCCGACAATGGTACTTGTTTTACCAGTGAGAAATTTCGTTCCTTCGTCCACCTAAATGGCATTAGACATGTCCGGTCTAGTGTTTTCCACCCGTCTACTAACGGTCTCGCGGAAAACATGGTCCGTACTTTCAAGTCGGCCTTGCGTCATTCTCGTGGGGAGGAAATGCAAGTGGTGTTGGATAAATTTTTGTTTAAATATCGAATAACACCACACACCACGACGGGGGTGTCTCCCTCTAAACTTCTGATTGGCCGGGGAATTCGTTCAGTTTTCGATTTGTTACGTCCAAACGAAACGTTACAACAACGAGTTTTACGCCATCAGGAAAAACAGAAGTTGTACCACGACACTAAAAGAGGGAGAGCTCTAGAAGCGAAACCTAATGATCCAGTTGTGATTCGCAACTATGGGGCTGGACCAAAATGGGTTCCTGCAACTGTGCAGGAGAGAACGGGTCCTGTTTCCTTCAAGTGCCAACTAGAAGATGGTCGTTCTATTAAACGCCATCAGGACCAGATATGGGAACGTGAAGTGCAGAAGGACCAGAGTCTTCCGGAAGAGAGAACTGATCCTCCGGAAAATGGTTCAACTTGCCCGCCTATACAGGTTGCACCTAATCCTACTACATCAACCCCGCTCCGCAGGTCGTCTAGGGTCCCTCATCCCCCTGACAGACTAAACTTGTAGGGGAGGAGTGAGGTGACGTGTATGTATATATATGTATATAGTCAGTCAATAAAGGGTAAATATCACTAAATCTAAGCTGAATGGCAAGAGCAAGTCATAAACGAACCAACGCGGCTGTTCGTATTGCTTTGGTCTGGCCTAGACATGTTTTTTCCTATCTGACCTAATCTTTGGTGCTGAGTATAATTATGTGATGTTTCTAAGGTGACAAATCGGGTAGAAAGTTGTTTGTACTTAAGTATAGTTAGGGGTAATGTCTATAGTTTCTAAATTGGTAATGTAAGAGAGAGTTAGGTAGGCTGTTTGTGGGACACAGGAATAAAACGGTAGGCTTCAAGGAATACCTAATTCAACGCACCGGTAAGTGCTTTTGATTGTTTGCTAGAACCTAAGTAACCTAACTGGGGTGTCTACCCCACGCTATCTTGTAAAAGTTAACAAATTTTTACAAATAATTCATGTTTGAGTCAATATTTTAAAAACAACAACAAACACTTTATTTCAGACTCAACAGGTACAAACATTATACAAGTAATCGATATATTTCAATAATTCAGTCTGTCAAACGGAAAAGAGCCTAGTTGTATTTTTTGCGATCTCAAATTGATAAACATATGGAATACTTAATTATTCAGTGAAATGTGTCAGTCTATAGCTTACGCACAAAACCATCTCTGCACCACTTCATCCTTGGGTGAAGCCTACGAATCGTGGGAAAGGATACGCGTAGACTTTCTGGATCTCTACAAAATGTTTTTTGATATTCATAACTAACACAATTTGCACTATTATTATTGAAGCCTGGAAAAGCTTGTAACTTATGAACTGCCTAAGACATTGTTTGGTTAGTGATATCTTTGTTAACTTCAGAAGCATGAAATATTTTCTCGAACTGAAAGGGGATAAAGCAAGTTTTTTCAGCACCTTATCACCCATGAGAAAATAAAGAATCAGAGAAAGCTGCCCATATTGTTAAACAGTTATTTTAAAGGAAATTAAAGGAATTTTAAACAAAAGCGTTCAAATGTTTTGTCATCAGTACCGAGTATCCTTTCATATAACCATAAACGTGTTTTCAGCAGAACTACTCTTCGAAGAGTCGAACCACATTAAGATTTTCCGAACAGAGAAGCTCAGTCAAGAAAAAAATCTTGTCAAGCAAAGGATCAATTTGATCATTCAAAATTGGTAAAGCGGAAAAGTTCTTGATATCGGAGCGAATGAGGCAAAATGAACCATTGTGGTTATTGCACACCAAACCAGACCTCTTCATATATTGGTACTGTAAATGACGTTGGAAACTTTTCTAATGATTAATTTGCGTTTGGTGTTTGGCAAGAAGTGATTAGTATCTTATGAATTGTAATTTTGACAATGTCATGTCATTATAAAGGATTTGTGTTAAGTGGGAATTTTCAACATTTTCAGCGAAACTTTCACAAAGACCAACTTGAAACTAAATGCTTGTTGTGTCATAGAGGCCCTACTTTTTGTTATGCCCCCGCCAAATTAATTTGGGGGCAATACTGGATTGCATTTGTCCTTTCGTGTCCACGCCCAAACTTTCAAACTCAAGATAAATTAAAACTTCAGGAATAAGACCCCTGCATCATCAAGGATCAAGATCATAAATATACGTGGGGGACCATTGATTAAATTATCATTTCGACATGGTTCTCATTTTAGCTAGATCGACGGAGCCTCATAATAATTTGTACATATTTCATGTAAATATTAGTTCAGCCTTTCTTGCATTTTCACTTTTGCAGGTTAATAAAAGTTATTTAAAAAACTAAATTAAGCTACACTGCAAACTGGAGAACCCTTGAGAGACTTGTACGGTGTCACATCGGTCAATATAACAGTAGAGGAGGAAAGGAAGGAATAGCAGTGTTTCACCGGCGCTTTGACTGCCGAGGTCATATCTCGCACCGAAACTAAACTAGAGAGAAAACGCGAGGAAATGGTGAGAGAGGAAGACAAGAGAAAGATCAGCTAGAGAGAGAATGTGAAGAAAGAAAAGGCACTAGAAACAGCAAAGGGAGGAATGAATTATACCCGAGACACTAAGTAGAGAGCAAGAGGCCAGTCTAACGGAGAAAAGTTGTCCTTCGGTACAGGCGGAGTCACTCGATAAAAGAGAAAGAATGAGAGCGGAGTCTGAAGGGCAAAAGGGGAGGTAGGACTGGGAGCGAGCAACAGCAAAATCAGGACAAACAGAGTAAATGTGAGACGGAGAGGGGTACCACAAGAGCATAAGGAGGCAAGATCCCCCGTCATAGTATGGCCATGCGAGAGGTGAGAATGACCAATATGCAGATGCATCAGAACGGTCTCAAAACGTCGATCACGCTGAGAGGAGGAAGGTCACGGACGAATCAAGGGCTTCAAGGCCCTCGGAAAATTCCCTGACACGTCCTCCCATTGGCGTTGCGGCCGTTGCCACCGGCAGAGGAAGAGGGGTGTTGGTCAAAAAGTAGGAACACCACCTCCCTTGCCGCAGCGTCCGCGCGTTCGTTGCCCGGGATACCAACGTGGAAAGGCAACCGACTTACGGCGTGATGAGAGGACAAGCCAGTCGTGGATCTGTTGCACCAGTGGGTGCGAGGAAACGCGAGAGGACAGGGCCTCAAGGGCGCTACGGGACTCGAAAAGAAATCGGAGGGTCAAAATAATAGCCGAGAGTTCCACCGTGAAGATGGAAGCCGCTAGAAGCGAGAATGATTTAATCACCGACGGGAAGGCTGCTGCACAACTCACTCCAAGTGGCGACCGAGAGCCATCAGCAAACACGGGGATAGAGCCAGAATGGGAAAAGGAATGGGATAGAAACAATTGTCGGAAGGCGAGAGGGTGGAACGATGACTTCGGTGTAGTAAAGAGGAAGCAGCAGATACAGAAAGGAGGAAGGGTCCGTGGGGAGAAGGTAGAAGGGGTAGAGGGGAGCACTCGCCCCTCCATCCCCAGAGAAGACAGGACGGGGGCCATCCGAAGACCAGACGGTCGAACTAAGTGGGGACGACGGTCAAAGTAACTCGAAGTAGAAGGACCGAAGAGGGATTGGAAGATCGGGATGGAAGAAAACTGTCGAACGCAAAAGAAGTACTTTAAGCACTAAGTTACAGTGGAGAGCTAACAGGGGATGGCCGCTTTCCGCATAAAGACTGACAACAGGAGAGGACCGGAAAGCACCAGTGCCGATGCGTACACCAACGAAGTGGATAGGGTTCAACATGCGGAGGGAGGAGGCAAGGGTGGGGGAATAGTCCTGACAGCCATAATCCAACTTACTTTGGACCAAGGAGTGGTAGAGCCGCCAAAGGATGCGGCGGCCTGCACCCTAATCAGTATGGGAAAGGAACTTAAGGGTGTAAGTCGGAAGGCACGAAGACTTCAGACGAGGAATCCAGCACAGGTGGGGATGGAGTATAAGACCCAGAAATCAAGTTTCGGGGAAAACTGGGAGTGGCAACCCATAGAGCGAGACGGAAGGTACGGCAGTGTAGCGACGGCGATGACAAAAATGCATCACCAGTCTTAGAGGGAGAAAAGCAAATCGTGGGCTGTGCCCCATCTGGAGACGGAATCCAATGTTCATTGAAGACGTTCAAGTCAGGGCAGGAACCGGAGCAACAGATAGCAATGTCACTGACATAGAGGACGGCCGTAATCCCCGAGTGCAGAACAGTCACATCATAGATCGTCAGAGCGAAGCAGGCGACACTCAGAACGCTACCCTAGGGAACCCCTTCCTCCCGCGAATGCATAGAAGAGAAGGAAGTATTCGCCTGAACAGGAAATGAGCAGAAAGTTGGAGATAAAGAAGGGAGAAAACTCAGAAACTGGGAGATAAAGTTTACGGTAGATCCATCACCGCCAGGTTGTGTAATATGCCTTCTCTAAGTCAGAGAGAACTGCATAGAGGTTACGCCGCTCTGCAAACGCGACACGGACCAGTCTCCACGCCGGTCTGCGTGGGGAGAAGCAAATTGTGGCGCTCGAGGCGGGACACCAGACGTCAGTAAACCATCTTCTCGAGGAAGCTGGTGAGGGGTTATTGGACAGTAGGAAGGGAGTTCCACTGCTTCCCCCGAACAGGGCAAGAAAGTATCCTCACTGGGAACTTGGAATATTTAAACAATATGAAGATATGTAATCATTTATTATTAGCTTTTATATTATAAATATGTTTGTATTCATAATACTAAGCGAGAACTAGCTTTTTAGTATCATCTTGGTATCTTTTCCCGAAGTGTCAAAATCCTTTTAAATAATAATATAGATTCATTTCACCTCTGTACTCTCAGTCAAGGAGCTCACATAAAACAGGGGGGGGGGGGGGGGGGGGGGGGGTTTACGGCTTTACGTGGAATCTGAACCACAGGTCGCTACATCATCTAAAGGTAGAGAACGGTCGCTTAACCTCGCTGATCTCACGGGAAGCGGTGTAATGACGCGGCCAAATTTTAACTATTCGATTTATAATCAATGTCTTTACCTAAAATCAAACCAACTCAGTACTGAGGCGTGGTGAAATGTCCCGTATAGCACTCGAAATAGGAAACTTAAAACTTAAATTGCTCGCGCCGGAGCTAATAATGAATGAAGTTATAAAGTTTCCGAATGTACAATATTACCATAAGGATATTATAAAAGTATGACCATCACTCAAATATAAAGAATTAAGCACAAAATATTTATAACTGAACACCAAAGTGCTCACAATTTACTCAAAGAAACACAGAGAGGCTAAAACAAAAGCTGGTTTGACTTCAAGAATGGTTGAGCTAGTCGTCGCCAAAATAACATTGCGCGTGGGTTACAAATATTGCTTCCAAAATTATTTATAAACAATGTATAGACTTTTATAAATGTTCAAAAGATATCTTTCAGGTAAAATTTCTGTATTATAAACAAATATTTTTTAAGCCAAGATCTTAAGCTTTTAAGATCTACGTACATAACCTCGTCATGCCATTTATAAAATTATCCCATAAAATAATTCCTTCATCCAGTTTGGAGAAAAATCTAAAATTTCCTTCAAATTTAATTTCCAGTTTTTGTTTCACGAAGGTTTATCGACGGATATTAGTGAATTCTGCGAAGTATCTGGTCTGAAATCGAGATGGGGCGCTCAACTCAGTGAAAATGAGTTACTGCAAGTGTATGCAAGGTGTTCATAAATCCAAATCTTCTTCAAGTAGAATAACGTTCGGTCTACTAGCAATTTGGGCCACAAAGAACATTCCTGAACATTAGTTCCTATAATCCATCTTTATATTTGACTGTTGCTGATCAAAACTTAAAAGGGTCAAGAGAAGACATCGCATGGATTCAATTCTATTTTCTCTTCCTTAATGACAATATCATTGTCAGGACTCGCATTTCTCTGAATAATCACTTGGTTTAATGTTCTCACATCATCTTTTAAAATTTCCATTTCACGCTTTGATTCTTCTTTCACCACTTCCAACTCTTCTTTCAAACGCTCCACTTCTCTCCGCAGTCCGTGGCTCTTCGCCTTCTCTTCAATAAAAGCGATGTAATGAGGACAAACTTCAGATTCAACACCTGAAAATATCAGAGTAATAAGTTAAAATTTACAGGCCCAAACAATTCATAGTAACATTATCTTTATTACACCTTTCAATACAGTATTCTTCTAAGCAGCCTATGTAAGCAAATGAAATTCATTGTTGCACCCGCGTGTGGATAAAGATACACGCAACGCTGCTTCTCTGAGGACATACAGTACATACTGAGAAACTGATTGCATGATACAGTCTAATGACAAACTGGGAACATCTTAAAACAAATTAACATGATTTGGTTAAAATCACTAAATCAGTTGCCAGACTCTGTCCTTAACTTAGGCCCATTTCTCATTTACATTTGACGTCACAAGGCGGCTATTTTCTGGCTGGCAAGAAACAAATTTTACTCAGAAAATATTAAAGCACGCATTAAAGCATAAAATAATGACAGTGACTGATTTTGTAAACCTCCTCGCCTATAAAGTTTAAAATTATAATTACGCTCAAAAACAAAATTAGTCCTTCATTAAAACATTTGTTTCTAAACATTTTCTTATTACGCTTTAAATGAAAAATGAAAGTTTGTGATTGGTACAAACTTTAGTCTTTTTGGAAATGAACTCTCCTCTACCCGACTTTAGCTTTTATCCGCAATATTTAATTCGAATTCAGAAAGAAAGGTTCTACATTGCGTTCAAAGATGGAAATTTATCTCTCTCTCTTTTCATTGTCAAAACAGTCTCAGTCATTACGAGGGTCATTATTTAACTAAATCAATTTTTATATCAAATTACAGTGTTTGGTGCGATTTAATAAATAAGTAATAATATGAATAGAAAAGCACGGAAGATATTCACGTCTTGATAGTAATTTTATTCAGTTTTGAATAAAGTGTACCGATAGTAACGTTATTAACATCGGTCGACGTAATATTTGTGAAGGATTTTGAACATTTTAATTGGCACAAAAATTACCTTTTTTTTAATGGCAAACCATTAATAATAGGAAACCACAATAACTGTATAGCGATTTTAACGCAATGCTTAAAGTAAAATATGCAGCCCCAAGGAAGGTTCGTCCAAGCTCAGTCACGCAATATTTTCGGCTATTCTTTCAAAAAATAAATGAAGCTAAGATACATTTTCTTTTTGCAACAATTATATATATATAGTTCGTCCAAGCTCAGTCACGCAATATTTTCGGCTATTCTTTCAAAAAATAAATGAAGCTAAGATACATTTTCTTTTTGCAACAATTATATATATATAGGCAACATCCATGTCCCATATCGCCGAAGGAAGTGAGGGGTAGGAACCCACCACCAGCCTAAGTCAATAAAAAGTGGGTAGCCAGCCTGCTGCTTTGTTTGATGCAAGATACAGTAAGGACAACTACCCAATTTTAGCTGCTAAAAAAGTTGGCACTTCAATAGGAAAGTACAAAATTAGGAGCGTATACGACCTGCGAAATAGGTATCAATCAACAGGAAATTTATTAATGAAAAAACGCCTTTTCAGGGACTCGAGATAAGAAACGAGTTTAGCTAAGAAACAGCAAAACCAGATTATATACATCGATCGACCAAAGAAGTACTCCAGGGGGAACATTGGGCAGAATCATGGAGTACTGGAACTCTCGTTTCTCCTGTCACTGTCCTTCTTAGCTGATCTTTTTCAGTGTCTCATCTACCCTGTGAGCAGTCTAGCGCGCGCGCGCGCGCACACACACACACACACACTTCTTCTATTTTCACTACACAAACTTTTTAAAATTAAAAAAGTGGCATAGGTTCTAAGAGCCACAGAGCTCTATTTCGGTTCTCCCCTTCTTCTATAAGAGGGGCATTTTTGTGGGCCCTTGACCCTCTCCCCTTCCCGCATTTAAAAAAAAAAAAAAAAAAAAAAAAATCAGTATGAAACAAGATCGATGACAAAACTGGTCCAGAGCCACATAATTTTGTCTTATACAATTAACAAATTGGTCTTACACACAAGCAGTACAAACCCTAATTTAAGGAACTGAATCATAAGCTGTAACAATACTGATCACACGCAGGCAAGTTTGTTTTTTTGTTTTTTTTACGAATTAAACCGAGCTTCACATATGATACAATTCAAGTTCAATTTTAGGTAGAAAATATCATTTTGAAATCTTACCACAAGCATTTGTCTTTGGTCCAACTTCTGTTTTCTCCTTGTTGAGAACACCAAGTGGATATTTTATCCCATTTCTCCCGACGTTTGTGGGACCCGAAGTCAAAGTGGTACAATGGTTAATTTTAGGTCCTAACGAAGGACCATCGTCAATTACTTTACTCATGGAAGAAGAGTTATAAAAAGGCTCTTCAGAGGAAACCAATGTAGTCCTCAGTACACTCTTAACACACTCTCTCTGCAGAAAGATAAATAGATAAATGATTTAGGGCCTAGAAATAAAAAATGAGAATATAAAAAGCGCAATGGAAAAAAATAGTCCATAAATTTAATAAATTATTTGTAATTCTTCAAAGAATTGTGTAAAAAATGGGTTAACATACAGGTCTATGCCTGAACAATATTGGGTATTTCGGTCTACCTTTTAGTTGATGGGCACAGTATGTGTAGGGAGCATCAGGAAAAATCAATGAAAATGGCTTGTTTGAAGACATTAAATTTTAATTGTTTCATGGAAATCACTATCACAAACCCAAAATGTCAGTCTAATAATGTAATTTTTGAAAATGTATTCTTCTTACAGAGGAAGGCATGAGAGAATAGTTTAATTTTTTATAAGCAATAAATGCAGGGGGGGGTCTGGTCTGAATTAAAGAGTTATTTCAACAAACTAATTTCATGAACATTTTTTTCCTGCAAGTACAGTAAAACTCCCACATTTCTGCAAAGATATGTTCTTAAAGACCTTGTGACAGCGCAAATTACAAAAGTCAATGTGAAAGATCGTGGGGAAAATATGATTGAGGCCACAAAGACCAAAAATAACCATCATCACTGTATTATTACATAAAATGACATGCAATATATTCGTGATTAAAATAAACACTCGCAAGGAAAAGAAATTAGTAAAAAACAATTAAAAATGTCTATTAACATTTAACAGGCAACTGGGTGAGTGGCGCTGATTGACTGATTCATGCTCCCACCTCATTCTCACTCTCCTATTGGCCTTGCTTATGAAGAATGTAACACACATCACAATGTGTTATTAAAACAAAACTATCATACTATCAATACATTAACGAAAGCAATAATTAGATAACTGAAAAGAATGATGCATTTAATAAGACAAGATAATGAAACTGGAATAATGTGAACAATTTCAATACATTTCAATGACTGATCATGTATGGTAATACATGACCACACACTTTTTTTTTTTTTTTTTATACAGCTTTTGAGGCAGCCAGAATATTTACACATCATTTGGGCCATTTCTTCAATATATTTTTTTGGTCAGGCACCTCACAAACAGAACAAATGGGGAAGTTCACAAAGGCACGAAATAATTACGCAATAATGCAAGGTGTTAATGCAAAAGTGTGAGGTCTTACTGTACTGTAACTGACCATCTAGATTACTTGCCTCATGACTATTGCCAAGAGTACTATTCAAGACTGAATTTTGGTATGGACTCTCATCAAATTTTGGTTTCTGATTCACCACAACCTCGCCTGAAAGTAAAAGAAATTACCACTGACATTACTCATAATTTGGATATATTCCTTAAGATTTTAGTTAATTAATTAACGAAGGTCCAGAATTTCATATATGGTGAACTTCCCTCTTTTCAAGTAAATGTTTCCAGGCAGAAAAACCTATAAAAACATCTACCAAAGGCAAACTACTTTAGACTAATTTCAAATTTTTTAATGAAAGAAAATACATGAGCATCTTTCAGAAGTGAATGATACAGTTTACCAATGATGAACAGCGATTAAATTCACTGGGATTTTTGTTGAAATTAAATTATCTGCATCAGAAGAGAGTATTGAAAGAATCAATTTTTTAGATTACATTACAAATAAAAACAGATCATCTTAATTTATTCGAGTGTATTTTAAGATGATCTTTGTTTACAACAAATGTTGCTTATATTAGGCTTTTAGTGCCAACACGCTATTAGTCATAATGTGAACATTTTTAATCGTTAATTTATAACAGTAAGCAGGAGCAATTGGTTAAATCATTTATTTACACAATTATAGCAAATAAATCATAAATATACTTGAAATAATTTATCCAGTTTTAATTTAAATTTGGCATAAAAAGACAAAAATAAAAACAATTTAAAGGTATTAAATTGCTAAAAATTAAAATGGAGAGTTTTGTAGACAACATTTTTATATATTACGCATTTTACTCATTTATCATTATATTATTGACAAGAAAGATATACGTCACATCCTGAATATGTTTATAAAAAGTTTAATTTCTTAGGATAACTTGTAAGTTTGCATTGCGATATAAAAGAATTATCCCTTTTATAAAAAAGGAAGAATAGCAGGAATCAATATAACGTACATAGTGGGAGTAAATATAAAGGAATAATTTCAACCTAGAGACATTAATGAACAAATTTAAGCTAGAAAGCAAGTCTACATCTATATAACAAATTTAACACAATTTAATAACCAATTTTAATCTAAAATCCACCAGACATGGGGTCAATTACTGGGTTTCTATTACTATTACTTTTGATTCCTTCAATTACTATTACTTTAATTTTATTCTATTACTATTACTTTTGTATGTGGGGTACTTAACTAATTTGAAAAGGATCTTTGTCTATTTAAATGCAATTAGAAGCAATGTTAAACAAACTATTTAAGACTTAACAAATACTGTACAAGCATTATACAAGATCCCCATAGAAGACTAAGAGATAGTTGTCTGGAGCACCGACTAAGTAGGCCAGTGAATCACTGTGTATAATGAACATACAAATACAATGATCCAACCATGAGGTGGTGTGCCAACTATCACTAACGTAAGTAAAGCTATCACCAGGAAGACTACACATGGATGAAAGGGTCAAGTTATTATCTTCACAGAAGGCTTTTAAGTGGTTGTTAAACAAAATTATCATTAAGCACATTAGCATTAAAGTCATCAATAATAGCTACACATGTCATATCCAACTCGTCAATACTACTGCTGACTACACAAATTTCTATTCCAGTTAGCCAATTCAAACCAAGTTTTAATTCACTAATATATTTCCCATACCCCAACCTTCATAGAATAGCTACCCCACCAGGTGGGTGGCCTGCAAGGAGACCATCTTGTTTATCTCTGGTGGCCTCCACTATCCCATGAAAGTTACTGGACAAGCTATTCAGGTCCTTTAATCCTGTTTCCATAGCCATGTTTCCTGCAGACAAAGAATATCAGCATCCTCTAACAGCTTATCAATTATGATCCATCTGTGTTTGCTGTTATTGCCTAAGCTTAGGCCTCTACAGTTATAAGATTACCTTGAATGTTGCAATTAGAAAGATGCAGGAGTTCTGCCAGCCATCTCTACATGTTGAATTCTACTTATACCAGGCACAGCAGTTACAGCATTAGACCTAGCTGGATTTTCCTACACAGTACAACGCATGATGTCTCCATAATTACCCTCTCCAGCACTTGTGAGAGGGGCTGCAGGGGTTTCTCTTTCCTTCTTTTCATAGAACCACCATACATATACCCATTCCAGCCATACTGCTAGATCCATAAATACCCCTGAATCATCACAGACTGCTGTAACTTGAAAGGAACTGTACATAGTCCATCTGGAGTCAATTTTCCTACATGTAACCTGAAGGTTCACTTTTATCTTCCACAAACGCCTGCAGCTCCTCAGCCATAAGATCAGGTCAACATCGAGATGAAAATGTTTGCAGTCTTCATTGGTCCAGTCATCATAGTCTGTTTTGGTAGCCCCAATGATACCCTGCCATTCTCTGCCAGCCTTTGACACAGGCTGACTCCCTCTAGCTGGTGCACAAGTGGGACCAGACCCCCTTGAGGGACCACCACTACTGCAGTGGTTGTTCTCAGAAAGGTCACTCACTTCCAGCCCTCCTTACCACCATTGACCAAGATGCCTCCTCATCATAATCCCCAATTACATTTGCAGCAGCCCAATTCACCAAGGCACCTTGGGGGGTACCCTGTGTGAGATGGCATTGAAATGGCAGTGTAGCAGTGTCTGCACTCATGGATCCAGGATGAGGCTGAGAGTCAGGAGGCTCTGCACTCATGGATCCAGGATGAGGCTGAGAGTCAGGAGGCTCTGCACTCATGGATCCAGGATGAGGCTGAGAGTCAGGAGGCTCTGCACTCATGGATCCAGGATGAGGCTGAGAGTCAGGAGGCTCTGCACTCATGGATCCAGGATGAGGCTGAGAGTCAGGAGGCTCTGCACTCATGGATCCAGGATGAGGCTGAGAGTCAGGAGGCTCTGCACTCATGGATCCAGGATGAGGCTGAGAGTCAGGAGGCTCTGCACTCATGGATCCAGGATGAGGCTGAGAGTCAGGAGGCTCTGCACTCATGGATCCAGGATGAGGCTGAGAGTCAGGAGGCTCTGCACTCATGGATCCAGGATGAGGCTGAGAGTCAGGAGGCTCTGCACTCATGGATCCAGGATGAGGCTGAGAGTCAGGAGGCTCTGCACTCATGGATCCAGGATGAGGCTGAGAGTCAGGAGGCTCTGCACTCATGGATCCAGGATGAGGCTGAGAGTCAGGAGGCTCTGCACTCATGGATCCAGGATGAGGCTGAGAGTCAGGAGGCTCTGCACTCATGGATCCAGGATGAGGCTGAGAGTCAGGAGGCTCTGCACTCATGGATCCAGGATGAGGCTGAGAGTCAGGAGGCTCTGCACTCATGGATCCAGGATGAGGCTGAGAGTCAGGAGGCTCTGCACTCATGGATCCAGGATGAGGCTGAGAGTCAGGAGGCTCTGCACTCATGGATCCAGGATGAGGCTGAGAGTCAGGAGGCTCTGCACTCATGGATCCAGGATGAGGCTGAGAGTCAGGAGGCTCTGCACTCATGGATCCAGGATGAGGCTGAGAGTCAGGAGGCTCTGCACTCATGGATCCAGGATGAGGCTGAGAGTCAGGAGGCTCTGCACTCATGGATCCAGGATGAGGCTGAGAGTCAGGAGGCTCTGCACTCATGGATCCAGGATGAGGCTGAGAGTCAGGAGGCTCTGCACTCATGGATCCAGGATGAGGCTGAGAGTCAGGAGGCTCTGCACTCATGGATCCAGGATGAGGCTGAGAGTCAGGAGGCTCTGCACTCATGGATCCAGGATGAGGCTGAGAGTCAGGAGGCTCTGCACTCATGGATCCAGGATGAGGCTGAGAGTCAGGAGGCTCTGCACTCATGGATCCAGGATGAGGCTGAGAGTCAGGAGGCTCTGCACTCATGGATCCAGGATGAGGCTGAGAGTCAGGAGGCTCTGCACTCATGGATCCAGGATGAGGCTGAGAGTCAGGAGGCTCTGCACTCATGGATCCAGGATGAGGCTGAGAGTCAGGAGGCTCTGCACTCATGGATCCAGGATGAGGCTGAGAGTCAGGAGGCTCTGCACTCATGGATCCAGGATGAGGCTGAGAGTCAGGAGGCTCTGCACTCATGGATCCAGGATGAGGCTGAGAGTCAGGAGGCTCTGCACTCATGGATCCAGGATGAGGCTGAGAGTCAGGAGGCTCTGCACTCATGGATCCAGGATGAGGCTGAGAGTCAGGAGGCTCTGCACTCATGGATCCAGGATGAGGCTGAGAGTCAGGAGGCTCTGCACTCATGGATCCAGGATGAGGCTGAGAGTCAGGAGGCTCTGCACTCATGGATCCAGGATGAGGCTGAGAGTCAGGAGGCTCTGCACTCATGGATCCAGGATGAGGCTGAGAGTCAGGAGGCTCTGCACTCATGGATCCAGGATGAGGCTGAGAGTCAGGAGGCTCTGCACTCATGGATCCAGGATGAGGCTGAGAGTCAGGAGGCTCTGCACTCATGGATCCAGGATGAGGCTGAGAGTCAGGAGGCTCTGCACTCATGGATCCAGGATGAGGCTGAGAGTCAGGAGGCTCTGCACTCATGGATCCAGGATGAGGCTGAGAGTCAGGAGGCTCTGCACTCATGGATCCAGGATGAGGCTGAGAGTCAGGAGGCTCTGCACTCATGGATCCAGGATGAGGCTGAGAGTCAGGAGGCTCTGCACTCATGGATCCAGGATGAGGCTGAGAGTCAGGAGGCTCTGCACTCATGGATCCAGGATGAGGCTGAGAGTCAGGAGGCTCTGCACTCATGGATCCAGGATGAGGCTGAGAGTCAGGAGGCTCTGCACTCATGGATCCAGGATGAGGCTGAGAGTCAGGAGGCTCTGCACTCATGGATCCAGGATGAGGCTGAGAGTCAGGAGGCTCTGCACTCATGGATCCAGGATGAGGCTGAGAGTCAGGAGGCTCTGCACTCATGGATCCAGGATGAGGATGAGAGTCAGGAGGCTCTGCACTCATGGATCCAGGATGAGGCTGAGAGTCAGGAGGCTCTGCACTCATGGATCCAGGATGAGGCTGAGAGTCAGGAGGCTCTGCACTCATGGATCCAGGATGAGGCTGAGAGTCAGGAGGCTCTGCACTCATGGATCCAGGATGAGGCTGAGAGTCAGGAGGCTCTGCACTCATGGATCCAGGATGAGGCTGAGAGTCAGGAGGCTCTGCACTCATGGATCCAGGATGAGGCTGAGAGTCAGGAGGCTCTGCACTCATGGATCCAGGATGAGGCTGAGAGTCAGGAGGCTCTGCACTCATGGATCCAGGATGAGGCTGAGAGTCAACCAAATAAATATTTGTTTCAACTAAATCATTACAATTTCAGAGACTGTAGGTCTTCATAAATTTTACTTTATTGAAGGAAAAATTTGCCACAATATTAGTTCACATACATGTTTATTTTAGTTTAGAGTAGATTTAGTTGATTTTTCAGTTCTTTGTTCACACAATATGTCCATTGCAACTGTAATAGAAAAGTAATAGACTTATCTATTACTTTGCCTCCTATTACTATTACAGCCAAAAAATTATATCTATTACTATTACTTGAAAAATCCTGTAATAATCTATTACTATTACCATTACCCCATGTCTGGAATGCATATGTAAGCAGGTACACTAAAATTTACCATTTTAAAAGGTTAAGATTTTCACTAATTATTTTTAAAGGTAGGTTGCCTTAAAACAAAAGTTAAGCATTCACTTAATCACTAATTTCAGTTAGAGATTATTCACTTAATTATGGATTTGAGCACATATTAGATATATAAATATTTCATCACTAATTTCAAGCAAGCAGTATATGCAGTAATGTCATTATTCTAAAATGACTATTAGGTGGGATAAAAAGCTTCATCATTCAGTGGAATCCTCTGGCTCAGTTATTTGAGAGTTCCTTCAGGAGGATTTTTAGGGGATGGGCACTTTATGCTACCAAGGTCGCCCACCTATTACGTCCAGTTTCAGGTTCCTTCTTCCTGACAGGAAACATTAATCCTTCTGTTCTTCATCTGCTGCTTGAAGTTTCAAAGGATGGGCTTTAAGCAGGTCTGAGCAGCTGGCCTCGATCTCGTAGTTTGATCTTCTTCTCCGTGCTGCAGGTGGTTCTCATGCACTTGTTTCAGCTGTCAATGCTGTCTTTGGCTAAGGAAAGGGATAAAGAAAATCTTTGATCCCGCTTTCGACACCACTGTAATACACCTCTTTCTCAGGTTTGGGCAAGTCAGGATGACATGGATTACTCAAGAGAGGGTATTACTTAAGTACTTCTGGATGCAGAATGACATCTCAATGTTCAAAATCCCACAATTGAAGAGCACTTTGTGGATCCAAGATTTACTTTTCCCCAGTTATCAAAAGTCAGAGAGAAAAGAAACATGAAAGCTATTAAGGTTTTTAATTGAATTTAGGCAAGATGGAATTTAGGCAGTTACAGTGAATCAAATGTTTCTTTTAAGCAGAATTAGAGTTGTTAATAAGTTTTATAGACATAATAATAGTTTAATCTTAATTGTAAGATATTAAATAGGCCAGAGATCCCTCTAAGACATTCTTGTCCATTCTGAGTCTCCAAGTTTGTACGAGTCAATTGCTAAGTCTACTGCCTTTTTCCTACAGCCAGACTCCAACTGAAAACCCATTAATCTTTCAATTCCAAAAGCAATTCCCTAAGAAGCTGACTTTCCCTCATCAGCCTGGAGATCTGGCTCCTCAGAATCTGCCTTAAAGGTGCTGAGCTCCTTCTTATATAGTCAGAGGAATGGAACCTGGCTACGCCACTACATAAGCAGTTGACATTACCTGATAATGTTGGAGAACTGAGCATCTCACAATCCATTGTTTCCCAAGTGAAATCAAAGAAGCCATCTGTGTCACTGGCATGTGAATTCCATTCAGAAAGAAATGAGTCATATACTCACATGGGAATTATTAAATGAATGAAATTACATAAAAATAAGTGTCATCAGGGCGTGGCTTTACTTCGATGATAAATTAAATTATAACATGTATAACATATACACTGGTCCACAAAAGTATTTACAAATTGAGAAATATTATCCAGATATTAATGGTAGCTTTATTTTTGTGATTTAGTAAAATTTATTTTATGTTAATAAATTTTTTATCATAATTTATGTTATGCAGAACAAAAATTAATGTAAGACAGTAATTATTAGATTAAATACAATATTTTGCCACTTTAAAAGTCATTGTAATTAATTCCCATAATGTTTCTTCAATATTTTAATAATTTGGCATTGCTAAATTAAAAGTCCTCTAATTTTGAAATTAGCAGCACACACTATGCACAGTTTAACATGCTGTCAGCCTCAATGGGTGAAGGTTCAATTTTAACGCTGTTCAACAAAATTTTTACTTATACATTTCCAATTTGAGAGGATGGTTAAGACATGAGAGTTATCTAGCCAAGAGTTAGAAGAATTGACTGCTCTTGTTAAAATGGGTAATTATTCCAATACAAGTATTACAAAAATGCTGAAGATAAGTGAAGGTACAGTCAGATACCATAAGAAATGTATTTTAAACCAAGGAAGTACCTGTAATTAGTCCGAACTGGAAGAGAGAGTTTTGTCAGTGTGTTGTAAGGCATCTACAATTTCTGGCTTTGGAGAATAGATTTATGATCATAAATGACTTGAGTAAAGGATTAGTGAAAGCAGGAGAAACAAAAGTTAGTGCTGATACAGTAAAAAGAAGGTTAACAAATAAAATATTTGCGAGAGTAAGAAAAACCTTTGTCAAAGAATAATATGATAGCACAATTAGAATTTGCTATTTAACACAGACTGGGATGCTGAGAACTGGTCAAAAATTGTATGGAGTGATGAAAGCAGATTCGAAATTTTTGGTAGTGATAAAAGGAGGAAAATTGTTAATAGACAGTGAAAAAAGGAAGTGGGGGAATCAATGTGTGGGGCTGCTTCTCATCAAAGGGAGTTGGAAAATTACACCAGATCACTGGGAATGAAAATGGACACATGGATCAATATGTATTCAAACATCTATTCACTAATATTGCAATCCCAGCTGCTAAAGAGCTTCATGGAGATTATGCAAACTTCATATCTCAACAGGATAATGATCCTAAACATGGTGCTAAGTCACTAAAACAGCTCTATAGTAAGCTTGAAGAAGAAGGGTTTAAAATGGCTATCTCAGAGTTGAGATTTAAATCCTATTTTTAAGCCAGTGTTATTAATTTTAACACGATCCTTTTCTTCCTGTTATTAAGAATGCAACTAGTTGTTATATTTTTCATTCTTAAAAAAGTTTGAATTTAAGATTCTGGAATTGGAAAATGAAAGTAGGAATACCTATATGGTAACTGCAAACTCTGACCTGCTGCAATTTTGCTCAGCACTGGTCTTGAGGATGGATAGCTTATCATTCAGTAGCTCAACTGCTATTGCTACAGGAACAGTTTCTCTCCACTAAACCTTTTCTCTATTTTTTTGTAGTGACTGATCAGGCCTAACAGCAAAACTTGTTTTATTAGAAAAAGAATCTTAGAACAAAATATCAAAAATGAAGTTTTGGTCAAAGAAATATAGTGCTGTTTACAAGAATTTCTAGGCTCTGCAGCCTAGCAAGTTTTACAGCCTCTGGAAAAAATGAAAGGCAACTCTAGCAAAGATGGGAAATTCTGGTGTGGCACAAAGCTTTAAGATGCATTGGTGCAGCATCAAAAACAACTGATGAAAAATGGTATCTTACTTGCCAAGCTCTATTGAGATCCTCAGTACAAATTAATGTTTTCACCAGAGGTGACAAAACAAGCAAAGCAAGCAATGCTAAGAGTTTTTCTAAATGAAAAGCACATGACTACAACTGAAGAAGTTCCAGATGAAGAAATAATGTTGACAAGCAGTTCTGCTGAGAAAGTCACTGATGAAGAATTAGAGAAGCTACTGCAGCAAGAAGAAAAAAAAAGATGCTTGTTATGGGTCATATAGCTTAAACCTATTCTGAACATCAATTTAAGATATGCTAAAAATAAGTTAGACCTTATTTGCCCTTATTTAAATAAAATGGGTATCTTCTTTATTTATGGATACTTTTTTGTTTTATTTTTCTAATAGTTTTTGCAAAAAATTATATTTTGTTTTAGATTATTGATTAAGTGAAATTATTATTCATTATTGGAATTATTGATTCAAACTACTGGGTTTTAAGTTAAATTACTGGTTATCAAGTCAAATTAATCATGACAAGAAAAAAGTCATCAAATGCAGCCTTTGGACATCCTTCCGAGTTTCCAGCAGCTATGACACCAACAAAAGCAGATGTTGTGAGGCACTACAATTTTGTGTGATGAGAAGAGGCTGAATCAAATAAATCAATTACTTTTAATGAATGTTGTAACAGTCACGATAGATGTTGAAACCATATGGAGAAGGTTCTCTTTCCCTACAATAAGTACTCATGGAATCTCAGAAAATTGTTAGTGTGATAGAAGCAGCCTCAAAGTTGAACAAGGTCCCTATAAAACTGAAGAGATGAGAGATTTGAACAGAGTTTCTGAGTATGATACTATATTTCATATATGTACCTGTGATTGCTATGATAAAGGGATTGATAAAAATACCTGCCAGTGCAAAGATAAAATAACAATTACTGAGGGGGATTATTTTGTAGGACAAAAGCAAAGATTAAGCCAACTGGGGCCAATTGATAGAAAAGCTGCTTTGAATTTGATGCGGAAAAGGTCTATTGCTAGAGCTCAAAAAGAACACCAATGCTGAATGAGATCACAAGCAGAACTGACTGAAGCTATCAGAGTTTTCCCTTCAACATCACAGGAATTACAGGATGCAGCCAGTGCTGAGAGCCATGGAGGTAGAGACCAACCAAGAGGATGAAGACTATGTGCCTGATATAGAGTTAATAGAGAATGAGGAGAACAGATATACCTATGAAGAGTTGGTAGTGACCACAGATCATTACAGAGTAAGTTGCAGGGCGGCAGCAGCAGCAATTGTTAATGCTGCTTTAAAAGATATGGGAATCCTGGAGCAGGGGAACATGATTGATAGAAAGAAGCTGGAGAGGGAAAAAACATGAGTAGGTAAAAAATTGAGTAGCAGGGTTAAATCAGAGAATATAGGAATAGAATGCACTGGCTTTGATGGGAGAAGAGATGACACATTAACTAGGGCAGGCAAGATCAAAGAAGAGCACTATGTCATTGTTAAAAGAGTCTGGAAATATCTATATAGATCATGTAACACAGGTCATGGAAATTGCTTGTTGTGTAGCAGAAGAGCTGATTACTGTAATAGTGGACTCCAAAGTTCAGACACTAAAAGCTTTACTATGTGATGGCACTGCTGTAAACACTGGAAGAATCGGTGGAGTAATAAAGCTTGTTGAAATCTATCTGAATAGGTCTGTTCAGTGGCTGGTATGCCTTCTTCATATGAACAAACTACCATTCAGGCATGTCTACGAGGTAATAGATGGGAAAACAACAGGTCTAAGTACTTTCAAGGGTTCAATTGGAAATAAATTGAAAACTGATCTAACAAAACTGGAAGTGGTTGCTTTTTCTCCTGTTAAAGGAAACATTCATGAAATTCCATCTACTGATATTAATGCTTTAAGCAGTGACCAAAAGTATCTCTACAATATGTGCCTAGTATGGTGCATCACATTTGGACTTCTTTTGAAATGTTATAATGTTATAATGTTTCAGACCAACAAAGACCCTAGGATCCACTCATGGCTGGTCTACCTAACTGTGTTCGTAATCGTGTATTGTGTATGTCCTCCATGGTGGCGGAGGGGACCTACAATTTTACGTGGGTTCCGAACCACAAGAACATAAGAAACTTATTTAAAAACTGCCAGTAAATTGGCAACAACCAATTTTTACGAAACTAAATAATTATCAATTTAAAAATAATTAATTATCGGTTTAAAACTAAAGATAGAATCTCTCGGTCCAGAGGAGCAAGTCATAATAGACTACTATCCACAAATATGTTACATTCTATATCTATTTATAACGGACATGCAAATATATCAGATCCAAAGAATCCAGTCAATTTCATTACGGTATCCATCAAGTCACAGTTCATATTGATTGCGGACCAAGTCAAATTTACAACCATATACATTACAATATATACACTTACGAGGAAAAGTGTAGGTGTGGCTGTAAAGACTGTACAGTAATGTAGAAATGTGTGTGCACCCATTATGGGTCTCCCATTTAAAGGTGTTTGTGGGGCAAGTGAAGATCATGAGTTTTTCAATACCTCACAGTACTATGGGGGGCACCGCTTGGCAGAGGAATCTCTTTAAATGGGGTGTGTAAGGACAGAGAGTATCCCCTAACCCAAGACGCTGCCTCCCTATATCCCACAACACTTGTGTTGAGCTGTGGGATCTATCCCCACAAAGCCTTAATTTTACTACCTTAAACTATATACCCTTTCTATCAACATGCGCATCCAATCGATTCTTAAACATGTTTATAGACGTGCTACTAATTACTTCTACCAGCAAGCTATTCCAGCTATTTACTATTCTATGCGTAAAAAAGTTTTTCGCAACTGCTGTCTCGAACCTTCTACTTGTCAACTTACACCCGTTATTTCTAGTCCTATTATATTGAGATATTTCGAAAAAGCTATCTCTATCTACGTTATCAAACCCATTCATAATTTTGAAAACCTGGATTAGATCACCCCTTAACCTCCTAGTCTCAAGTGTAGTCAATTTTAACTCTTTAAGCCTATCCTCGTATGACTGACCTAAGAGACGAAATCATCTTAGTTGCTCATCTTTGAACTCTTTCGATTTTGTCTATATCTTTGCGCATATGCGGATTCCAAAACTGGACCGCGTACTCCAAATGGGGTCTAACTAATGATTTATAGAGAGGAACTATAATATCGCGCGATTTGTACTCAAAATTTTGAGCTATAAAACCTAACACTTTGTTCGCCTTATTGACCACCGCTGTACTTTGTTTCGCTACTTTTAAATCACCAGTGACTATAACTCCTAAATCTTTTTCCTGCTCTACGCTTGTTAAATCTTTCCCTGACATACTATACGCAAAATTACCATTACGCGAACCTATATGCATAATTTTGCACTTATCCACGTTAAATCTCATTTGCCATGTGACTGACCAATCAACGAATTTATTCAGATCTTCCTGAATTTTACCTCTATCTTCGTCATTAATCGCCCTACCACCCAGCTTTGTATCATCCGCAAACTTTGAAACTGTACTGACTAGGCCGACATCTAAATCGTTAATATATATAAGAAAATGCAAGGGGCCCAATACAGAACCCTGAGGAACGCCACTCGCTACATTAGCCCAACACAACTCCGCTCCTTCAACGACCACCCTCTGTTTCCTGCCTCGCAACCATTCTTCTAGCCAATTTATTACTACACCCCTGATTCCATGAGCCTTAGTTTTTTCAATCAGTCTTTTGTGCAGCACGGTGTCAAACGCTTTTTGAAAATCTAAATACACTACATCAACCACCCGATGTCTATCGTAAACGTTAACCAGGCTTTGGAAAAATTCTAAAAGATTAGTTAAGCAAGATTTGTTTCGCCTAAAACCGTGCTGCGTATTTCTAACCAGATTATGCACTTCTAAGTGTTCGACTATACCGATCCCTAATTATTGATTCCAGTAGCTTACTTACAACAGACGTTAAACTGATTGGCCTATAATTTCCTGCCACACCTTTATCGCCTTTCTTAAAGATAGGTGTTACGTTTGCTAACTTGAAATTATCTGGTACGCACCCCTCAGAAATAGACGCATTAAAAATCTTTGTTAGCGGCACAACAATGCTCTCTTTTAATTCTTTTAGTTGTATGGGATATATGGAATCCGGACCCGGTGATTTACGCATTTTCATTCTATCAATATAGCGCATTACTTCCCCTTCACTAACGACAATATTATCCAAAATATTACCATTATCAAAAGGTATTATGTCTATGACCGTAGGGATATTCGTTACATCTTCTATAGTAAAAACTGACGTAAAAAATTTGTTTAGCAAGGTAGCCATTTCCTTGTTTTCAGAGACTAGATCTCCATTTCCATTTTTTAATGGACCCAAGACACTTTTTACTGGATTTCTATTATTGACGTATTGAAAGAATTGCTTGGGGTTTTCTTTACCGTCACGAGCTATGGAGATTTCAAATTCGCATTTTGACTTTTTTATTACACTTAGCTTCACGCCTTAGAGATATGTAGTTGTTTCATAACAGATTATCTTTATCGCACTTGTATAGCCTATAAGCCCTCTCTCTACTCTTTATAATGTCTCCTACTCTAGAAGTAAATGACAAGGGCTTGTTGTTTACTTTCACGCTTAATTTTGTATGGTACACATTCCTCATTTATAGTCCTAAATACCGTTACGAACGATTCCCACATTAGTTTTGCGTTGGAGTTCCCCATTACGTTTTCCCAATTGACGTGTGAAAATTTATTTCGAAATTTACTAAAGTCTGCGTGCTGGAAGCTAGGAATTTTAGTCGAGTTAGCTGGTTTCGAGTGACTTACTGAGAGAACAAACTCTACCATATTGTGATCGCTATTGCTCAACGGTTCTATTACTTGAAGATCAGTAATTAGCCTATCATCCGTAGTTATTACTAAATCTAAAATACTGTCCAACCTCGTAGGTTCCCCAACCTTTTGAATAAGAAAGCTATCCTCGAGAAAATTAACTAAACGATTACCTTCCGCGTCTCCCTGCATTGTATTGTAATTCACGATGGTGCAATTAAAGTCACCCATAACTAAAGCCTGCTCACTACCGATTATTCTCTTTAGTTCACGATATAACGCTTCATCCATAGCAGCTGTTTGATTTGGGGGCCTATATATAACCGCAACAAGAAGTTTGAAATCGTTCAATTTAAGTTCTTCTATAGTCGAATCTATCGGTTCTGGAATTGAGTGCTTTACTTCTATAACGTTCACAATATTATCTTTGATATACAACATAACACCGCCTCCTCACCTACCTATTCTGTTTTTAACAAAAAGTCTATAACCTTTAATTTGATACTCCCCTACAAAGTCACGTGTTTCAGTGCTAAGCCACGATTCATTTATCGCAATTAAATCATAGTCTTTACAAACAATTAAAGAAAAAAAATGTTTATTTTATTTCGTAGGCTACGAGCATTTAAGGATAGAACCTTCAAATTGTTTGTAATTGCGACACCTTCACGAGCGCGGGGGAAATTTGTGGAATTTACGCTGGGACCGTTCGGCTTACGGCAGCCTGAAAAGAAGAGACAGTATTATGAAATAGTCTTCCTAAATGCGCAGCTCCAACTTCATTAAGATGAAGTCCATCTTTGAGGAACAAGTCCCTCCTGCCGTAGAAACTGTTCCAAAAATTAGCAAAATGCACTCCTTCCTGTTGGCAAAGAGACTTTAGGTTATTGTTAATATAGGTCGCCTTGCTGTAGAAATTGCTTCTTTGGATAATTTGAGGAAGTATACCTGTTAAAACAATCTTATTAGTTTTCTCCTTTAATCGCTCTAATAAGTCCCTGTACCTAGCCAGCAGTTCTTCCGATCTAGAATTTAAAACGTTATTAGTACCGACATGAATAACATACGTTGTGTCCTTGGCGGTACTGTCTGTAAAATGGTCAACATTATGAGTTATATCCTCCACCCTTGCACCAGGGTGCAAGGGTGACAAATTTACCAAAAACCATGAATAAACCAAAAAAAAAAGAATCAGGTAATATTTAGGGTCCCCATCCACCATTTGAAAAAAAAAAAATGGCAAGTTTTGGAGATATTTTTGGTCATAGTTTCCTTACTAATCATCGTATTTCAAAAATTTTGCTACCAAAATGTAGAGAATAATAATACGTTTCAATCTGAATAGTTTTTTATTAACCTTCGAGTTAAATTTATTCAATTTTTTATCTCTCTCTGGTCATTTTGATGCATTTTCTAAGAGAAAAATGCTGCTGTTTTATATCTTTGGAAGATTGAACTGCAATAAAATATTATCTTATATACTTTGGATGTCACTGCCATCCACAGAGGATCATCCCAATGGAGCTCTGCAGCAATGAGCTTTGAAAATATAAATAAAAAAAGTAAATGGGCTTAAATGAGCAACACTTTTTTGGTTTAGAGATTCAAAGTGGGAACGACTTTGCACAGGTTTAGTAGATTAAAATTAGTAAATTTTGAAAAAAAAAAAAAAAAAAAAATTATTAATCTAAAAATATATGCAAAGCCCCATCATTTTTTATTATGAAATACAAACACAAAACAAAGTGCTACTCTTGAAATTATAATGAAAAATTGTAAATGAAATGAAATTATAAATGGAAAGAAATTACAAATTCAAGAGACCTTGTTTGGAAAACTTTGGGAAAACATGCCTGTTTTCCTCTACAATTTGAAGCAATGCCTGAAATTCACCTTCATCCCTACATGAGCCATGAAAATCCTGCAAAAGTTTGATACCCCTTTCTGCAGTGTCATTAACAACCTTAGTTGGAGAGAGTATTCTCTTCATCCATTGACTGTAGTAACTTAGGACGTTTTGATGGGCCTGGGCTTGGAGTAAAATCATCTTCACCATTACTTGAGTCCACTAACTCGCCTCAGATGATTCAAGTTTCTCTCTCTTCTTCTAATGCCTTTCGCTCTTTTTCTTACAATTTTCTTCATTCTTCACCTTCTATTCTAGCAGTCTTTTTGATCAGTTTGGCTACACAAGTTTTATCAATTGGACCTAGAGAATATATTCTAGCACTTCGCTGATCTTCCAAAAAGCGAAGATCCTCATTCTTCTGTTGTATAGTTCTCAATATATCATAAATTTTGGATCTCATTACATACATTTTCAGTTGATATATCAAATAAGTTAACTAAACGAGACAGAAAAGATGTTTTTTGGGTTTCATAACATTTCTTCTTTATATTTTTACCCAACTTCTCATGCTCTTTTATCAAATCCCACAATGTTTTTTGGGTCCTTTCTGCTTTCTAACGGATTTTGATGGTATGCCAGCCATAATTCACACCTTTTCTACCTTATCTAATACTCTCAAAATATTTTCTTCCTTTGACACTGTCACTTTTCATTTGATTCCTTCTCAAGAAAAAAAGTGACTGAGAACTTCACTATTCGTTGGAAGCATGCTTCCTTCTCTTGCGCATATGTCTTCCACTAACTTTCCCAATAAAGAATCATATTTTCTTAGGTCTGTTCTTAATATTGGCTTACTGTTAGCCATGACTGACTAATTTTAATAAACTATGAAATTAAGCAAATCTATAATAGAATTCTGAAAGAAAAGCAAATTTATCATACATATGGTTATATTTGCATACTTTTTGTAGATAAAACCTGGAAATACTGTAAATAAATGTTATAGAAATGAAAACAGGGGGGAAAAATTTCATAAGGTCCACTCAAATATCAGCACCATATACAACTAAAATAGTTTTAAAACGTTCACAATAAGAGGATACCATTATTCTCTACATTTTGGTAGCAAAATTTTTGAAATACGATGATTAGTAAGGAAACTATGACTAAAAATATCCCCAAAACTCACCATTTTTTGTGTGAATAGGGGGCAGGAACCCTAAATAGGTATTATCTGATTGTCATTTTTTTTTGTTTATTCATGGTTTTTGGTCAATTTGTCACAATATAAGAGGCAAGCACCATAACTTTTCAAAAAATGTCCAAAAGTGACACACCCTAGTGCCTAGCTATTCAATCTGTTAAGGTCTCAAAAGATCTCCTGGTACAATTCATCATGCACATTGGCTAACTAGAGCGAATAAATTCTTAGACTCTGTGTCAACACCAAATCCAACCAAAGATCTCAAAGATCTAGTAGAAATTATTATGCTATCTTATGCGCCAGGATGGTTTTAGGTTAAGTCACATCCACTGGCATCTGACAGATCATTTAACTTTTGGTACTTAGAGTATGCAACTTGAAGGAGTGTTTCAGAATAACTCATACTTTACAAACCCTGAAAATATTCTACTATCAATGATAACAGACTCAAGCAGAGAAGTTAGAGAGGTTGCAATCCAGAGAATCACTCTCTCAAGAATAGATTCCCTGGATCAAGGATTGGCAGAAAGAGGTAATTTATCCACCTCCACTTTTGAGAAACTTTAGCAATAAGGAACTTCAGCTAGCAAGACAAGAACCACTCAAAATACCAGCCTTTCCTCATCACAGCCAAGAGTAGAAAGTGCTGCAAATCTAGTCACAAATGCATCTGATGTACGAATTGGCTACGAAAATCGCCAAAAATATATTCTTAACTTACTGGAATCATGGCAAAGATTGCCTAAATTTGAATGGAAAGGACAGTGGAACAAACAAACATGCAGTGTTACTTTCAAAATAGCTTAAGTTTATGCATCGTGCAAAAGAGCACTTCATTAGGTAATGTTTTTTTCTTTTTCTTGTTGGAAACAAGTTCTATTGTTTAATTTCTCAAAAATGTTATGTAACTCATTAATTTGTTCCTTATTTTTTATCTTAATATATAGTACAGCTGTCCCTCACTTAACAAAGGGGTTACATTCTTAAAAAGCCTTTGTTATGTGAAAATTTGTTAAGTGGGACCTAATTTTCTATTGTTTTATATGGGAAAAATTCAGTTTGGTTCCTAGCACACTTTTTTTTGAAAGCCTAATATAAATAGAGTGGGTAAAGTTCACTGAAATTATCTTCACTGGATTGAGTAATGATGTTGAGCTAGACATTTTGATGCCATGCTATATATTGGGGTTATGAAATAGTAACAATAACACTTCATAGAACATCACTTTCATTATGAATGCAACATGTGAGAACGCACAATGAACACTGATGCTGCGAAAGTGTGTTGCAGGGATTGTGGGAGACCATGTGTTGGGCAGGGGAGAGTGCTTGCCTGTGCTGCGGGAACAACCAATGTAGCATGCCACAGATTTCAAAAATCTTCACCTTCATTATAGCGAAATTTCCTTTGTAATATTCAAAAGCATCATCCAATCATCTTGCACAAAGTCTAATAGATTTAAATAAAATTTATTATAATACCCTTGTTTTTAAAATAGTTATATAAGAATCACAAGCAAAGATTACGAGGAGAGTAGAAAATGCATTGGGTGAATCCCAGAAACCAAAAAAGCTCCAAAGACAAATCCCCCATTGCTCTTCATCATTGCAAATCCAAGATTGGCAATTCTGATGAATTTCCACTTAGCTGCAGCTTTACTTTGACCTCTACACAGCTTAAGGCAGACCCCACTGTGGAAACCAATTCCCTAGAATGTGTGTCTTGTTACACCTAAAAACTTTTATAAACAATTAACTAGGCCTACTAAGTTTTGTTTATATCATCAAGATTCAGGAAAGATGTTTTCAAGCAAAGAACCAATTTAAGCATTACTACTGGTACATTTTTCTTTGCTGAAGAGGAAATCTATATTAACTATTCATTTTTAAAAAGTGAAAAAAATGGAATCTAGGGAAAAGTAAAAGAATGGGCTTAAGAGTTCACCTAACCCATAAGCTCATCTTAAAAATCTTAAGCGCAGTTAGGTCCAAGTAATCTCAAAAGATGATTCCTCCTGTATCTACTAACAATTACCATTTAATTTCTTTCCATGCACAAATTGCAATTGTAGACATCAAGTGACCAGGGAAGTGCTCCAAGGAGGACATTAGGCAGGAGGTAGGGTATTGAAATTGAAACTCTCATTTCTCCTGTCATTGTCCTCTTCAGCTGATCTTTTACCATGGCTCATCTACTCTGTGAGCAGTCCAGCATGCTCTCAAATGTATACTTCTCCCTCTATTCTTCACTACACAATCTTTTCAAAATTTATATCCAAAAAAATGGCATTGACAGAGCGAGACATTTCGATTTTCTCTCTCTTTCTTATAAAGGGGGTGCCATTTTTGCAGGTGCTCACCCTTAGCCCCTACTTTCTACATTAAAAAAAAATACAGGAAAGCCCTCAACTAAAATCCTACTCTAAATTAAAGCCACCCGTGTCAACTTTGTCATGTACATTAATGTTAAGGAGTGAGGGGGGGGGGTTAAAAATTAAAGATGCTGGATTCTTAATTCATTTTCAAAGTATTCTGTTCTTAAGCAGAATTTTTTTCAATTTAACTATAACAGGTTTTGAAGAAGGTTTTCTTGCAGAGTTAAATGACTGTAACTGCAGTCTAACTGCACTATCCACATAGGACCTAGTTAAAATCTGTAGCATAGACCTTAATTTTACTTTTTTAAAATAAGAACTAAGTTGGCTTCTACACATTTGATTAGCAAGATGACATACTGTAACTAGCAGTGGCGGATTTAAGGTGCGCGGGGCCCTAGGCCGGTTGGAGTACGGGGCCCCAAACTACGCAAAGCTAGCTTAATTAACCGAAATGAAGATTTACACCCCCATCCCCCAGTGGTGACCTTACGGGGCCCTCAAATCAATGGGCGAGCGAAGCATTAAAATAAATTTACTTTTTAAACAATATTCAATTTATTGATAATTAATTAGCCAAATGACCATTTCATAGTTGAACATTACACATTTTTTTTGAAGCTTAACAATAAAAAATAACTATAATAATACACCATTAACAAAAAATAACTATAATAATACACCATTAACTAAAGAGAATACCACTTGACTGACATGCAAATGATGCAATGAGTGGGTTTTGTTTATTGCAGGCAATTTGTACGGTACACTTAACTATTTCTCAGTCAAAAAAGATTTTTTTCTAGCCTTCTTACTTGCAAACTGTTTGATGACATCAGTAAAATCAAGCACCCTTAATTTCTCATGCTCAACAGGGTGAGTGAAGACAAACGGTCCTGCCCCACCATGGTGTTTCTTAGATAATTCTTGACTAGTTTCATCTTGGAGAATGATCGCTCCCCAGTGCAGTTTGTGACAAACATGCAGAGATAGAGTCGTAATACAATTTCAACATTAGCAAATGTTTCTACCATGTCATGTCTGTGAATTATCTCATACATTTCTAGTTCAGGACTTTTTGCAGCCTTTGCACCACCTGATGAAGGAGCACTTTCAGGTGAATCTCTTGGAATGGATTTCATAAGGTGTGCAAACTGCAAAAGCTCCGACTCCAATCCAGCCTCCAAGTCCTTAGGATATGAAGACACAAGCTTTTCAGCAGATGCTTTAAGCTCAGTGTTCGTTTTGTTTGAGATTTCTGATAAAAACCCAAATTTCTCTCGAAGGTCGCTGTAAGCAGCAATGCGTTGTTGTAGGGCAGCACAGAGCTTGTCAATGATGGGCAAGAATGCAGTCACTCTAAACTTGTCTCTCCCTGTCAGCATAACATCCTCCGCGGAGTCTAGTTCATCATGGTGACGCTTGCGCTTCCTAATACGCTGCGTGTCGGCGTAGTATGCATCATTACTCATCACATCACAGGGATCACACTTAGCCATAGCTTTTGCTTCAAAGTCATCGAACTGGGATCTCAGGTCTTTAGCAAATTGTAAAAGAGAGACTAGCAGTGTGACAGCTGTGTTGAGGGAGAGCCCAGATTTTTGCAGCTGGATACTGCTACTCTGAAACCTTTCCAATACTGTATCCCAAACTTCAAGAAGAATCACTGTTTCAAGTTTTTTCAAACCTTTGAGAAGACCACTTGCTTCAGCTCTTGTTTCAGCTGGCTGATTCTGATCTGAGAATAACTCTTCCAGAACAATGATGTTTTCTTTGTGTGCTCTACTGAGAGCAGCTACAGCATCTGCTCATGCTGACCAACGAGTGTCTGAAAGTATTTTATCAACTTTCAACTTCTTATCTTTATTAGTCTCTAGTACCTCACGGTGTCTCCTCCAACGATAAGTAGATGCAACAAGAAAGAAGTACATATTTTGTACCAGAGCAAACAATGACACTGCAGCAGGACAGCTTTCTGCAGCACACTTAGCCACCAAGTTTAAGGAATGAGCCATACATGGTATGTACTCAGCTTCACTACACTCATTCTTGATTATCTGTTGGGTCCCCAGATATTTACCAGACATGTTGCTGGCATTGTCATAGGACTGTCCTCGGCAGTCGATAACTGGAATGTTCTTCTCTTTAAGAAAATCAAGAACAGTTGTAGCAATATCTCTGCCAGTGTGGCTTAGCATGGGAATAAACTGCAAAAACCTTTCAACTGGACCTGTAGTAGGCAGTACATAGCGGATTGTAAAAGTAAGTTGATCCATGTGTGAAATATCAGGTGTGGAGTCAACAGAAATTGAGAAGTACTTTGCTGTTTTTACTTCATCTGTTATTGAGGACATAACCTTTTCTGCCATTATTCCAATGACTTCCTCAGAAATGACATGGGACAAGTAGGAAGTATGACCACTACCTTTGTTTGCGTGTTTCTTGATATGTGCTGCCAAGAAACTGTCGTATGTGCTCAGCAGCTCTAGAATCCCAAGATAGTTTCCATTGTGTACTGATCCAATTACTTCATCTTTACCTCGAATGACTAGCCCGTGTTCGCAAAGTAGCTTTAAAACATCTACACACCTCCTCAATACTGCTTGCCAGTACTCGCATTCACTTTCATATTGTTGTACTAGATTAGAGTCAATACGGGCATCCGCAGTCTTTCGATATATCATTTCAACCATACTTTTCCTGTGCTGATCTGACCTACTGTGAGATTCTATGACATACCTAGCGTTCTTCCAACCACTGAAGCCAGTTGTGAATGAGCTTTCCACCTTTGACATAAGCTTGCAAGCAAAACAATACAATTTACCAGTTGTTTTAGAGTAACAGAGCCATTTAAGATTAATTTCTTGGCCAGATAATGAATGAGTTCGAGTGAATAATGTCTTTGTACAATGACGGGTTCTGTTTAGCTCTTTCACAGCTGACTCTTTGAAGTCACCATCACAGTGTCGACATTCTGCGCTTCCTTTTTTCAACCAATAGTCACACACATTTTCAGTAATTATTTTAGGCCATAATCCAAGATCCATTTCAAATCCTTGTTCAGTACCGGTATTCATAACTTTCACTTCCTCTTGTGTCTCCTCACTGTCACTGTGTTCAGGTTCAATTGCGCTAACTACACTAGGTTCAGTACTAGTTGTGGCTTCTCCAGTTGTTTCAGGCGTAATTGGTGTCTCTACTGATTCAGATTCAGTTTGACCGGATTCAGTTTGAGTTTGTGATTTTGCAGATTCAGATACTGTTGGATATGTCAACCATTGAGTTATTTTTGGTAGTTTTTTTACTCTTTGGTTTACGTCTGCCTTTTCTTGTCGTTTAACAGAGCCAGCTTTATACTTCCTCCCTTGATCACGATCACTTGTTGATTTCTCCATTGTGCCTCAGTGCAGCCTCACTGCCTTATCCTGAAACATAAAAACATAAAAAACAAACTATTTACACTTGACCCTCGGTTTAGTATTAATTAATTAATTAAATACAGACACTAAACAGTTGTTCGGGTGAAAAAGTCGCTTTATGGGAAAAGTTGCCAGCCCCCCACCAGTGGCGACTTCTTCCTTAAATATGTATAAAATGTATTTATTATGAAATCTAAGCTAAACTGACCTAACCTAGCCTAAGTACGTTTCATATAAAAAAATTAATTACATTAATTTAACATTTTTCAACTTATTTATGTTATTATAAAGCTGACAAACTCCCCCATCCCCATTTATTGACTGGTGACTTTTTCGAGATACGACTTTTACCATTACTTACCACTAAACACACTCACATGTGCACTCCACAGCGGCCTGAATAGAACTAAACTCCCGCCAGCAAAGAGTGTGATACCATAATTATCACTAATCATTAATCAATTGTATTATTTATAGTGGAATCCAACATTATAATTATATGTGAGGGCGCGGGGCCCTCACAGGCACGGGGCCATAGGCCATGGCCTACTCGGCCCCCCCCTAAATCCGCCACTGGTAACTAGTAGAGGTCTGCACAGGCATGGGTTGGATTGGGCAGGCTTGTTGAAAGCATGGCAGACAGGCCACGTATGGGCTGAAAATACTTTTTGGCTATGAGGGACCTGGGCAGGTATGGGCTGAAAATATTTTTTCAAATGTGTAATGAATGATAAAAATAAAATTTTATTCACAATATTTGTAAATGTTTTAAAATATGCTGCTTGTCATAGTACTCAATTTTGATTGTCATACACCTAAAGATAATAATTTATATGGCACAGTGTTTTAGGTTGGTGACTGCCAAATGCTGGCCAGGCTGGGCCAGGTATACATATATTTCATAAAATTCTTATGGGCTGAGCCAGGCCAGACAAGGGCTTCAAAATAAAAACATTGGGCCTTGACCCCTTTATGGAGAGG
The DNA here is from genome assembly GCA_023014485.1 of Bathynomus jamesi. NCBI lineage: Eukaryota > Metazoa > Arthropoda > Malacostraca > Isopoda > Cirolanidae > Bathynomus > Bathynomus jamesi. The sequence continues at coordinate 204,621 of JAJOZX010004835.1, read as the reverse complement.
AGCTACAAATCTCAATGAGAAATAGAGGCAGCACTGGCTGTATCACACACCCCTGCCATAGACCCACTTTCACCATAAACTCCTCTCCCTCTACTCTCGGTAAAAACTTTTCACTGCATTTAACAATGACCCATCCACCCCATACAGATGCAGCACTTGCCACAATGCCTTTCATATGCTTTTTCAAGATCTATGAATGCCACATATAAATCTTTCTTTGTTTCTCCAAATATTTCTCACACAGCATCTTCAACCCAAACACCTGGTCCACACACCCTCTACCTTTTCTAAACCCCATTGCTCCTCCCCAATCTGTTGCTCCATGCAAGCCACTACCCTTTCAATCACCACTCTCCCATACACCTTACCTGGCACACTCCTGACTAATTCCTCCATAATTTGAGCATAAATTTTTGTCCCCCACTGCTTTTATACACGGGTACAATATATGCAATCTGCCAATCTGCCAGTCCTGAGGCAGCTTGCCTCTGTCCATACACAGGTTAAATAGATGCACTAACCAATGAACACTACAATCACCACCGTTGTTCAAGAGCTCCACAGCTACAAAGGGGGGGGGGGGGGGGGGGGTTAGCACTAAGGGATGATACTCTCAGAAGCAAAAGTTTATCCTTTTTAAGCCTTTGTAATCCTTTCTACTCCCCAAGAGATAATTTAACCCATTAGTATCTTTTTAGTACTTAAACACAGAGCAAAATAAATGGGTCATTCTCTGTCAGATCAACCAGTGCCTAACACCCTCATCTCTCAGATTTTGCTGAAATTTGGTTCATAGGGAGTTTGTGGGCCCTGAATCCATTTCTGAAATTATAAGGTCAATCCGACCAACAGTTCAAGATATATGACCTCGGGAAATTTGAGGTCACTTGCGAGGTCACTAACATTTGGCGACCCATAACTTGGGTAATAATGGTCACAATTATATAAAAGTATATATATTTAGAATCAGAAAACGACAAGGAATCCAAATATGCAAGTTTTAGAACTCTAGGTTGAAAAATAAAAAAGTTACACTGTAACCAAAATTTGAGGTCACGATTTGACCTCTGGGGTATCAAATGAGAATTTTTTTTTTAAATGTAAAAAATGAAGGCATAGGCATTGGCTATTAGAATCAGCAAAAAAAAGTTTGTTTATGTTAGTATTTTTCATGTAACTAACATATAAGTGAACACCATATTCATAAGTTGTGCGTCAATTCTACCTATTTTTTCACACTTAAGCTCATAATTTGACCTATAGAAATTAAAATTACATTTTGCAAACACAGACAGAATGAGTCCCACCACTACCGGCAAGCACACAATATGATGGCCGTAATTTTGCAAATGTGGAAAATCCTATTTTGGGATTCTTTTCATCATTTTTATATAGTTCAAACATCTCTCTTAAATTCCCGAGGACCAATCGTTTTTGCACCTTCATTGCACCTTCAGCACTGATAACTTTCACGCAATCCTTTTGGCCAGGACACATACGACTAACCTCTTCTGACTCATAGAATCTTCTAATTATATCTTTGTGTTCTTCAGATATCACTTTTCCTTTGCTCATTAGTGGAATCTTCGGAAGGATTCCATGTTCTGATTTAAGTGAACGGCTTCTTTTCACCATGTATGTTGTAGTTTGAAAGAAACTAGCTGTTTTTTCAATTGTGTATGGTGAGAGTGTCAATATTTGTAGTTTGTGATGGTGACATTTTCTCTCCAGGAATGACTGTTTCAATTCATTCATTAATTTGTCTAGATGTTTTTCAGATTTAGTTTCAGGTTTTGAAGTATCACTTACCTCCTCGGTAATTTGAACACCATAACTGAGTTCTAGCCTCTCCTTCAGGTGTTTCTGAGCAGATGATAGCTTACCACGAGCCTTGCGCTTTTTCTGGCTTAATGACAGCCCTTCTGAAAAGAACAGAAAAAAAGGTTTCACACACCTGAATATTAGTAATTAAATATTAATTATAGTACCTTAAATGCTATATAATTGGCTATATAGTAGATCAAACAGACCTTGTAGTAAAGTATAAGTTATTATATTAATTTATTACTTACTTTTTTTAACTGGTGTTTGGTCCAGAAATGCTAGAACTGGTTCAACTGAAGTTGAAGGATTTTCCTTTATCAAGCAATCACTGTCATTGTCCAGATCTTGAATTGAAGAGATGTTACTCAAGCCACTGATAGTAGATGATTCATTTGAATCCTACTCAGACTCGTTGTTTTCAGTGGTACTAAGTATAGTGGGGTTTTTCATTATCAGTGTCCAGCAGTTCACACACAACAATGAGTCTTTTTTCACTCTTCCAGCACATTTTTCAACAAGTACATCAGTCACTTTTCTAAGATTGATTGTTATGCGTTTCTTGTATTTTTGAATAGGGTCCTGGCAGTATTTCAAGTGCCGAACCATTGTATTTTGATCTGTAAAGATATAGGATTTACAATTAGGTAATATATATTTTTTAGAAAATATATAGCTATACACACTTAATATTTTAGGCCTTGATAGTCTCTGAGGCTCATTAAAACACCATACCCACCAGCCACCCACAGTGCTGGCTGGAACTGTACTAACCTGTAGACAAGGAATTTTGCAACTATCTGTGTTGATTCTGCACTTAGACAAGTAGCAACATGTTTCAACAGGTTTGTTTAGGCTACATGTGAGCTTAGTCTTCCCCTTTCACTATTATAGCCAGTGTAGATTAGCAGTGAAATACAATTTTTATTAAATTCTTGGAGCTTGAGGTCAAATTGAGAGCTAAGATATAAAAATTCCTTGAAATGACAAGCAATTTATAATATGGTGTTCACTTATAAGTTAGTTACATGAAAAGTACCAACATAAACAAACTTTTTATGATTGTTTCTATTAGTCAAGAACTCTGACTTTGTTTTTTATATCTATAAAAAATGTAATTTTAATTTCTATAGGTCAAATTATGAGCTTAAGTGTGAAAAAATAGGTAGAATTGACGCACAACTTATGAATATGGTGTTCACTTATATGTTAGTTACATGAAAAATACTAACAAAACAAACTTTTTTTTGCTGATTCTAATAGCCAATGCCTGCGCCTTCATTTTTTACATTTAAAAAAAAATTCTCATTTGATACCCCAGAGGTCAAATCGTGACCTCAAATTTTGGTTACAGTGTAACTTTTTTATTTTTCAACCTAGAGTTCTAAAACTTGCATATTTGGATTCCTTGTCATTTTCTGATTCTAAATATATATACTTTTATATAATTATGACAATTATTACCCAAGTTATGGCTCGCCAAATGTTAGTAACCTCGCAAGTGACCTCAAATTGCCCGAGGTCATATCTCTTGAACCGTTGGTCGGATTGACCTTATAATTTCAGAAATGGATTCAGGGCTCACAAACTCCCTATAAACCAAATTTCAGCAAAATATGAGAGATGAGGGTGTTAATTTCAATTTTTTTTGGTTGATCTGACAGAGAATGACCCAAATGTTAAAAATAGAGAGAAAATGCACATTTACATGCATTTCCACATACCTCGTATGTGTGAGATTATAACTGGAGGATGTTCAGAATCATTTGATCCAATTTCTATGACAGTATTTTCTTCAGGATAGTAACTGATACCAATCACACCAATGCGCAATTCACTCTCTGTAGAAAGTAAAATTATAGTTTTATTAATTAAGTGTGGTGGCAGTAATGTCTCCTTATGGCGGTGGTTTCCAAACTGTGGGGCAGGCATAGTGTTGGCTAGGGTCATCGGGAAGCACAACCTCACAGGATACTTAAGTCAATGTCGTGTGAGAGTGTTGAAATGCAGTCAAATGTTTAAAACCAGCAGCATTTGAGTTTTTGTGTTAGTTAGCTGAGGCTGACTTTGGATTGACAACTTCTGAGAAAGAACAACTCATCAATTTATCAAGTGATGGTTTGCTAAGACAAGCATTTGATCCAGGAAATTTGGCTATGTTTTGGTTGAATATTAAAAAAGAATACCCAGACTTGTCAGACAAGGCTATGAACACACTTCTCCCTTTTGTTACATCCTACTTATGTGAAATAGGATTTTCTGTTGTTGCTGTTATGAAAACAAAATACCAATCTTAGTTAATTATTGAAAAAGAACTAAATCACTATTTCATCAATGACTCCACAATTCTGGAAACTTTGTGCAGAGAAACAAGCTCACACATCATATTGATGAAAGTGTTTTGTTTAACAATATTACGTATGTTCATTTGCTTTACACATGCTTTTTTTTGGTTATCTCCAAAAATTTGATTAATAACACTGCCCAACAAAAAAAAATTTTTTGCTGCTGATTTAATTCTAAGACCTGTTTCTGGATAATATTGATGTGCTGATTTCAAAAATCACCTTAGATTTTGTCCATCACATCAGGTTTTCGTGCAATGCAATATGCCTATTTTGGGTGATCCATGAAGGGCGCTTATCAAAATTGATGATTTTTGAGACCTGTTAACAGCTGTTCTGCTATTAAAATTTTATGTGGTATATTCAATGGTCCCCAGATAAGAAAACTGATGAAAGATCCGCAGTTCAGTAACTCAATGACCGAAACGGAGGCAAGAGCTTGGAATGCTTTTGTGGCAGTAGTTAAGAACTTCCTAGGAAACAAAAAGTCTGAAAATTATAAAGATCTTGTAAAGGATTTACTTGTAAACTTTCAGCAGTTGGGTTGCAACATGAGCATTAAAGTTCACTATCTCAACAGTCATCTGGATAAATTTCCAGAAAATCTTGGTGATGTTAGTGAAGAGCAAGGTGAAAGGTTCCACCAAGATATCAAAGTGATGGAAGAACGATACCAAGGAAGATGGGATACCCATATGATGGCTGACTACTACTGCTGGAGCCTGCAGAGAGATTGTCTTGACATCTCTCATTCTAGGAAGTCGTATAAGAGAAAATTTATCAGCACTGAAAAAGTAAGAAAACAAGAAAAAGACAATGTTAAGAAAACTGGTCCCGTGCTTGCTTTAATATGGATTCATTTTTTGCTTATTTAAACACTTTTAATCACTTTATCATGTCAATATTACCATTGTATATTAAAGTTCACTCCCTGCACAATTGTTTACTTTTCCATGCTGAGTCTGAGTATGTAAAAACTTATTTTTTGAAAAGAAAAAAAATTGGGCATAACCCTGCCAAAATGCGATATCTCCAAAATATCCATATTTGATTGCTCGAAAACCTGACGTGATAGGCAAAAACTAAGGTGATTTTTGAAATCAGCACACCAAAGTTACCTAAAAACAGGTGTTAGAATTAAATCAGCAAAATTGGTGTTGGGCAGTGTAATACAAGTATGAATAATTGTTCATGGCATTTTAGTTAGTTGAATCATTGACAATTAATGGGGGTGAGGGGCACAACCATAATTTTGGGGAGTTTGGGGGTTGTGGTAACAGTTTGGAAAACACTGCCTTATGGGATATAAAGTATTTACTAAAGACATACTGATAAAACAACAAACCAAACTGTTTTGTCAGCAGTAACATTTGTTGCAACTTTTCAACAATTGTATGCATAAAAGGGACTATATAAGCTTATTCTTTAACTTTGTACCGTACCTAGAGATCAAAGTGTAAAACAACAGATTGTTGAACACCTTTAAAAAAAAATACAAGACCTGTTCTTTGTAATTTGTTTAGTTTTCTCTGAAGAATTTAATATTCTTTCATTTATTTGTATTTTGTAAATTTTATATTGTTTGGAGAGACTTTTTTTTTTACAGTTATTAATGTCTATTACAGTTACATCTTTTTCCAAATCTGCCTACACAACTTGTATAACATACAGGTTGGTAATTATTGGTGGATATAGGTTAAATGCCCATTCCAAAATTATTATAAGCTGTGCCTAATACTTAGTCCTTAGATGTATGAATTGGGAATCAATTATGATTTGAGGATTGGGGTTTTCTAGAAACCTTTTATTTAAGAATTTAATAAGGATTAATAGGCCTAAAGTTTAAAAAGAAATACTAGGCAAATTGCTTGTAGCTATCCAGTTATGAAGATAATGAACTCTGCATTTCTCTAAACATAGACTACTGCAATCATCCACTGTAAGAGATTAAGTTCTACATATCCATTTAGTTACTGTAAAGATTGTTCCATAACTTGGTAAAAAAATGCTGCACCCACCCACTTAAAGATGCAAGTTATACATACATCTGTTCCTAGTTCTGTGATTAGCTCTACAGTTTACACTAAATCATTAACTAACTAGTCTATGGTAGTGAATACATGAAAAGTTTATTGCTAAATGCATAATTACAAAAACACTTCTCATATATTTTATCAATGTAGCTAACAGGGTTGTGGAGTCAGTGAAAAAAGTTTCCAACTCTGCCTCCAGAAATTTTCCAAGTCTGACTCCAACTCCAACTGTAGTATATATTCACTGTATGGCATATATACGATACTTATATAGTATAGATATGGTGTAGGTAAATGAATAGTCTCCAATCTCCATGAATTTCAATAGTTTTAATTTTTAAATCTCAATTTTAATTTTCTTTCCTTGTACAATAATAAAAACTAAAGTTATTTAATAGCTATAAAATAATAAAAATATAAGACATGAAAGTTGAAACTATTTCAAAATGGTTCAGCATATAAAAAAGCAAATGCAATAAATGGAGCAATACATGAATACTTTACAACCACATATATATATATATATACTGTACTCATATACCTAAACTGAATTTCTCAGAAACAGGATCGCTTCAGTTAGGTCCTCCTTCATTGCTGCTCTCAAGTTGGATCTGACGATTCAGAGGGCAGAAAACAAACGCTCCACGTTGACTTGAGTCAGTGGCAATGCTGTGACAGTCAGAGCGGCATCTTGAACAATCTCAGGGTATTGGGGTGTTGCATCTTTCACTTTCAACTTTGCAGTATGGTCAATTTTTTCTACCTCTCCCAGTGCATGAGAAAAATCCAATTTGAATTTAGCTAGCACAGTCGGGCTCCTTTCTCCACTTTTTTCCAAATCTAATCAATGATGCTTTGACCACTCCTGGTCGTCTAGATGTTCTAGCAGCCACCATGATGTTTCGCAACTTGCCAATAAGATCAGCCACATATTTTTCTCTCAAGCCATCATGAATTGCCAGTTGTAGCGTATGGACACCACAGCACACGTGGTTGATCTTGGAGAGCCTCATAGCAGCATCCACAAATTCGTCTAAAGTATCACCACCATTGTCTAAAACTTCATCATCATCAAAATCAATCAAAAGCTGGGCCTAATGTGTGCATCTGGACACACAGTTATAAAAGAGAGGCATTTTTTCTCACTGAAGTATTATTAGGATTTAGGTAGGTAAAAAAAATAATTTAAGTTAATGTGTCCAATTGGTCTGAAAATACGACACAGGGTTAAAAAGACATTCTAATCAGGCGGATGTTCTGAGAAAATGTGCGCAGTTTCACACCTAGAAAATTCCAAGAAACCACATGCGATTGAAATTTCAAGGAAACACGTAATATACCATTAGAAAGAGGAAAGTCTCTAGTTTACATGATCAGCTTACAGATTTGAGATCTCCCTCTTGGTTAAAACGTAGTACCATAACCACCTTTTTGAGGGTATGTCAAGTAGGGATGTGCCGGATACCACTATCCGGCAGGATAACAGCTATTATCCAGCCGGATAGATGTCAGTATCCGTGTCAAGTAGGGATGTGCCGGATACCACTATCCGGCAGGATAACAGCTATTATCCAGCCGGATAGATGTCAGTATCCGGCCAGAGAGCCGGATATTTATGATAGTTTTTTGTAATGGGAATACCATCTGGGCCTGCCCCTTTCCAATCTTAGCTTGCATAGCCTTTAGCTAGCAAAAGTTGAATATAGTTGTACAAAAATCTAAAATTAAAATAATTGATAAATAGGGTCATTCCATGTCAAGTCAGCCACCTAAAACACACACCCCTTTCAATTTTGCTCATACTTGGCACAATAGCAGATATACATGCCAAACTTAAATTCCCAAATTATTAGAGCTGACTGACCTTTGGTTACTGAGATACAAGGTCACAAAGTTGTGACATTTTGACCTTTTTTGCGTTAAATTACTATTTTCAAAACGGTGTAACTAAAAAATTATTAAAGCTAGAGCATTGATTTTGGTCTCATTTTAAAGCTCTTTAGTAGCCCCTTGTTTATTGTCTCTTGTTAAATATCTCTACTGTAAAAAATAAAAAATCCCTTCAAAAGTTGACCTTTGACCTTGAATAAAAAAAAAATACCTTCTCCTAAAAAATTCAATTTTTTTACATTAATACCTTGAGTCATGTGCAACAAAATCCCAAGAAGCTGTAAGTGGCTGATAACTAGTTCAATGTATAAAAAATAATGAATTCAAGCAACATTTTGAAAAAAGTCATTTTATACAAAAATTGTCAAAAAGTCATGACTTTGTGACCTTGTATGTCAGTAACCATTTTTGTCTAAGGTCAGCTCAATCTCTTACAAATACAACCCATATCTACATACTATCTGCAGCCTTCTACAAACAAGCAAATGCTTATTTTTAAATATTTGTTCTTTACCCACCTCACCTGTATGTTGTGCATGTATGTGATGGTTTTCAGTAGTTGACAAGATTCTTGTGGGCCACCCAATTTATTGTGATTTCTAGAAGAGAAAACAATTTTTAATGTATACCTAGATAGCTACCTAATTAACAAATACAAGTAACATATTAAAATGTACATACAATATGTATAGGTATAGTGCTCATTGATTTCCATTTATCACAACTTAAAATGTATGCAGTGTATATATAGTTACATGACCATTTTAATTTTGAATTCTTACCTTTCTGTGCTGTAGATCTGCCAAAGCTTTGGATGCCTTCAAAGTAACTTCTTTGCAAATCCTGTATGTTCGTCCATTAGTAGTAGATGCCTCAACTTGTGTTAGAATATCTGAATATGGTAAGATTAATTCATCTGGTCGACCAGGATACACAAATGATGGGTTTGGGCCATGAGGATGAAGGAATGTGACTTTTACTTCTCTATTCTCTGGTATCTTTTCCAGCACATATGCCACCCACCAATGGCCATCATATGCAGCAGTAACAAAACCATGTATTTTCTCCTCAGTCACAACTTCTTCCTTTTCAGTAACTTTCTCAATATTTGAATAATCTGATAATGAATAATGTTTAACCTTAAGAGAAGTCAATGAAACTGGCTGTAAATGGTGTAATTTCTGTGTACCAGCAATAGTCCTTGCAGTTGAGTGTCTTTCTTGGAGAAGTTGGCTTTCCTCTTCATGCTCTTTATTGGTTGAAAAATGACATTTTATATTTACAATATTTTCACTTGCAAATGTATATAACTGTTCTGCAGTAAGGATCTGTTCATCATAAGGTCGTTGTAGACTAGCTTTTGCAGCTAATCTCTTAACTGTGCCTCCAACACCATCACAGGGTCCCTTTCCATGACTTGTTGCAAAAAAATTCCATTCTGCCTCAATTCCAAAATCATCTCTGTGATGGCAAAGATTCAAAAAGTTTTTGCAGTTCTTATACTGTCCTGCACACCCATCTGAAAAGTAAATTATTTTGTGGATGGAACCGATGGATGAGATATTATCTTTTAGGAATTTTATCAGATGCTTTTGAAACAAATGTACAGCAACTGTGTTATGGATGTTACACTCTGAAATAATAACAAAGCTAAGGTGAGCAATCTCATCTTCCTTTTTATAGTAAATAACAAATGGATGTAGAGTAGCCATCTCATTGTTCCAGTGAAAGCTCTGAACCTCATCTTGAAGAATAAAGGAATAATTTTCAGCAAAATCACACACAGCAAGGACCTCACCATCTTTCAAAGACATTTTTGTTTCACGGTAATAAGTTGCTTGCATCTTTGTCTTGAAGTCATGTATCTGGTATTCTTTCAGTTGGTTACAGAATTGGTCAATATATTCATCTGTATTCAGTTCTACTGATTCAAGATTTGACCGATCTGTATTGGTCCACTTTTTAAAATTTATGATATCAATGAAGTTGTTTGTAAATATGTCCAGTAGTCTGTTTTTTAAATCTGATGGATCTCCACATTGTTCACATTGTCTGAGGCAGGATTGCATTCCATAAAGGCAACACAATGACGTACATTCTTAATAGGTGTGTCATCATTTGCAGTTAGTTTTTCTAATTCAGCTCCTACAAACATAAGTTTGGCATTCTGATGAATTGTACAGACACATACTGAGTGAGTTCCTGTTGCTCCAGCAATAACACACTGCTTTGGACGCAATTCTGCAAATTTACTGAATCCCACCTTAACCAAAGGATTTCTTTCTTTGAAAATATGATAGGCTTCTTTTAAATTGCAAAGTAAAAGATGCTTTTGCAAATGTATCCTTCCTCTTTCATTGTCAATGATACTACAATAGTCTTTCTTTCCTGGCATTGTTCTACTGATGTCTTCTGAAAGATAAAATGCTTTAATAGCGTCAACAGTATCCTGTTTAATTCTTTTCCCACCCTTTGGATTTGGGTCTGAAAGGACACCTTTTTCTTCAACTATTTTTTTAGCAATAGATGCTGTATGCCTTGTGTTAAATTCTGAAGCAATTTTCCTAATGCTCCAACTTTTGGGCAATACAGTGAGGATTTTTATTTTATCACTTCTTTTAGTATTTTCATTTTTGAATTTTTCCTTGAGTTGATTTATTATTTCTAAACAGTCTACATCTCCAGATGGCTCCTTAAATTGTGAGTCAGAAATCTCTTTTCCTGCAACTGTTTCCATTCTCTTCTTAACTGTCTCTGTCACCTTGCTTAGTTTTTTAGCTCCATATGACTTTTGCTCTACAAGCTTTCTCTTTTTTATGGGTGATTCACCAATTGAAACAAAAGAAGCATTCAAAGTACACATCTCATGGTTTTGCTCTGAAGTTGATGCATCACTATTGTCAACATTTTCAATTTTCTCAAGATCTTCAGGTGGTTCACTACTACAAGAAGAATCATCATTTATGTCTGAATTCAAAGTGCCTATTCCTTTCTCAGGCAAGGACTCAAGATGTTCTCTACACTGCTTACAAAGTCTGTGATGTAGTGTTAAGTGCAGATCGGGAAACTTATTTACAAGTTCCTGTGGTACAATTCTCAAACTCTTCTTTCGACACTGACCTTTGTGACGCAGCAAAGGATCAGCACACTTCTGTTTCAGTTTTAAATGTTCCATGTTTGTACTCTGAAATCACAAAAGCACAAAGAAAATCCTGAAAAGAAAACAATGAACAATTAATGAATTATTAAATAAATTTTTATACATGTATTTAGTAAAAATAAATTAACTTTAACTTGAAGTCAGGAGTCAACTCTGTAAAGTTGACAGTACTTATATACTAGTTGGGCCTTTGGATCAGCGCTACTCCAGTAGATTTGGGGCTGTCGAGGGGTTTAACCCTGGTTGTCTTTTAAAAGACTTCTTTTGGCACAGGTCACAAAAAGGTTTTTGAACTAATAATGTTAAGTTGAACTAAGTCTTCACTGACACTATATCAGAACAGAACTTTTAAATAAATGAACTGACAAAAAAAATCTAAAATTGAAGAATGATGCCAACTTCATTTATTTTTTATACATTGAACTAGTTATCAGCCACTTACAGCTTCTTGGGATTTTGTTGTACATGACTCAAGGTATTAATGTAAAAAAATTGAATTTTTTAGAAGGTATTTTTTTTTTATTCAAGGTCAAAGGTCAACTTTTGAAGGGATTTTTTTATTTTTCACAGTAGATATATTTAACAAGAGACAATAAACAAGGGGCTACTAAAGAGCTTTAAAATGACACCAAAATCAATGCTCTAGCTTTAATAGTTTTTTAGTTACACCATTTTGAAAATAGTCATTTAACGCAAAAAAGGTCAAAATGTCACAACTTTGTGACCTTGTATCTCAGTAACCAAAGGTCAGTCAGCTCTAATAATTTGGGAATTTAAGTTTGGCATGTATATCTGCTATTTGCCAAGTATGAGCAAAATTGAAAGGAGTGAGTGCAAAAAGTGCCATTTTGTGGCTGAATTGACATGGAATGACCCAAATTTAAGCATGTACCACTACTAGTATGTAACTATATTAACACTGCTAAAAAGGCAAAATGTTTGGTCCAGCTAAAAGTGTGATGCATAGCTAAGATCCCAGCTTCCCTTACTTTTTAATTTTTATTTTTATTTTTTATTTTTATATATATTGCAAATTACAATATGAAAAAATATGAATTAGCGAAACCTTTTATTAAGATTTGAGATTAAAAATAAAACATAACCTAATCAAATATACCAGTAAGGTAAGTGAAATTATTAAAATAGCAAAACCTTAAAAAGTAAAAACTCACATTAAACAATAAAAATTAATACTATGTTCAAGACACTAGGACCCAGCATCAACTCATAGCTTAACAAAGGTGAAGGTAGATTGCCCTAACCTAATTCTTGTGAGGAATCCTACTGTGGACCTCAATTTATCTGCCCGCTCTGGAACATTTCTGGAATCTCTAGGCTGACCCCTCTAGGCTAGACTTGATCTACTCTATAGTATAGACTGGAGATATAAGGGGTGGGTTAATTGTGGACCAATTCATACAGAGCATTTTTCGCATTGGCTAGATTCACAAGTTTAAATCAAATTTTCATCCATTGTGATGGATAAAAAGCAGCATCTCCCCTCGCTTTGGTAGCAAAGTACCGTACTTCTTTTTTCTTCAAAAATATTTCCATATTCGGAAAACATTCTTTCTGAGAAAACTGAAGATCCTGGTGTCACTAGCCATTTTAGAGCAATTTTCTTGAGATGGAAAAGATTCTTCATTTTTCCAAATTTCAAGTGGAGATAGTCGTCTGTCTGATATGGGTTTTTTTGCATATTGCTCAATTTCCTCTGCTATTTCTGCGAATGAAGCCATCTTGCGGCTTTTTTTAAACTTTTTCTCACCAGGTATCTTTTCTAAATTTTCTTGTGTTAGTTCCCTGAAACAAGCAGAGAGTGGATCATCATCAAACTTTGCCTTTTTTCTTCCTGTTGAGGAGGAAGAAGAATTAGAATCATCGCTGCTGTGAGCCTGTTCTTCAAAATATCTCTCTCTAATTTCCTCTAGGTTGTTTATTTCATTTATTTCTTCAATTAACCATGTCTTAATATTTTCCTTTTGTTGATCTTTGAAAAACAAAAATTTAAATCGTGGATCAATGACAGTTGCTAGAGCATACTTCCGATTTGTTAAGACACTTTCTTTTTTCATTGCTTTCATTGGCAAAAAATCGTGACTGCAATGACTTCAACAGTTCATATTTTGTAGTTTGGACTCCTTGATCATCCTGGCCAATTTTTGAGAAACCTTTCAAGCGCGCACATGTTTGGGATAACAGTAGAGAGTAAACTATATTCTGTACTCATTTCTTGGGTGAGTTTAAAAAATGGCTGTAAAAGCTTTAAAAGATTTTCAATCAAGTGCCACTCATTAGATGAAATAAGTAATTCACTATGATCAGCAAGGCAGCTATATTTGAACTGATTTTTTCAACTTAACCATACGTTCTAGCATCAAATAAGACGAGTTCCAGCGCGTTAAAACATCTTGTACCAATAGAAGAGGAACATGACCCTGCTGTGTTTGGAGAGCTTTAAATTCAGAAGTAGCCAGTGGGGAGTGGTTAAAATGTGTCACTAAACGTCGACACTTTGCCAAAAGATCTTTTATAGATCGTTGAGCCATTAATGCATCATTCACCACTAGCTGTAGCAAATGAACTGAACAGTGAACACAAGGTATTTCCGCAAGGTCACATCCCAAAGCTATGTTAGAAGCTCCATCTCTGACCAATATATTACGCCTTGATCTGTCAATATTCCATGATTGCCACATAGATTGCAATTTGTCCGCTATATTAATTCCTGTATGCGATCCTGAAAAATGAGCCGAATGCAATACTGCATTACAATGAGTGTAGTCATTCATGATCCAATGACCTGACAAGGAAATGAATGATTCATTTGAAGAGCAGGTCCAAATATCGGAAGTGAAGCTAATGTATTTCCCTTCTTTCAATTTATTCATAACAATTTCTTTGAGTTCTTCATAGATTTTGGGTATGACTTTTTCTGAAAAATATGTTCAATTTGGTAGCAGATACCTTGGCTGTACATGGGCCATCAGTCCTATAAAGCCATCTTGTTCAACTAAACTAAAAGGATAGTTGTCCAATGCCATCATTAATCCTATCTTTTTATGTAAAGCTTGAGCTTTTGAGTCATTTATATCCCATATTTTCTTAAAGGAAAAACTTTCTTCTAACGTGAGTTGCTTTTCCATGGCAACTAATTTTTTCTCCTTCGGAGCCATTGAGGTGGTCGCTATAGGTTGATTTTGATTTTCAGATGATTTGTTAAGTTGAGACACTTCTTTATATTCTTTTGAATGCAGCATCTTTGCATGATTGTGCAAAGGTTTTGTGCTGTAGCACCTAGCACCCAATTTCTCTGATCCCCTTTTAATCTGTTTGGAACATAGGGAGCAAATAGCTATCGTTGGATTAGTCTCGTGTATTATAAATATTTTCCAAATAAAACTAGCCATTTTAGGGGGTAAATAATGTTAAAATATTGCTGTAAGCCTGTAACTAATACTAACTAGCTATATAGCTATATGATTTAGGCAATGAAACAATCCTGAAAAGGATAAAATATAGGTAATTAGTAAAGTTATTGAAAGATAGCTATAATTTACATCAAATAGTGATTAAAATTTGATAGTATAGTCAATTAGTCAAGTAATAGCTAAATAATAAAATATAAAAAATTATGAATTATTTAAATGATATTATCCGGTATCCGGCCGGATATTTTTTTTGATTATCCAGCCAGATAGTAAAAAATACTATCCGGCACACCCCTAATGTCAAGCATAAAATTTTACTGCCCAAATTATAAGATTTCAGATGTAGCTAAGTAGCAGAAACTTAATGCTCTAAGATGATTCCTATCACAGGTTATATAAGCTTATAAATGGACTTTTTTATTTCTAATATACAAATGAAAAAGCTTGGGTATAACTAAGTCTCCTGATCAAAGATTCTATATACTCCAACTGGCTACTGATAGTAAATGATCTAAATTGAGTTAACAACTTGGGACTGCTGTAGGGGTACCATGGCTTTGGCAGAATGCCTCCCAATGAGAAAATGCTGTTTTGTAAAAGTTCCACAAATCTTTGCTAGTTACAAAAGACAGACCAGGTGCAAGATGGTGTTTGTCACGTTCCAACAGAAAACATATTTGGGAGTATTGAAGCAAGTTTACGAGGAGGAACAATAATACAATACATTTTTCCGCTTCAAGAATTAAATAACTTTTCAAAGAAGATAAAATAAATTCTATCGAATGTATACTATTTAAGATTGTCTATATAATATTTCTAAAAATTTTATCTAAGATTTGTGTATCTACTTAATAGTTATAAAAATCTTTTCAAATTCTTTTTTCTTATTATTATATTATTAGTGTCTAAAATTTGGATTCACTGGATGAGAATACTCTCTTAATTCATTCTCAAAGACTTGTGTACGTGTAGTATTAGGAAGAGTATTTTATACTCTGATAAGCGCTTTATAAATTAAACATTATTATTGTCAATATATTCTGTCCCTAAATATAAGAGAGGTTATGTATGTACATTGTACATATATTTTAAAAGATTTTTTCTCCTTTGGTTTATCTATATGTATTTTTTATATGATTTGAAAATTGTCTTTTTTTGGACCAACAAGTCTGTAATAAATCTTTGTCATCTGAAAAAAAAATTTATTACTTAATTTCAAACTCAGTTTTGAGCCTTATAATAAACTATAAGCTGACTTTTTATTACTTATTATGGTGTACATACATCAAATAAACATTTTTTTATTCTTGGTCTTTTTTTCGAAAAATGATATCTTCACTGCCAAATCGAAAAAAAAAAAAAAAAAAAAAAAAAAAAAAAAAATTGACATTTTTTTCCAAAAAATCATAATTTTATTTTTGTTACCCTAAAAAAATGATACATATTTAGAAACTACAGTTAATTTTACATATTTTATCATTTAAGACATTACACTACCACAATTAGCAGCTGAGATATTTACATTTGAAAATTGTTGGTTTTTTCATTTGACCAAAATTTGGTCAAGCCATAAAATTTGACCAACTTGACCAATTTTCAAAAAAAAATTCAGATTTTTGTAATTTGGACCAAAACCAACCCTCACACCAAGTTTCATGAATTTTGGAGATGGTGGAGTGTACATTTGGCACTTTCATTTGTCTATTTGTCCTGGAATTACCCTATAAAAAAACACAGTTAATCTTAATATATCATCACCTGAATTCCAAAAAAATAACTAGCTATATGGCCGTAATCTTCATAACAATAACACTTTTTTCAAGAGTACCTATACACTGTTTTTTTATGTAAATATGTTATAAGCAAGTTATTGCAAGTGGTGATATTTCCTTACAGCAAGATTTACCAAAAGTATTTTGATAAACCTAACCTAATAATATAAATCTTACCTCAGTATTGTTCAGTCAGAGGGTAAACTTCAGCTATTATCCTTAAAAATGTATGGAGGATATTACAGGACTAATATACAGAAAAAAACTGCTCCTGGGTTCAGATAATAGACCATAATTTTACAGATCAGTTTTTGATAATGCTTCCAAATATAATAGTCATTTCTTGTGCAAATGCTCAGTTTTTCAATTATATCTGAAGGAGATCACACATTGATTCCCACCTCCATAATAATTCTAAGTACAACTTAACACTTGTTTAGGTTAGGTTAGGTTTATCAAGTGTTAACCTGACATTTTTCTCTTCTTTACACCCTACCCACTTTTGTTGGAGGATTCAGTATTCTATGAGGGAGGAGGAGTAACTCCAGAAAGACATCTGGGTAATTGTATACAATATCCCTCACCTCAGTTTCTAATAAAAATTATTGCAATGCGTAGAAAATAATAAATAAAACCTTTCCTTTAAGTAAAAAAAATTTCAAATTGATCATATTTATGGATATATTATTTAATTAACGATATCCATTTGACGTTATATTTTTCTGATTGGGCTATTTTTTTGCTACTCTGCGACTTAATTAATTGGTTAGTTTCTGTTCTGGCTATTTTTTTTTCTAATTGGATTTCAGTTTGATCGTTTGATCGTGTTTGTGATAGAATTATGACATGCTGTTCATGTGGTTTTGACTTTGAGAACTTGATTCATCATGTACCCTAGATGAAGACTAAAAAAGTGCATAACTTAACATGTTATTAACTTATTACATTATCATTTGTATAATTTAGGTCTCAGGGGTACGGGGGTAGAGCCCCCATAAAGATCGCGCATCATAAATTGATTTATATAAGGTTCACTTTGTGATGCGTGATCTTTACGGGGGCTCTACCCCCGTACCCCCAAGACCTAAATTATACAAATGATAATGTAATAACATGTTAAGCTATGCACTTTAGTCAAAAATACATTTTTCTAGTATACATTTTTCTAGGTTAGGTAAGGTTAGGTTAAGTTGGTTTCTGAAAATAAATAAAGGTTAATATTCGTTTTAATGCTTTGTTCATTTTTGATAGAAGGAGACATTCTATGACAATTTAACATATAAATTCATATTCAGGACACCTTGAAACCTCAGGGAAACTGATAAAAATCAAGGAAATGTAATAATTATTTTTTATGGAAAAAAATTTTTTTTTTTAAATTTAGACGTAAAAAGCAGCCATTATAGGCCATTGACCGAGTATTTAGCTTTTAACGCTGTTAAAATTTTAACGAACGTCGCCCTCTCCAGTTTTATGGGGAGACATCTCGTGGCAAAATTAGGAAACATAGGTCAAAACAACCAATTAAAAATCGTTTTTGTTTCACGTGACCTTATCCGACCAATCAGAGACGTACATTTTGAATCTCTCATAATGCATACTCATTTAAGAATACTTTTTCAGTCTGGTTTTCATTTTGGTTTGCGGAGGTTGTGATTGCCTGGGTTTTTGGTACCTTGGAACGCAGTTCCAAAAAACTACTGTTGTTTGCGGTTCCTCAGAGAGACGCAACAACTCTTGTTCACCTGATCCAGCAACATATTAGGCCTGGGACTACAATCTATTCCGACGAGTGGCGTGCATATTCTCAACTTGGAAATCTAGGCTACATTCACCGGACAGTCAACCATTCACAGCGGTTCGTGGAAGACACTGTTCACATTCAAAATATTGAGCGTTGTTGGAAAGACGTGAAAAGCTGGATATTACGGTCTGGCAACAAAACCCAATCAGTTTAGGTTAGGTCAGGTCTGTTTAGGTTAGGTCAGGTCTGTTTAGGTCAGGTCAGGTCTGTTTAGGTCAGGTCAGGTCTGTTTAGGTTAGGTCAGGTCTGTTTAGGTTAGGTCAGGTCTGTTTAGGTTAGGTCAGGTCTGTTTAGGTTAGGTCAGGTCTGTTTAGGTTAGGTCAGGTCTGTTTAGGTTAGGTCAGGTCTGTTTAGGTTAGGTCAACCAAAACACATTTTTCTGGTGTTTTTTGGTGTGATTTGCTCAAATCTGAACTTCGTTTCTTTAGGAAATGAGCCGTTTTTGAGAAATTTTCAATTTTAAAATTTCTCAAAAATGGCTCATTTCCCAAAGAAACAAAGTTCAGATTTGAACAAATCACACCACAAAACACCAGGAAAGTGTGTTTTGGTTCAGAAAGGAGGAAAAGCACTAAAACGAATAATTACCTAAATAAATTACATGCTATAAATAAAGGTTTTACATCAATTGTGAAGTCAATTTCATAAAATTGAGGTGAGGGGGATGTTGTATACAATTACCAACATTTGCACAGAAAATCAATATCACCATTGAAAAGAGAAAAACCAATCTAGAAAAACACAGATTTGTCAGAACTATACTTGCCACCCATCCAGATTTTGTCCAGACAGTCTGGACAAAAATTATTTCTTAAAAATAATATGCTTATAAATTGTCCAGATTTACTTCAATTATAAGGGACTGAGGGTTGAGATAATTTTCTTTGCAGGGGGGGAGGGGGAATGTGTGTGGATTTACCAAAATGAAAAGGTTGCAACACTAGTCTGAACCCAAGAGCAATCCAACCCATTACAGCCATAGTTATTTTTTCGAAATTCAGGTGGTGACATCTTAAGATTATCCATTTCATTCATCTCTAGACTAGACTAGGCCTAAGTTAAACTAGGCAGACTTAATGAGCAGTAAAAGTTAAATTGCTTTACAAACCAACTAGGCTTCATGTTTTCCAAATGAAATGTAATGCAATGTACTGTACTTACCTAATGGTGTAGGTTCAGTTATTCCAATTCTAGAACCAGTAGGAGATACAGACCTAGGCCTACTTGGTGTCTTTATTATTAGTTTTCTGGGCACTGCAGCAGGCCTAAGACGTTTTCTAATGTTAGTGAATAGTGAAAAATCTGTCTCGTTAAAATGTTTATCACATATTACTCTCCGTTTTACGTTACGACCAAATTCCAGATCCACTCTTCCACAATTAGACGCCCAGATATTAAAAAGATCTTCCTTTTTGGGAAACTTAAAAAAACTCGTACTTTTTGTGGAAGTTTCAACATTGTTACATAGTACTGCAGCACACCTTAAAGGCATTTCACATTTATATATAATAAAATACAAGCGTCCATCAACTTAGTAAACTTTGAATATGATTCCCAAGACTCAGACCATCAGTTTTTAATTTACAGTTCAGTCATTACGTCATCAACCTCCCGCACTATGAATGGCTGCAAAATTAGCCACCGGCGAGTTGCATGATTATAATATTGCAATTTATAAGAATCTCAATTAACAAAGAAATTATAAATTAAATACGCAATTTTTCGAAAATGAGGTGACGTGTATTCCTTACTATCCATCCATCCATCGTGTTCTGCCTATCAGGCAGGTCCAACTCATGTGTCCCGCCAAAGTGTTCTATCCTGAGCTATCCTTTTCATCTCATGGTAGCTCCTGCCTGCCTTCAAATCATCCAGCATTGCTTTCATTTTCCTTCCCCTCGGCCTTCTACCTTCATATCTACCCTCTATCACCTCCTTCAACAATCCTTCTCCTCTCAACACATGTCCGATCCATTTCTTCTGTCTTTCTCTTATCACCTTAATGAGTCTTCTTTCCTCCCTCACCTGTTGCAGTACTTCTTCATTACTTTGGTGTTCTCCCCAGCTTATCTTTAGCATTCTTCTCCAAATCCACATTTCAAAACTTTCCAGGAGTTTCTTTTCAGTTGTTTTCAGTGTCCATGTTTCTGCCCCATGCAGTACCACACAGCAAGCTTTTTACTAACCCTTTCTTTAGCTTCAGGTTGAGTTTACCTGTAAGTAGTCTTTTCTGTCTCTCAAAAGCTACCTTACTCATACCAATTCTAGATCTTACTTCCTTATTGCAATCTCCATTGTTGGTATGGAAAAACTATACACGTTTAAAATATGGTATCGTATGTGATACCTTTTTTTATAATTAAATATAAATTATTAATTAATTGAATTAAATATCTACAAAATTGCCTCGGGATTGGCGACATAGCGTATTGGGAATGAAAATAATTGCCATTCATACATAGAACCCAATATGGAGGCATTGGGCCCACCCAACCACAAGAAAAATATTATTATTTCGTGTTCAAAATTTTCCACTGCTGACTCATGAAAATTACATCGAGAGATGAGTCAACGAACTTTGAAGAATCAGCAGATTCTTTAAGCAAGGAAGATGTCCTTTATCTTCCTATAAGTTCTGAGTGAAATCCTCTTAAAATAAAACCTAATAGCTATAAAAAGGATAGGCCTATTCCTTCAGGTATTTAAGTGTAGTGACTGCTTATATTAATTACATCAAAGCAACTCGTTGTGTAACTCCATCGTACCGCGGCCCTACATCGAAAAACATCGTCGCGTCCTACGAACAGAAGCGAGGCCCAACGAAATAATAAGGTAAGGCAATTTCTTTCTTTACCATTAGGCAGTGCAAATACCGAAGGCAAATAACATAAAGAGGTCCTTTGAAGACCTACATATACATAACTCTCTAACGAAACGAAAAAACGTAGAGTTTTATCATTAACTCTCTATACAATAACTACATGATAATTTCCAATCGGCGAAGGTTGAAGCCAATTTCAACCATAAGCCCCTATAATTTTTTTATATGGTGGCCTGTGTAACTGGGGAACCGATCCCTTTACCTTTACACCAACACAGACTTTACCTTTACACTAAACGTAAACAAAGCCTTGTTCATTTAACAGGGTTAACTCATTTTAGGTCCTATAAAAATAGGCCAAATTTCAACATAAGCCTATTTAGTAGGCTCACTTCACATTAAGCCTATTTAATAGGTCCTACTCTTTAAATCAAAACAAAGCCTTGTTCATTTAACAGGCTTAATTCATTTTAGGTCTTATAAAATAGACCAATTTCAACATAAGTATATTTAGTAGGCCCATAACATAAGCATACTTAGTAGGCCCACTTCACTTTACCTTAGCTAATAGGCCTCATATATTCGTACACTAAAGGACTACTTCAAACACTACAATTTGCAATTTAAATATACAAGAAGCCTATCTCAGAAAGTAGGCCCTACTCTTTACACTCAAGGCCTATCCTAACTAAAAACACTAAATTTTTTAATTCAACCTATGGTGTAGGTTATAAAATTTATTTTAGAGCAATTTAACTTACTCATAAGACTCATTAACATCGCCCAAATTAAACTCAGAACTGTAACAAAATTAAACGCAGAACATTAGCATCACAAAATTCAACTCAGAACTTTAACATCAAAAAATTCAACTCAGAACTTTAACATCACGAAGACCTAAAGCAATTGCACAAATTCAAACCTACACCCACCTAACACACACATTCTAAGTCCTATTTGACATATAGGCGCAACCTATTTTAAGTCCTATTTCACATATATGATATAGGAATAAAACAGACAAGGCTTGATATAACATATAAG
>JAJOZX010004835.1:0-177500 GCA_023014485.1 Bathynomus jamesi | reverse complement strand
AATGAGCAAAGTTAAAATGATTAATAACTTTACTTTAATTCCACAAATTTCCTATACCTAACGGGAGTCAAACTGATTGACGTAACTTTAACTAAACTTGAGAAGCTAGCCTCTTGAACTTTTATATTTAAATAGGTCTTGAGTAACCTTTCTCTTCCTAAATTCCTACTTCATTCGTTTTAATCCATTTCACATGGTTTAAAACACATTGTTTGTCAAAAAATTTAATCTGTAACATACAATTTTTCTTCCCCCCCCCCCACCAGTATATGAAAAAACTATACACGCTTACAATATGGTATCGTATGTGAATACCTTTATTTCATAATTAAATATAAATTATTAATTAATTGAATTAAATATCTACAAAATTGCCTCGGGATTGGCGACATAGCGTATTGGGAATGAAAATAATTGCTATACATACATAGAACCCAATATGGAGGCATTGGGCCCACCCAACCACAAGAAAAATATTATTATTTCGTGTTCAAAATTTTCCACTGCTGACTCATGAAAATTACATCGAGAGATGAGTCAACGAACTTTGAAGAATCAGCAGATTCCTAACGATTATATGAGCTGCTCGCTCGGAGCTTTCTTGTGTTACAGCGATGCTTTAAGCAAGGAAGCTGTCCTTTATCTTCCTATAAGTTCTGAGTGAAATCCTCTTAATATAAAACCTAATAACTATAAAAAGGATAGGCCTATTTCTTCAGGTATTTAAGTGTAGTGACTGCTTATATTAATTACATCAAAGCAACTCGTTGTGTAACTCCATCGTACCGCGGCCCTACATCGAAAAACATCGTCGCGTCCTACGAACAGAAGCGAGGCCCAACGAAATAATAAGGTAAGGCAATTCTTTCTTTACCATTAGGCAGTGCAAATACCGAAGGCAAATAAACATAAAGAGCTCCTTTGAAGACCTACATATAAAAAACTCTCTAACAAAAAAACGTAGACTTTTGTCGTTAACTCGCCACTGTAATCTACTGGAAATTTCCAACGGATGAGGGCATCAGATAATCAACCCATAGCCCTATAGTTTTTTCACAGTTGGTTAATAAACTTCCCAGATATTTAAACTTCTCAGCTTTTTCTAAGGCCCGATTTCCTATCGTTAGGTTCATTTGTGCTCCTTTCCTTCTTACAATTTTCATTACCTTTGTCTTAGTCTCATTAATTCTCATTCCGAATTCTTCCGCCGTTGTTGTCAAGCTATTGATCATTCTTTGCAGTCCTTCCTCAGTACTACAAACAAATGCCTTGTCATCTGCAAACTTTACAGATTTGACCAATTTACCTCCCACTCTGATTCCCTCTTCCAGATTTGAGAGTGCTTCTATTATCATTGCTTCCGCATAGATGTTAAATAACACTGGGGACAGGGAGCATCCTTGCCTGACCCCTCTCCCAACCAATCCAGGCTCCGATTCTCCTCCTACAACTCTAACATTCACAGTCTGGCCAAGATATACTTGGGGCACTCAATATATTTTGCCCACCCTTTTTTTTCCTTAGCTAAATAATAGGCCATGGGGCTGAAATGTCTTTTGAGCCGTAAGTTTGAGCTTTCTGCGCTTCACATAACCGCATTTTTCCAGTTTGAACCTCCCCTCCTTATATAAAACTGCTTTCAAAAGTGTGTTCACGGTTTGTTCCTCGCGAACTGACTGAAGATCACAAAGCCCAAAGAAGACAAATTGCTTCTGAGTCGTTGGTTCGATACGAGACAGAAGGGGATGACTTCCTTTCACGAATTGTGACTAGGGATGAGTCTTGGGTACACCACTTTGAACCTGAAACAAAACGCCAATCCATGGAGTGGCATCATGCAAACTCCCCACGCAAGTAAAAGTTCAAAATAGCTCCCTCTGCAGGAAAGGTTATGGTCACCATCTTCTGGGACATGAATGGGGTGATGGTGATTCTGGTGGACATTATGAAGAAAGGACAAGCAATCAACTCGGAGGCATATATTGATACCCTACAAAGACTCCAGAGACGTATAAAGTGAGTTCGACAGGAGAGAAAACTGGAAGACGTCCTTCTTTTGCACGATAACGCAACACCACACAACAGTTTGCAAACAAGAGAGGCCATCACAAAAATGCACTTGACTGTGTTACCCCACCCTTCATACAGCCCGGATCTGGCACCTTCAGACTTTCATTTGTTTGCGCCAATGAAGGATGCTGTTCGTGGAAGAAAGTTTCAGAGTGACGATGAGGTTGTTGAGGAGGTTAAGAGGTGGCTGGAGCGGAACCCAGCGAACTTTTACTAGCAAGGAATAAAGGCCCTTGTTTCGAAGTGGAGGGAAGCCGAAGAAAAGGATGGAGACTATGTGGAAAAATAAAAACTTATAAAAAAGGTCTGTAACTATTTGGGTGCAAAATTTTTGGAACTTACAAGGAAACTTGGAAAGAAAAAAAAAAGGTGGGCCAAAATATTATATATTGAGTGGCCACCGTAGATTTTTTTATCAGCGTACGGTCCCTCCAGTCAACATTAATATTCTTCAATATTTCCATTAGTTTTCTCCACTAGACTCTGTCAAAAGCTTTTTCAAAGTCAATAAAATAAACAAACATTGCCTGATCATGTTCCAGCATTCTCTCTCCCATCATTTTCATAATACCAATAGCTTCTCTTGCTCCGCATTTTGACCTAAATCCAAACTGATCCTCTGCAATGTACTGCTCAGCTCTCTTCGTTAGTCTTCCGGTTAGTATCCTTAGTATTATTTTTGATGCATGGCTGACCAAGTTTATGGTTCGAAATTCTGAACACTTGGTGGTTCTCCGTTTCTTGGAGATAGTAATCATAGAGACTCTTATAAAGTCAGCAGGGCAGTTTCCACTTTCATACATGTTTCTGCACAATACATTCACCTCCTCTCTAGCATCACCTTCAAGACTTTTCAGAAGTTCTGCTGGTACATCATCTGGTCCTGGAGCCTTGCCATTTCTTAGGTCTTTTACAGCCATCTCTACTTCTCTTTCCAATATGCCCGGTCCCATACAATCTACCTCCACCTCATCTGCTTCCTCCATTTCGATGTTATTAGGTTTGTTCTCTTTATCATACAGTTCTTCATTATACTCAATCCATCTTTTCCTTATATCTCCTGGTCTTTTCAGTTTTTCTCCATTTCTCCCCTCTATTTTTCGTACTCCCAAGCTATTTCTTTTCCATTTATTTATGTCCTTAACATTTTGGTACATTAAATCAGTTCTTCCTTTCCTTTCTAATTCTTCCATTTCTCTGCACTACTCTTCAAGCCACATCTTTCATGCTTTGTCAGTTTCTCTTCTCAGTTCATTATTCAACTGTCTGTATCGTTGTCTCCCTTCTTCTGTATTTATACTCTTCCATTTTCTTCTTCTTTCCATTTTGTCAAGCATCTCTGTAGTGACCCAAGGTTTCCTTGCTTCTGTTTTTACATAACCGATATTTTCCTGTGCACTCTCCTTTACTGTATCCCTCATTCTACACCATCTTTCTTCACTTGTCATATGAATGCGGCCGTCATTTCTTCGCCGCTTATCTCTTCATTCACCTTTTTAGCAAAAACTACCGTTTGTTCTCCCTTCAGTTTTTCAGTATCCCATTTCTTCACTACTTTATTCTTTTTCAGAGTCTTCAACCTCACCATATTTTCCATTACCACCAAGTTATGATCGGAGTCAGCATCTGCTCCAGGATAAGCTTTCGAATTCTTCACTGCATTCCTATATCTCTGTCTTACCATAATAAAGTCAATTTGGAATTTTTCAGTGTCTCCTGGTTTTTTCCATGTGTATCTCCTTTTGTGATTTTGGAACCAAGTATTAGTCACCAGGAATTCTTGCTTTCTGCAAAATTCTACTAGCTTTTCTCCTCTTTCATTTCTTCTATCTAATCCGAATGGTCCAATCTCCATTCCATCTTTCTCCTTTCCAATCACATTATTCCAGTCCCCCATGATTATTACGTTAGCATTTCTTCCATGGGCTTCAATTGTTTCCTCTATTCTATCATACATTTCTTCTTCCCCCTTCTTCCGAATGGGCGCTTGTTGGCATATATACATGCATGACAAATGTATCTACTTTTCCGCCTTTCATTCTTATCCACATGATTCTATCTGACACAGTCTAACTCCTCTACGGTGTTTCTTATCCTTCCTCTTAGTGAAATAACAACTCCTCTCTCAGCCCTGTTGCCACCAGCATAAATCACTCTCATGTCTCCACTAATAAAATCTCCTCCTTCTCGCCATCTGACTTCCGATAACCCCATGACATCTATGCTCAACCTATTCATCTCTTGTTTGATTCCCTCTAACTTTTCTGTCTGTTCATTGTTCTAACATTCCACGTTCCAATCTTTACTCTTTTGTTGGTGTCGCAGGGAATTCGTCTGATGACGACCTGGGAAGCCCTGCTGCTTCCCCTGCCGAACGCCACATTGCCTATCCTTTGACTGGGCAACTCTGTTTACGCTGTTATTCCTATTTCTTTCTGTGAACATTTTCATGAGTTTAACAAAGGCATATTAGTGAAGTGGTTACCCATTGCCTTCTTCACCGCAGGATAAATGAATTTAGTAACACTTGTCAAGCTCGAAATTAGGGTACAAAGTCTTCTAATTTCCAACTTTCTGCTTCGTAAGTTGTGTCTTCACATCTCAAACAATTAGATGTTTATGTCAAATATTCATTTTAGCACACATCGGTGTTTTTCTAGAAAAATATATTTTTCTGGTAAATATTTAGTCGTTTTGCACGAATCTGACATCCGTTTCCTGTGCAACTGTGTAGTTTTTGAGATATCTTCATTTGAAGATATCATAAAAACTACGCGTTTGCTCAGAAAACGGATACCAGATTCGTGCAAAACGACTAAAAATTTACCGGAAAAATGTTTTCATCTTTCCCTAATAAATAACCTAACTTAACCTAACCTAACCCTAACCTAGCAAGGAAGGCATGTAATTTCTTACCTTATTTGGGGAGATGCAGTTCCGCAATTCAACATATCGCGAAAACCGCTACGAAATGAGGAGCGAAAAAAAAAAAATGGTGAAATCACTAAATAAAAACTAAATTTTTCAAGTGAAGATATACAAAAAATTATACGTTTGCAGGAAACGGATGTCAGATTCGTGCAAAACGACTAAAAATTGATCAGAAAATGTTTTAATCGAAAAACACTGCTGTGTGCTAAAACGAATATTACTCATGTAATATATATATGTTAACCCCCCCCTTTATGGCCCTGAGTCGGTTCGGATTCGACGGGGGGGTTCTGGTTACGGAGGCTGCAACGGATGTTTCTTCTTTATACTTTTCTATAATTCTTTTTAATTCTTTTCTCTCGCTTTATGGGGTCGACACTCTGTTAATTCTTTTCTTCCAATAATTAATAGAAGATAGCCCAACTCGAGGGGGAAAATAAAAACTTTCTCTTACTTTGGTTTACTTCTTAAAAATATACAGGTACTCTGAATTTACAGGGGTAGAGGTTCGACCTCTTTCGACCATGGCTCAGGCCGGAATCTAAAAGTATATTAAGGAGGCAAGGGGCCTCTGCCCCCTCCTAATTAGGTGCTAATCTGAAGTACAATGATGAAGTGCAACGATGAAGTGCTAATCAGAAGTCTAATGCAGAAGTGAAGTAATTTTATAAGTACAGTATAATATAGTCTAAATGTTTGGGGGATAATCGAAGGTTAAGTTTCCCCCCTTTTTAAATACATGATCAGATGTTTTTTTTTGAAAGATTTCAACTAAAAAGAATAAAAAAAATAAATAAAAAGAACAACTATCGCTGATTCTACATTCCTGAAAGCGATATAATTTTGTATTAGCACATAAGCACAATTTTGAGTACATGACTGAGTACGTATTAATTTTGGTTCATTACAATTACGATTACAAGTTATTGTTAATTTACAGTTAATTACAATTTAACAGTTACTATAACTTTGTCTTGTTTTGACAGTGTTTCATATTAATAGACAATTAAGATGTTAGAAATATAGTACAAAGTACATGGGCACATAACACACATGATATGACATAACGCATGATAATGTTATAAATTCGAATCAAAGCGAAAGGAGACTTTTTAACTTTGAGCGTTCGAATTCTGCTGCGATGAGCGGAATGTGATCTTACTAAGCATTGTTTTTGAGTTCACCTCGGGAGGTCATATAATTAAAAATAAAAATGAAAAAAATAATACGAGAACGTTTTTTCGCGTTCTCGAATGAACCTAAAGTTTCGCGCCGACACGAGTAAAAATGAATATTTAATTAAATTTATATTGGATAATGGTCAAGATAAGATATGAATGTAAGAATGAGTGTGGTTGAATAATAATTATATTTATACTACATAACATATAAATAATGACTTCTATAGAGTGTTTAGTCCTTAGGGAAATAAATGACCGGAAAATGTGACGCCATAGTTATTGAATTTTTACGTATAGTACAAATCATTGTTAGGAAGATTTACAAGAACGAATTAGAGACGCAGAGTGGGAAACGTAAAGAGAATAAAGTTATTTTGTGACGTCATAGTGTATAAGTCATTATTAGAAAGATGAATTAGAGACAAAAAGTGGGTAGTAATGACTAAGAAGTACAACTACGGGTTCCAATCCTGTTACATGCAATGTGTATGCATAATCTAGGGTCGAGGGTGAGATGCAAGACAATTCATAATTAATTATAATAACTTTTATAACAAATGGAAAATGGATAATGGATACGACTAAACCATAGAAAGGGTAGATCGTAGGGTTGTGACATGAACAAAATAGGAAGCTACAAGTAAAATTATTATCCAAACTCGCGTTAAGCGATTTTGGTTCTTATGTAAAAATGGACAATGAATTCATATAATGATGGTGTAGGAATTGTTCATTGTTCACTTTTTACATTA
The DNA here is from genome assembly GCA_023014485.1 of Bathynomus jamesi. Classification (NCBI taxonomy): domain Eukaryota; kingdom Metazoa; phylum Arthropoda; class Malacostraca; order Isopoda; family Cirolanidae; genus Bathynomus; species Bathynomus jamesi. The sequence continues at coordinate 170,566 of JAJOZX010004835.1, read as the reverse complement.
CTCTCCCCTTTTAAAATGATATTTATACAATAATTTAATAGGGTACCATTAATACAATACAAATGAGAAAATAACATCCTAACAGGGTACCATTAGTTACAATACAAATTTTATACAGAACGATTTCGCGTGGTCGAGTACAATGCAGAGTATCCAAATTTTTAAAATGACACTTGCTTACAAAATATAAAAAAATCAAAGATTAATACTTTAATTTAGATAACCAATTAAGTTAGACAAACAATGATATGGTTAAAATTTGTTACAAAATTTTATTTTTTTCTGTGGGATAAATTACATTCACAATGAATAGGTAAAAGGGAAAAATATAAATCGTACAATCTATAAGCTAATTTTTATTGACTAGTGTAGGTAAAAATAGAATTACGTAATGGATGATATATAGACCTGTGGGCTAGTGTGTATTTTTGTGTACTAGGTATAAAGTGTATATTTTATAAGTTTGAGAGGATTGTTAAATTAACTGAATAAATGCATGAGCAAGATATATTAGGAAGCAAAAATTATTAAGATTATAACGATGATGTTTGCATACGAGTTTTTAATGCAAAAGTGACTGAAGGGACGGAACGTAAATGAATTCGAATATGTGTCAAAAGTAATAAAATTCAATTAGGATTATAGATTTTACATAATTAATTAGTTACACGTATAAGGTAATTAAAAAAAAACGAACTTAGAGGACTTACAATTAATGAAAGTACATCTCACGGTTTTAAAAATTGAATTTTGACACAATTAATTTCGACAACTAAAATTCATAGCCATATACTGTAGTAGTATGTCAATTTGACTATAATTTTCGTTTGATACCTTACAAATGGTACAATAACAATTTAAGGACAGTAAATGAATTCGAATATGTGTCAAAAGTAATAAAATTCAATTAGGATTATAGATTTTACATAATTAATTAGTTACACGTATTAGGTAATTAAAAAAAAACGAACTTAGAGGACTTACAATTAATTGAAAGTACATCTCACGGTTTTAAAATTGAACAAAAGAAAAATAAAAATACAAATTAAAAATATGAATCAATTATGCATTTCAACGAGCTAAATACAATTTTATAATATTCTAAAAAAAATAAAAGTAAATCGAACCATAGATGAATTTCGACCAAGAATAAAAAAGTTATTGAAATGGAAGGGAAGCATTTCGAACAATCTTTTCTTTTAATAATTTCAATTGAATTTTTACATTAAAAATTATTTTTATATAATAAAAAAATATATTAGAAAGGTTTAATAATTTTTGCCTGTTAAGTAGAAAAATTATACTCTTTCGTTGAATGTTGATAGAATTTTGAATTATTTGATATTTTAGTCTGAAATTGACAATTACGTTTTTTTTTTTTTTTTTTTTTTTTAAGCAAAGAGATTGCTTGTCACACTACTTAGAACAAAAATTAAAAAAAGTTGAAACAAAACGGAGGGACGGCATGTTCCTCATATACATTACAATAATTACCAAAATCGTTACAAACAATTGTAAAAACGGTTTTGTGACAATTAATGAATTACATAACTATATATCTATATACGTAACAATGGCATGAAAAGAAAAGACAGATAGGTCAATTTTCTTCTCACAAACACAAAAAAAAAGATTAACTAAAGACACAAACGGGTCAATTCAGGTTGAATTTAATTCTCTTTTACACAAAAAAAAGGTTGAATTAAATTCTCTTGAACAACAAAAAAGGTTGAATTCAATTGACTGCATTGAAATGAATGGGTATTTGAAACTAACAGAGACTGACTTAAAACAAAACTCTCTGACTTCAAATAAAACTGTCTGACTTCAAATAAAACTGTCTGACTTCAAATAAAACTCTCTGACTTGAACTCTATCAAGTATTTCTATAAAAATCTCTGGGGCGGTTGCCCGTCTTGGCGCAACCTTCTGACTTGACCTCTTATCAAGTATTCTGAACTGAAAATGAAACTAAACTGTCTAACTTGAGCGCTTGTCAAGTATCTTGAAACTTAAACTGTCTAACTTGAACGCTTGTCAAGTAAAGATTAACTAAAAATGGAAAATGACTGCATTTGATCTTTATCAAGTGGAGACGATTAACCCCTGTTTTGGTTGACCCTCTTGGTGCAACCGACTGACTTGAAAAACTGACTTCAAAAAATGACTTCAAAATTACTTAAGTATCTCTCTAAATCTCTCTGTAAACTCTCTCTCTCTTAATTTGCAAGTCAATTCAATTCAGTAATTGAAAAAAAATTTGCAAACAAAAAATAAAAAAAATGTAAACAATATTTCATTCTAATGTACGGGAAGGTACATAAAATAAAATTATTCTATACTGAATATAACAGTGAAAATAACTGAAATTCTCTCTGAAATTAATTCTCTCTGAAATTAATTCTCTGTTACAATAAACTTTGTTACAATAAACTTTCTGTTACAATAAACTTTCTGTTACAATTAACTCTCTTACAATAACTGTTTCACTAAAAAAAAGTGTATCACTGGTGTATGGAATGTTCACTGTGTTTCTTGTAAATTCTGACTTGATACTCATTATTAACTGTTAATAATAGTGACTTTTCAAGTGTTTATAAATTTCTTAAAAAAAACAACTCTTACTTAACAAGATTCCTACGGCGAAATCCTTAGAGACGTGTCCTGAAGTCGTCTTGCTGGCTACTTGTTCCTGGATGAAAACTAGGCGTGAAGAACTTGGAGTCGTGACGCACCGGTTCAAGGGTGGATGTTACGAACTAGAAGTCGTGACACGCCGGTCGACTGGTTTTATCCTGATGCAGGGTAATTTCTATTTTGGCCAAAGAGTGGCCTCTTCTTAAAATAATCTTCTTAAAATAATCTTCTCATCCTGATGCAGGGTAATTTCTATCTTGGCCAAAGAGTGGCCTCCTCTTAAAATCTTCTTCTTAAAATAATCTTCTTATTATCCTGATGCAGGGTAATTTCTATCTTGGCCAAAGAGTGGCCTCTTCTTAAAAATCTTCTTGTTAAACATCTGGTTAAAATCTTCTGGTTAAAATCTTCTGGTTAAAATAATCTTCTTAAGATCCTGGTAAAGGGTCTCCACAATGTTAGACCCCATATCTTCTTCTATGTCCTGGTAAAGGGTCGCCAGACTGGAAGAATCCTCTTCTTAATAATCTTCTTCTTCTTATCCTGGCAGGGTCGCCAGACTGTTAACCCCCCCCTTTATGGCCCTGAGTCGGTTCGGATTCGACGGGTGGGTTCTGGTTACGGAGGCTGCAACGGATGTTTCTTCTTTATACTTTTCTATAATTCTTTCTAATTCTTTTCTCTCGCTTTATGGGGTCGACACTCTGTTAATTCTTTTCTTCCAATAATAGAAGATAGCCCAACTCGAGGGGGGAAATAAAAACTTTCTCTTACTTTGGTTTACTTCTTAAAAATATACAGGTACTCTGAATTTACAGGGGTAGAGGTTCGACCTCTTTCGACCATGGCTCAGGCCGGAATCTAAAAGTATATTAAGGAGGCAAGGGGCCTCTGCCCCCTCCTAATGAGGTGCTAATCTGAAGTACAATGATGAAGTGCAACGATGAAGTGCTAATCAGAAGTCTAATGCAGAAGTGAAGTAATTTTATAAGTACAGTATAATATAGTCTAAATGTTTGGGGGAGACAATCGAAGGTTAAGTTTCCCCCCTTTTTAAATACATGATCAGATGTTTTTTTTTGAAAGATTTCAACTAAAAAGAATAAAAAAATAAAAATAAAAAAGAACAACTATCGCTGATTCTACATTCCTGAAAGCGATATAATTTTGTATTAGCACATAAGCACAATTTTGAGTACATGACTGAGTACGTATTAATTTTGGTTCATTACAATTACGATTACAAGTTATTGTTAATTTACAGTTAATTACAATTTAACAGTTACTATAACTTTGTCTTGTTTTGACAGTGTTTCATATTAATAGACAATTAAGATGTTAGAAATATAGTACAAAGTACATGGGCACATAACACACATGATATGACATAACGCATGATAATGTTATAAATTCGAATCAAAGCGAAAGGAGACTTTTTAACTTTGAGCGTTCGAATTCTGCTGCGATGAGCGGAATGTGATCTTACTAAGCATTGTTTTTGAGTTCACCTCGGGAGGTCATATAATTAAAAATAAAAATGAAAAAAATAATACGAGAACGTTTTTTCGCGTTCTCGAATGAACCTAAAGTTTCGCGCCGACACGAGTAAAAATGAATATTTAATTAAATTTATATTGGATAATGGTCAAGATAAGATATGAATGTAAGAATGAGTGTGGTTGAATAATAATTATATTTATACTACATAACATATAAATAATGACTTCTATAGAGTGTTTAGTCCTTAGGGAAATAAATGACCGGAAAATGTGACGCCATAGTTATTGAATTTTTACGTATAGTACAAATCATTGTTAGGAAGATTTACAAGAACGAATTAGAGACGCAGAGTGGGAAACGTAAAGAGAATAAAGTTATTTTGTGACGTCATAGTGTATAAGTCATTATTAAGAAGATGAATTAGACAAAAAGTGGGTAGTAATGACTAAGAAGTACAACTACGGGTTCCAATCCTGTTACATGCAATGTGTATGCATAATCTAGGGTCGAGGGTGAGATGCAAGACAATTCATAATTAATTATAATAACTTTTATAACAAATGGAAAATGGATAATGGATACGACTAAACCATAGAAAGGGTAGATCGTAGGGTTGTGACATGAACAAAAATAGGAAGCTACAAGTAAAATTATTATCCAAACTCGCGTTAAGCGATTTTGGTTCTTATGTAAAAATGGACAATGAATTCATATAATGATGGTGTAGGAATTGTTCATTGTTCACTTTTTACATATATATACAGGGCCGTTTCCTGGCATAAGAGACTAAGCGGCCGCTTAGGGCCTCGCTGCTACTAGGGGGCCCCTAGACAGGCTCCCAGGTCATAGTTCAGTGGGCAAGAATAGGAATATAGCTGAAGTTATTATTATTATTATTATTATTATCATGATTATTATTATTTAGCAGATTAGTTGTGATTAACTAGATGTGACTTCGTGCATCTTGGAAAATGAAACGACATTATCCATCAGGAGCTGAAAAACGGAAAAAGAAGAAAATAGAGGAGGAGAAGCTTTCCAGTAGCACAGGTAAGATGTGCCACTTGTATATTCTTATGATTACAGTTCAGGCAACTAGGTTAGGTAGACTATCCAGCTAGGCAAGTGCTCAGGAATCGTGTAGAGTAAGCTAGTCTCTGTAATATTTATAATATTTCGAAATGTAAAATTTAATGGATCCCATCACCTCAAATTCTGTTCACACAGATCAATTATCAAACAAGAAAAGAAAGAGTATTTTAGCAAAAATTAACAGAATATGTAATGTTATGTTCTTCTCAGGAGCACTACTGAAATATTTGGAAAAGCCATCCTCAGCAAAGCCTGATGAGCATCATGACCATCCTCTATGCAACCTCAAACACCAGTAGAAGTAGAGCCTGATGAACCAACAAGTGGCCCATCTTCTGTTCAGCTTCAAACACCACACACAGGCGGAAGTAGGAACATTGCCAGCCGGAAAATTTCCAGGCGGAAAATTGCCAGCCGGAAAATTGCCAGTGGGGAAAATTGCCAGTGAGAATATTGCCAGCCGGAATATTGCCAGTGAGAAAAAAACTAAAATTCACAAAAAAGGATTTATTTATTAAAATATTATTATTTAAAATTTTAAAATGCTAAAACTTGTTAAGGAAAGGAAAGCCTCAAAAAGTATGAAGATTATAAGCAATAGATCGAAGAAATGTCAATTTATCTTCTTCATTATACTGAAGGATGACTTTCTCCAATCTGTCATTGATATTTTTGTACTTTTTGGCAGTATGTCTCTCTTCCCCTCTTTCGAAGTGCAATTTCTTGGTCTGAGCTAAAGCCTTTTCGTTAAAGCTAACGAAAATATCACGACTTAACCTAACCAATCGTCAAGGGCGTACAGAGGACCAAACCTGGCATTCATGTTTGTAACTGCTTCCATTTTGAAATTATGGCTGGAACACACACACACGCACACACACACACACACACACACGCACACACACACACACACACACACACACGTCCTTTTTCTCAATTACTTTATTTCTTACTTTCTAAATTTTTACATATTTTTGTCACTGGCAATTTTCCGCTTGGCAATATTCTCACTGGCAATTTTCCCCACTGGCAATTTTCCGCCTAGCAATTTTCCGCCTGGCAATATTCCGACTGGGAATTTTCCGTACACGCACACAGGCATATAGTCAATATAGTCATTCAAGTTACCTAGGAAACATTATTCAAAATGAGCTCATTGGGTCCATTAGTGGAAAGATCTTGGATGCCATTGTTGCAGAAATAAAACAAGCTAAATATTACTCACTCATTTCAGACTGCACTCCAGACATAAGCCACAAAGAACAGATGTCGATTATCATCAGAACTGTTAAAATGGGTGAAGTACCAGAAATAAAAGAATACTTATTGGGCTTTCTTGAGGCTTCAGAAAGTACAGGCCTGGGTTTATCAGTTCTGATTCTGAAGAGACTAGATGAACTGAATATTCACTTTGATGACTGCAGAGGACAGTCATATGACAACGGAGCGAACATGAAGGGCAAGAACAAAGGTGTTCAGGCAAGGTTATTAGAGAAGAACTGTCGTGCACTCTATGTTCCATGTGGGGCTCACACTCTGAATCTTGTAGTGGCTGATGCAGCTAAAGCTTCCACAGATGCCATCAGCTTCTTTGGCAACGTACAAAAATTGTACAACCTTTTTGCAGCAGCTACACAGAGATGGACAATCCTAAAGAAGCACGTGAACATAACACTCAAGTCTTGGAGTAAAACCAGGTGGGAGAGCCGGCTTAAGAGCATTGAAGCTGTGCGATACCAGAGCCACAACATCAGAGAGGCCCTGTTGGAAGTCAGAAACAATGTTACAGATGCCATAGCCAGGACTGAAGCACAAGCACTTGCAGAGGAGGTAGGGTCTTATCGCTTTCAGATTTGCACAGTAGTATGGTATGACGTTCTTCATGCAGTTAACCATGTGAGCAAACTTATGCAGTCCCATACAATGCAGTTTGATGTGGCAGTCAACCTCCTCACAGAAACAAAAGATTCACTCACCAGCTACAGAAACACAGGTTTTGTTGCAGCACAAGTCGTAGCTAGGGTCATATATGAGGAAATGAATGTGGAGGCTGTGCTGAAGGAGAAGACGCTCAGATCCACAAAAAAGCACTTTGCTTACGAAACTCCTGACGAACCATTTACAGAAGCCTTAAAGAGGCTGGAAGTCAAATTTTTCAATGTGGTGGTGGATTGTGCCATCGGGTCAATAAATGAGAGATTCAAAACATTAGATGATGTGAGGGACATATTTGGGGGTTCTCCTAAACTTCACCACAATGAACAAGGAAGACTTGTCTCCTGCAAGTGTGAAAAGCTCTCTAAGATACTGAGCTCTGGAGCTGACTCTGACATTGATGGAAGAGAACTGGCCTGTGAAAAAACTATATTGAGCTATGGATTGATTGCCTGATACCGTCATCCGTTGGAAATTTCCAGCAGATTTCAGTGGAGAGTTAAACGACAAAAGCCCTATGTTTTTTCGTTAGAGAGTTATGAATATGTAGGTCTTTAAAGGACCTCTTTATATTTAATTGATTACGGTAATTTTTAACGTCGGGATTTTAGATGCCTATATGTGAACGAAAAGAAATTGTCCCACCTTATTTTTTTTGCTGGGTCCTTAGTTTGCTTCGATGTAGGGCGTTACGATCTTTTTCGGTGTAGGGCCGCCACGATGGAGTTACGCGATGAGTTAACTTGATGTAATTAATATAGGCAGTCACTATATAAACACTTTAAGGTATAGGCCTATCCTTTTTTTTTTTTTTTTGTTATTAAGTTTATTATAAGGAATTCACTCAGAACTTTAGGGAAGACAAAAGCACATCCTCCCTGTTTAAAGCGTTCGCTGTACAATAAACAGCTCTGAGAGCCGTTCCTTCGCTCCTTCCTCCTCCTTCCTCGTTGTATTTTCATTATTTGCTGCTCTGGCAAAATTTTGTTTGGTCTACTTCTCTGTGGTAGACCAAACAATAAATTGGGTTTTCTTGTTGTTATGTGAGGCTCGATGCATACATACAGGTTCTTTGTACGTATGGCAATTATTTCATTCCCAATAGGCTATGTCGCCAATCCCGAGGCAATTTTGTATAGATATTTAATTCAATTAATTAATAATTTATATTTAATTATGAAATAAAGGTACCACATATGATACCATGTTGTGAGCGCGTATAGTTTTTCCATATACTGGGGGGGGGGAGAAAAATTTGCATGTTATAGATCAAATTTTTTGACAAACTGTGTAAAACGTAAAAATGGATTAAAAGAATGAAGTAAGAATTTAGGAAGAGAAAGGTTACTCAAGACCTATTTAAATATAAAAGTTCAAGAGGCTAGCTTCTCAAGTTTAGTTAAAGTTGTCAATCAGTTTGACTCCCTTTAGGTATAGGAAATTTATGGAATTAAAGTAAAGTTATTAAGCATTTTAACTTTGCTCAATTTGTATAAGGTTTATAAGTCACCAGTCTTAATTTTTTCTTGTAAAAGTTTTCTGGCTTTCAAAGCAGTCTTTCTTTGAGGCCTGTCTGGTTTAGTCTGAGTTATATCAGGTACATTGAGAGATTCCTCCCCAATAGTATCCTGATCCATCCTTTGGGGTAATGGTTCTAATTTAGCCCCACACTCCAAAGGATATAGTAATGTGATATCTCTGGTGGTTTCACCAGTTGCTGTTTTCAGTTTTACAACCCTGGTAACTTCGTCTTCACCAGTTTTGAGTTCCAAGACTTTTCCCATTGACCAATGTTGTCTTGGTGTCTTGTTATGTATCAACACAATGTCCCCAATTTTGACTGAATCATTCCAATTTTGTTTTGCTAATTGTTTATGTCTTTCTTTAAGACTTGTTAAGTATTCTTCTCTCCATTTTGTTATAAATTGAGTTTTGATTTGTGTCAAATGTTGGTATTTTGTGTTGAGTTCTTTGTGTCCTATTTCCCAATCTGGATCCTCTGTACTGTTATGTTCAGATTCTGGTAACATGTTTACTGTTTCTCCCTTAATTAGGTGGTTTGGTGAGAGAGGTTCTGGCTCATTAATACCATCTCCCACATAAGTTAATGGTCTGTTGTTGACAACGTTTTCAATTTCTGACAGAATAGTCATGAGTTCAAAAAGTTGTAGATGTTTGGTCCCAATAGTCTTTTTAAGGCAGTTCTTTACAGTCTGTATGTTTCTTTCCCAAATGGAACCATACCATGGTGTATTAACAGGAATGTACTTCCAGGATATATTGTGTTTGATTAAATGAGTTTGTACTGTTTCACTGTCACAAATCTGATGAATAATTCTTTCACCAGATTTGAAGTATGTGGCATTGTCTGACCATATAATTTTGGGTACAGAATTGTGTGCACAAAATCGTCTGAAAGCAGCAATAAAAGCTTCTGCTGTCAGGTCTTCTACTATGTCTAGACATATGGCACGTGTGGCAGCACAGGTGAAGAGTACAATGTACGCTTTGTATTCCTTTGAATCCATTTTATCTCCAAAACCCACATTTACCGCTCCAGTGTAGTCAATACCCGTGGTTTCAAATGGCCGAGTAAATGTTATTCGTTCCACAGGTAGGTCTGGAGGGCTTGGGGTCTTAAAGGGTCGTGAATGGGTACGTTTACAAGGAATGCATGTGTTTAAAATTTTCTTTGTTTCAGTTCTACCCTTTGGTAGCCAGTAAGTTTTTCTCAGCTCCGTCAGGGTTTGTGGAACCCCCATGTGGTGTATTTTGTTGTGGGTATCCCTGATGATGAGATTTGTGAAGTGATTCCTCCTCGGAAGAAGAATTGGGTGCTTGGAGTTGTAAGTCAAAGTTGACTTGTTAAGCCTTCCTTTACACCTTATCAGACCCTCTGTATCCAGGTACAGATTTAGATCCATGACAAGTGAAGGAATTCCTTTGTTTAATGTGTTACTGGACCTAAGATACTTCAACTCCTTGTCAAATTCTGAAGCTTGTATCTGTTTGAGCCAGTGTTTTGTTGCAGTTTCTGTTAAGTTAGAAAAAGCCTTCTGAGGACAGTGTTTGAGAAGGTAGCTATTGACAAACTTGCAGCAATAGACTGTAATTCTCAAGAGTTTGTTGAGGTCTGAATAATGTTTATAGTCAAATATAGGTTTGTCCTCAGTGATCTTTTCAGTTGTCGTAGAGTTGAGTGTGAGGTTAACTACTTTGGCTGGCCAAAAATCCTCACATGTTAGCCATTCAGGCCCTTTATACCAGATTTTATTTGTTTTCAACAGTTTGTAAGAGAGCCCTCTTGTCAAAAAGTCTGCAGGATTCTCTTTTGTTTTTATGTACCTAAATTTGATACCAAGGGATGTTTGCAGTTTTGATTTCTGTTAGTCTGTTTTTCACAAATATGTTTTTGCAAGAAGTTGTATCTGTGTTGGTCACCCATGCTAGACAAATTTGACTGTCTGTCCATAAGTAAATGTCTGTTATGTCAACTTCTTTATACACTTGTGAGAGAAAGTCTGCTGTTTTGACCAATGCTGGGCAACCGCACACCAAATGGGAGGTTCGCACCCGCACTTCCGCACCCGCACTTTAGCCTCTTCCGCACACCTTTGAGTTTTCGCACTTCCGCACACCTTTGAGTTTTCGCACTTCCGCACAACCGCACCCGCACCCGCACCCGCACCCTATTTACATATATAAAGTTTTATCGCAAGGAAATATATGTTTCCATTAATATATTAATACTTTTATAAACTTTTATTTAATATTTAATTGTGAAAATAAAGTTTGAATACAATAAAGTCATTTTTTTGTTATGAGAGGTCAGAAAATTACTAGAATACAATATCTAAATTAGAGATGTTGACTGGTCAATAGTTGACAATAGAAGGTGTGCGGACCAATCCGCACACCTTCCGCACCCGCACCTCCGCACCTTCTTACCGATGTGACCGCACACCATTTCGCACTTCCGCACAGTGCGAATGTGCGGAGGTGCGGAAGGTGTGCGGAACTTGCCCAGCACTGGTTTTAACTCCCAGTGAGACAGCTAATAATTCAAGTTGTGGTACAGTTTTCTTTTGGTTTAAGGGTGCCACTTTTGCCTTTGAATAAACCAAGTTACTTTCATTTTCACTTGTTAAATAGGCACAACACCCGTAAGCTTGTGTGCTGGCATCTGTAAAAATGTGTAGTGTTTGAGATTTCAATCTGTAGCCAGCACATCTTGGTACATAGATGTCTTGAACTTTGTTTAAGTCTGCGGCTAATTTTTTCCAAATGAAGTTGGTCTTCCACTGAAAGTGGTTCATCCCAATCAATTTTCTTTTTCCATAAGTCTTGCAAAAGGATTTTGGATCTTATGGTTGCTGGTAAATATAATCCAATGGGGTCAAAAATTTTGGATGATTCTGAAAGCACTTGTCTTTTTGTATTGGCATTTGGATTTAAGTTGTAACTCTTTGTGCAAAGAGTGTCATCGTGTTCGGAATTCTGTTTTAAAAATCAAAGCATTCCAAGTGTTTTTGTGTAATTGTTTGGTTCAATGTTCCCATTGTTGTCTTTTGTTATTTGTTCATTTAATTTAGGAGAATTAGAAACCCACTCTCTTAGTCCAAAATTTCCTTGCTTCATTATGGGTTGTGACATTTGGTAAATTTCAAGCAATTCCTCTTCAGTTACAGTGGAACCAATGAGGTTATCCACATAAAAATTTTGTTTTAAAAACTGAACTGTTAAGTCCTCTTGAAATAAGTTTAGGTGGTTTTTAATTGTTAAAGCAAAAATACTTGGAGAACAATTTGCTCCAAAAATAATTATTTTAAATCTGTAGGTTTTGAAACCTTTGTTAAAGTCATGTGGATCATTAAACCACAAAAACCTGAGATGATTTTTATCATACTCAAGCTTCAAATTTATACAGAGGAATGCTTTTTCTATGTCACTTTGTACTGCATAATTGTCTAAACGGAAACAAAGGAGAATTTTTACAAGATCTGAGACAAGGTTTGGGCCTTCCATGAGACAGTCATTTAAACTAACAGAATTTGTCTTTTAAACTACAGTTGTATACTAACTACTCTTAGTTTAGTTGTGGATGAGTCTTCTCTGTAAACTCCCCTGTGTGTTAAATAATGACAACCTCGTTTTTTAAAGGGTTCATCAGTAACTTCTTCAATGAAGCCCCTTTCTATTTGTTCCTTGAATATGTTGTTGTATTGTTCTAAAAGAGATTGTCATTTTTTAGTTTTCTGTAATTTTTATACAGATGTGCCTTAGCTACTGTCAAATTGTCCATTATTTCTGGACAAGGTGTTTTCCAAGGCAGCTCTACATAGTATTGATTGGCTCTGTGTTGTAATGTATCCTTAAATTGTTCTGTCATCAATTGGTCTTCATGTGTAATTGTACTGTCCTTTATGCCAACTGATTCTAATAGTCACAACTGCTGTAACCCTTCATCCAATGTGGAATCATTTTCATTCAAATGATGTGGGATTATGGCAGTAGTATAGCCGCAAAAGGGGAGAGTGCAAGAATGTTGCAAGTGATGACGTAATGTTGCAAAGGGGGTGGGGGTTGTTGCAGAAGGGGGGAAGGGGGTGGGGGGTTGCAAAAAAAAAGAAAAAAGAAAAAAATTCCCCCAAAGAGGGGGTGCTGCAGGTGCAACAAGAAAAACTTGGAGGCCTCCCCCAAGCAATTCCCCCCAAAGGGCCAGAGAGAAAGGAGGAGAGAAAGGAGGAGAGGTGTTCACCTGGCAGGAGCCAAGTGCATATTAAGACTTCAGCCGAGTAGGCGTTGTTTTATAGGCTCCTAATCAGCCAGAATCAGCCAGTTGGCTGAATCAGCCAGTTGGCTGTAAATGGTTTGAGTTGCCAGATACCTCTTTTTAGCGATACCATTGTATACATTATTATAGACTCCTAATCAGCCAGTTGGCTGTAAATGGCTTGAGTTGCCAGATACCTCTTTTTAGCAGTATTATTGTATACATTATTATATACGCCTAATCAGCCAGTTGGCTGTAAATGGCTTGAGTTGCCAGATACCTCTTTTTAGCAGTATTATTGTATACATTATTATAGACTCATAATCAGCCAGTTGGCTGTAAATGGCTTGAGTTGTCAGATACCGCAATACCATTGTATACATTATTATATTTCTTAAAAGAATACCGGTAGTAGGTTTAGAAGGCGTAACAATTAAGTAAAACAACATTGCATCATTCTGTTTATTATAAATATATAGAAAATAAATATACATTTCAATTGAGGAATATGCATATAACAGTACAGGAAATATATACACACAATTATGGATATATATAAAATAAAATATACATTTCAAATAGAAATAAATATACATTTCAATAGAAATATGCGTATAATCAGTACAGGAGAAATGTCAAGCAAAATATATATAAATACAATTCACTTTTTTTTCAAAATACTAAACTCGGTCTTAATCGAGTTTACAATTACATCATTATTGCTCTGCATTACGCAGTATATGCGGCTTAATAATATTTCACCGCTTAAAGTATAGGGAAACCTGTATTCGATATGAAGGGCTTTCATATCGTTCAGTACTATTTTTGTTCCCACTTTACAACCGGTTGGTAGGTCATCTTTAAATACGTCTAGAATACAATCAAAAGCACGCACAAAGAGTTCATCGTTAGCTACATTATTAAACACAAGTTTATAAACACGCTTTTCCAATCGAGGGTTTATTTCTACCGACTCGAGCTTTTCAATCGTGAACTCACTCAACATAGCGGCAATTGAAATAATCTTCTAAATCGTTACGACAACTGCACGTTATATAAAGAAATAGTTCTTCAGGGTGAACGGTGTAGGTGAGCTCAGCCTTGTACCGATCAATTGCTTTGTACCAAAGTTCATGGTATTTCAAAGAGTCTAAACTTTTTAAATAAACGTCCAGCTCTAAACCATTCTCACCAGCCCTACACTCGGTAAACCCATCGAGCAGAGCGGTGTAGGCGTATTCAAGTACTGTATCAAAATAAAGCATGTCCGTAACACGCGCGTCTAATATAGGTTTCAGCTTACGGAAACCGACGATTTCAAACATTCTGTCGAGGATGAAACGGTTTCGCGTAGGAACAAGAGCGTTATTATCAGAAGCATTCTTCCACATCAACCGTATATCAATGCACGGCCGATCGTTATTTATACACAACGTACATACAACGGCGTATGAGGGTGCGTCACTAATCTGCTCTCTTCTTGTACCTACGTTAGCAGGTATTTTATAACGATCTTCACTCCACTTCTCAACTATCACGAAGATTCTATTCATCTCCTCGATACTTAAATAAACCCGTTTGTTTGTCGGTCTACATTCCGTTTCCAGTACATAGCTAATGGTACCGGAATTACGCCTGAACACGCGCAACGATTTCGTCACGGACACATCGTACGAGGCGTTGAGAATGCTGCTCAAAGGAAGTTCCATCGTATTCGAGGAGAGCACGTCCACTCGGCTCAAGCTCTGAGGTAACTATGAGCCGTGTGAGGCACGCAGGTAGGCAGGACGGTTCGACGGGCGGCTGACTCGATGATACGTGAATGGGCTTGTTCGTATGATCCGCGAGTCGAATTGTTGTACATATTTCGGTACAAGAATATCACTACCAGCCTACGCACCAGACAGTTTGGATAAGAACTAGGAACATTTTATGTTTTACTAAACATCTCCACACTCCGGCGCACTATTTGAGAGGAACATATGTTCATATTTTTCCTTTCTGCCCATCAAACGATACTCGTCTCTAAACTCTGTTAAAAATTCACGCAGGACACTAGCCACAACCTCACTACGAACCTCATCATGATATACGTTAATATAGTGATAAAAATACTTAAGATTGTCCATGATCACGAGATTCGCATTTTCAGTCGTAGGGTATGAGTAATCGACATGGTGTAGCATGACGTAATACCGCTTGTCACACCACCTATCAGCAAGACTCATTATCCATACCTGCTGCTTCTCTTCTGCACGCGTTGTTTCTTTTACTTCACGGTGTATGTGAGACTTTATAAAGTTTAGCTCTGCAGTATACTTCAGCACATCGTCTGTGCAACGAAAGCCTTCAACGGTCTCACCAGAACATCCGTAGAGTATTTGTACATCTTGGAACTTCGCACAATCCAATGTGTTTTTAAAAGAGGCATAGGAGGGAGGAATAGGAAGTTTTTCGGTATCCACCACATCCTGGCACTTTACTGAATACCATTTCGTAAACGTTGTGCAAGCAATATTAAAGGTAGCCATTTGAATACACGTCTGATCTGAATACACGTCTGATCTCTCGGGCTTACTGCGGTCGACTGACCACGCAGGGACTCCCAGATAGTAGCATGACTCACGGTCTTACAGTGGGCGGGCTTAGAACTTTCACCTGCACACACACACACACACACACAAAGGAGAAAGTGAAACGCTATTTGAAACATGATTTATTTAATAAACGAGATATTCAAGTTATATATATTTACAAATACGATTTAATAAACGAGATATTCAAGTTATATATATATATATATATATTACAAATAGATACGATTATATACAAGACGTGTGAGTAGAAGCATCATTGGTATCCAAAGGGTACGGTATCATAGGTACCAGGTAACTGGTAACGTTTCCTATAGTGTTACGGCACACCATCGTACCCCAAGTTCCTTCACGCCCCCCAGCTTCTGCGCCCGAAAATTGTGGGTGCCTACAATTAGTTGGGGAGGTTGTTCATCATCGTCCAAACATACTAGATCCTTCAACGATCAAAGTTAACAACCTCCGATTCGCATGGTGAGCGTAATACCCTTTGCCTTCACGATATATTTCATTTCCTCCCCACCTGACCCGTTACCCCATAAGTCTTAGGTCCTGTTGAGGCAAAAGAGTCGGCGTATCGTTGTCCCCATACTCATCCTTGATCTCATCAGTGAGCTCGCCGAGGAAATCCCCAATAGTGGGCATGTATTCACCCTCCTCTCTGTGAATATCACGCTATCTGTATCGGCATACAATACTCTCCGCCCAAGAGAATGCAATAGACCCAAAGTTTTATACGGCGTAGGCTGTTGTGAAGCTGGCCACAGGTATGTTTGTAACCCTTGAGGTATCTGTGGCAAATTCAGTGTGTTGTACTTTATTACGTAAGTAACCTACATTTACGATCTCCATGACCTCTTTATCGGGGGCATTGGCATAATCCCAGACATCGCTATAACTTTGTGCCAAATGAATGCTCCCTCTGCCGGTATTCTGCGCAAATTTCCCCATAGACTGTTTAGACACAACTTTGCACTAAAGCGCTTGCCAGGATTCTTTACAATTTGGACACGATCAAGTTGTATACCTTCGCGGTCGCGGTAACGTTGAATATAGGCAGACTTTTCATCTTCGGTATCAACTCCTCGCGGATACCCTGATGCCTCAACCTTATCCTTCAAAAAGGTGTTATATATGGTGTGAAAAGGTTGGGTAGCTTCTGAAACCTCCACACCTCATGTATCTTCAGTATTCTATAACCATGGCGCACGGCTAGGGCAACTCAGGACTTGTATATACGCCTCTGATCTTACGCTGGTGGGGTATATGGTTACATTCGCCGTTATCCTCTTCCGCGCACTTCACGCACAGGGAAACATGAGCTTGTCGTCGATAACGACAGGTAAGATCGGCCATCCATAAATTGCGTCGGGGAGACGTATCTACGAAGAGAGCCCAAAGTAACGATCATTCAAATTTTTGAAAATTCATGATGGAGGGTAGGCTAGGTCCCACCAGTTTCTCAGGAGCGCCACGGGGTACGGATTGCTCTTCATCACGTATGGTATAAAGAACAGAAATCGTAGTAATGGAGCTTCACGCCCTCCGTAGGTGGAAAGTATAGTCTGAAAGGATTTGTACGTCCTCCAAACAAGCTATCACCACATTTGAGAGGATCCAGCACCATTGAACGCTTGATCGTTTTTATTTCCTCACGGTACACCTCGTCTGTCTCCATCCGTGCATCATATTCATGCTCCCACAAGACTTTGTGAGTGAACTGTGATCCTATAAGTTGATCGCGGGTGCGGGTCGATGCAAGACAGTCGGCAGGAGACCTACCGTGGATATCTCCGGTGATTCCGCACTCAGGAGGGGCATCCATGCCACCAGCAACCGTTAAAGGAGTACACAGTCTTCACACCAGTGACACGGTTTTCACTTAACCCATCAACCCAAAAAACACGTCCATTAATCTTAATGGGTACTTCACCCGTGTTGCGGGCGTGCTTTATGTATACACCTGTCTGTTGCTGTAGTGTATGAGCCAGTAAATAGCCTTGTGCCCGTAACTGCGGGGATTGTTTCGGTGAATAATGGCTAAGGTTCTTTCGGCATGAAGTTATTCTTGAACACCGCAAAACATAATGATGCGATGGTGGTTGCGACTTGCAGTGGATCGCATTTGAAACGGGCTATGTACATCCTTCTAAAGGCCTGGAAACATACTCTAAGCACGCGCACATCATTCACGCAATAACGCTCACATCATCAGCTATATTATAAGGGTTACTTTCATTAAAACTTCGTAGTATCGATCAAAGTCTTCACGTTCATCCATACAGTCAAAATAATGTTTGGGGGGTGGTGGGCCTACGTAGTTTAAAGTCTCGCTGGTGAGGAAAGTGTAAGGGAAGTATCCTTTGGAAACTTCAGCTGCTACTCCCATCACCTTGGGTAGCTTTGCTAATTTACAAGGTGTGAATAATAAAGTATCTTTAAATTGTACATTCCTCTTATCTGCATCTGTATTAATTTGTTGCCTCTTTTCAATGGATCACCTGTAAATATCTCAGAGGATTCGTGTTCAAGCAACTCCTTATAAAGGAACTGCGTGTCAAACTTTGCCCCGTTATGGGCGAGAATATACAGTCATTTTTTTTGAACTTGTCGGCTAACTTGACAATATAGGATACAAATAGTTTCACAGGACTATCGCTGACATTCGTTTTAAAAACGTTTGTCCGTTTACCACATTTGGGGCACTCGTCACATTCGATATCCATACATCATCACAGATAGTCTGGCTCACAAGTAAATGTGGAATTACCTCTTTGGTTTCAGCGTTCGTATATGTTTCTATATCGTAGTATACAGTTATACAAGGGTTATTTTTAGGCTTAGCATCTTTCATATAACATACATGCTTTACTCCATCCGCCTTATATTCCTCCTGGCATGTAGGACAGTGAATTACGTCACACTTGTGCTTAAATTTTCCCCAATTATCCATTGTGTGAAACATACCACATTCACAGATTCTCATTTCCTGCACGTGCCAATTGATTTATGGAAATCAAAACAGCTATTATTGAAAAATGTGCGTCTACACACATCACAGTCTCTCTTCTCAGCTTCAACTACACGGCTTTCACATTGGTGCTTTTACACTGCTCACATACCATGTGACATTCTTTACAATGTCTCACTATATCATCCGCAAACTCGAGGCACCCCTACACAAATCATGATGTCTCCCATATTTTCGACTTTTGTCATAACTCGCGTAAAGCCCACCTTATATTACGATGGGGAGATACGTTGTCCCTGACAATCCTAAAATAAGTAGGGGTCTTGTACGATCTCTACACAGCTTTTAAAAACATACACAGTCCTACGACGATCATCCAACCCAAACACAACTATGCGGACATTCATTTCCTGTTCTACCCTTCTCAGCTCTTCAGGACCCATATTACAGTCAAATTCAAGTTCACAGTCTACAGCTAGTTTACGGGCACGCTCCACGACTGTAGGCAACCAAATTTTTTGAGTTCGTGTATTTTGTACAGTAAACATACGCTAAGAGTACTGCTATAAAGCCGCAACCACGATCGACGTTTATATGCCGTCTATAAATAGCTTGAGAATTGAGGTTAAGAGTATACGGTATGGCACTATGACCCGCAACACGGTTATACATGGTCAATATTTACCGTGAAGTTGTCCATATTGAAGGCTATACTACTTTGGGCGGCTTGCATTATACGTCCTAATATATATTCTACATCTTCAGCCGCCAAACGTCTAAATGGCACTATCACCAATAATCGTCTACATCACCGTCATCTGACCCGAATCCAAAGGACAGACTCGTCCTGACTTCACGCTCGTCGCGATTCTGAGAGCAAACTCTATAATACGCTCTACAACCCGGCGTAGTCCGCGCTCAATACCATTGCTATACATGACTCTAGGGTCGACCCTGACTCTATACCGATTTCTAGTCAAGGCTGGGGTGGGGGCTGCGGAGCGCACCAATTCGAGCGTTATATCTTCCTCAACAGAACGGGGGGCGGCGGATGAATTAGGGGTATATTAGCGGAAGGTGCTGCTGATGGGGGCCTGTTGCGTAGGAGGTTGATGGTTGGGGCTCTATTATTGTAGACTTAACAGAACGGAGGGCGGCGGATGAATAAGGGGATATATTAGGTGCTGCTGGGGGCTTGGTTGCGTAAGAGGTTGAGGGTTGGGGATCTATTACCGCTGCAACAGGCGCGTATTTCGGTCGCTTTATACCTGACGGGGTTTTCATACCTCCGCTTTGGACGTGTACCGGTATCGCTGGTGAGGGTTCAGGGGAGGAGATCACAACTACACTGTCGTCGAGGTCATCCGTAATGATGGGCTGCTCTACCTCATCGTCATTCACGGTTCTGTGGGAGAAGAAATATAAGGAACAGCACTCAAAATTTGTAATATTTTGTAAATGACCCACTTAGGAGTTGGACGTGTTAGAAATGGACTCTGTAGAAAAATTCAGATTCACGAGCCCATCCACATGTATTATATCTGGACCTACAGGATGTGGTAAAACTGTGTTTATGCTTAAAATCATTAAAGAAAAGGGGAGATGTTCTCGAAATTTGTGCATAAAGTTATATGGTGCTATTCGACGTATCAATCAGTGTTCAACGAGTACCAAGATGATATTTTGTTCCACAAAGGCGTATATGACGTTAATTCGTTAAAGGGAAATGAACATACAATCATTGTAATTGACGATCTCATGTTGGAGATGGATAA
This sequence comes from Bathynomus jamesi, assembly GCA_023014485.1. Classification (NCBI taxonomy): domain Eukaryota; kingdom Metazoa; phylum Arthropoda; class Malacostraca; order Isopoda; family Cirolanidae; genus Bathynomus; species Bathynomus jamesi. The sequence goes on along the minus strand of JAJOZX010004835.1, from coordinate 150,289 downwards.
AACGTTTGCCGAGAATTACAGTATTCTCCCACCATCTTAACATAAGCGTGTTCTTCATCAATCAGAATCTATTTTTCAAAAATAGATACATGCGCGATGTGTCGTTAAATACGCAATATCTAGTCTTATTCGCGCAACGTAGAGATGTATCACAAATTGGGGTATTAGCCAATCAAATGTTCCCGAATCAGCGTAAGGAGTTTTTGGAAGTTTATAAAGAAGCTACAAGCACGCGTTACGGATATTTGCTTTGCGACCTTCATCCGCGAAACACGTTTAGAGTGCTTCTGCGAACGAATATATTTCCAAACGAGCCTGAAACGGTGTATATTCCAGAATGACAAAGAGACTAAAGAAATGCCGTGAATTAATAAAAATCTATCATCGACTGCCCGGGCAATGCAGCAGATGTTTATTAAAAATATCGATGCCGACTTTTTAAATGCATCTGTGAAATCTGTCTTAACGTTATAAATTGCAATGTATCAATGAAAACCCATCAGAAGGCTCGCCTACGCCGCTACAAGAACATAATACGTGCACTCGCTCGTAAAAGCCAAATTGTAGCGAAGAAAAAACGAATTATTGTACAAACAGGGGGTCATTTCTCCCATCTTATTTTCAGTTTTGGGTCCTTTACTGACTAGATTAAATAAATGAAGAAAGTGGTAGTGATTCCACGAGGTGTACGCTCACTGCAAAGAATCCAGACACGTATCTAGATCCCCGTAAAAGCAGACTTAAAAGAATGGAAAGCGAATTGTTAGCCCTATTAAACAGTGAAAAAACACCTGATGAGGAAAGAATCTTATACCAAGAAGCTCTGCAGAAATTCTTCACGAGTACGAAAATTATAAGAGCCCTACAAGAGATTCCTGTGGTTATTAGGCACAGCACGGGGACGATGGCGACATAGGATCTGTGCCCGACGACACAGCTGACCAACCAAAAAGATTAGCCACACAACATATCGAACATGTATTAAAAAATACCCTCCCACTTACATTGAGGAGTAAAGGCTTAAGTCTTTATAATCTATTGAATGAGGATCCCGCCATAAAAAACAAATGGACCGATACAGGGGAGATCATTGTGGAAGGATCAAAGGTACAGGGATCGAATATCGTAGACATTGTCCATGATCTGGTGAGAAAGTGGGATAGGCCATCACCATCAGGATGGAAGCATATTAAAGCAAGACTACAACAAATAAATGTCCCTAAAACGTTGATAGGAAATCTGAACAGGTTAAAAGACTTGGAACATGCAACGCCTGTGACACAATTGAAGGCGCCGTCACCCCCGGCGGTAACACCTTTGAAGAGGAGAAGAGGTTAAACCAACCCTACCCACGTGCCTCTAAAATACGCAAATGGCTAACGTATTAACTAAACGCTATTATGACATTTCTACCCCATCCTCTTACGGCGGCGTAGATAGACTGTACAGAAGTGTTTACGGAGTAGGAAAAAAAGATGTTGAACGATTTTTGAGGGAGCAGGACGCTTATACGCTTCATAAGCCTGTGAGAAAAAGGTTTAAAACAGCCAAGACAACGGCTTCCTCGATTGATTCTATTTGGCAAGCAGATTTAACAGACATGCAAAGATATTCTGTGTATAACGATGGTTACCGCTACATTCTATTCATAATAGACGTATTCTCTAGATATCTGTGGCTAGTTCCTCTGAAAAATAAATCACCTGAAACAGTTGCTAAAGCCACCAAAACGTTAATGTTAAAAGAAAACAGGGTTCCTGGCTATTTTTGTACGGATATGGGGAAGGAATTTATAGGCCGTGCTTTTCAGAACATGTTGACAGAGTTTAATATCAGCTATTACACAACCAATTCTATACATAAGGCTTCTTTAGCTGAAAGAGTTCAGCGCACCGTAAAGGAACGCATGCACCGTTATTTACACATAAAAACACATACAGATTTCTAGACATTCTGGAATCATTGGCATCATCCTACAACCGCTCACACCATCGCACGATTGGGGCAACACCTAACGAAGTTTTAGAAAGAGGTACGCTCCCGAGAAGAGATGGATCACCACCACCACCACACTCTGCGCGCTTCAAAATCAATGATTATGTAAGGCTGTCGCGTTCGGGGAATAAATTCGCAAAGGGTTTTGAGCAAGGATGGACACGCGAGATTTTTAAAGTTAGGGCTGTGAGACCTAAAGGTGAGATAATGATGTATTACATTGAAGATTTGAATGGGGAAGAAATCTCAGGAGGCTTTTACCGCGATGAATTGCAGAAAGTTGCGTTTAATTTAGAAAAAAATGTGTTTAAAATTGAGAAAATTTTAGGAAGCAAAGGTTCAGGAAGGAGAAAAATGTACCTGGTGAAATGGCTAGGGTACCCAGAAAGCTTCAACACCTATATAAAAGCTGATGCAATAATGAAGCTTAAATAGTATGCAACATGGCTCCTAACCATTTCTACGTCACACTCCCGTCCTCCTCGTCCCTGTCTGTACACCCTAACAACACACTAGCCAACTTTGTAACAGAACTCCATGGGCACATTGAATTGGGTCGTGATTCGTATGAGGTGGGGATATGCGAAATTCAGCTGGACACCGTCTTTTTAAATATTGAACATAAAGAAACCGTTTTTACGATTCTTAGAGACATTGACGAGTGTGAAAAAGCTGGGGTAGCTATGGATGAAACTATGCTCTTCGCTCGGACTAAGATTGCACGGTATTACAGTACAGAAGTAAGACTAGGGCCGGGTCAATATGGTTCGGCCGAGGATGTTGTGAGAGGCTTAAACGTAAGTTTAAGAAACTCAAACCTTACGAATGATTTAGTATACGAAGTCGTAAACAACCCTGCACATACACTAATCCTAAAATCAAAGACTAACAGACGTATTAAAGACCATAGAAAGTTCCAAATTCTAGCCAATGGCCGCTATAGCGCAGCCTTCCAAAGAGACACATTTCACGAGACACAGCATGGGTCTGTATCGAAGGAGTGACATTTCAAAGGAGTGACATAACAAAGGAGTGACATAAATACCGTAACGAAGGAGTGACATAACGAAGGAGTGACAAATCGGAGATAAAATTCAAAGGAGTATAATTATTAAAATTTTATTTAAAAAAACAAAATTTGTTAGAATTGTTAAAATTAAGATTTTATTTCAAAAACTAGAAACAAACATAAAATGACAACAACGATCAAGTGATAATAACCAGTTTTTTACAAGGAATCTAATGGTGCTATTTATTTATTTATTTATTTATTTAAAATTTATTTATTTATTTAAAATTTAACGAAAATAGCACGACTTAACCTAACCAATCGTCGATGCCGTACAATTAACCTAAAATAAATAAATAAAAAAAAATTTATTGTTTTTTATTTATTTTATTTATTACAGTTTTTAGGTTATGTCAGGTTAGGAATTATGTCACTCCTTCGTTACGGTATTTTCGTGTCACTCCTTTGAATTTTATCTCCGATTTGTCACTCCTTTGTTATGTCACTCCTTTGAATTTTATCTCCGATTTGTCACTCCTTTGTTATGTCACTCCTTTGAATTTTATCTCCGATTTGTCACTCCTTTGTTATGTCACTCCTTCGTTATGTCACTCCTTTGAATAGGACCGCACAGCATGACTTGTCCAGATTAATGTATCAATTGAAGATGGAGAAATTGGCTGAAAGGTCCCCAGACATGTGCTATATTTACAGTAATATAGTGGAGCACCAGTTTGTTGGGGATACCCAGGCACGCCTGCTGCGCATTGCTCACATCCCCAACCATAGAGGAAGGAGTTTGAGTATTACATATGACAGACCCCATTGTGTGAATGTCGCAACTAATTTAATAACCAATATCACAATATATAAGAACGATTGAGGGTGAAAACTTCCCATTCGGTAACGGGAGCTTAACAGTGAAGCTACACTTTCGACGCACTGAGTTATAATGGATAGAAAGCCTTTCACCGTCTATCGAGGGATGCGATACCAGCGCGGTAGTGGACTTGGATCCATTTTTTCATCCATACTACGTACGGCTGTTCCTTTGCTGAAGAGGGGTGCCAGATACCTTGGAAGGAAAGCGCTACAATCAGGCCTTAACACTGCAGAAGACATATTGGCCGGGGCTAAACCTAAAGAAGCTCTAAAAAAACATTTAAAGCGTACACGGGACGAAATCATCAAAGATGCAAAGAGAAAAATGCGTGGTGGCGGGAAGAAGAAGAGGGCTCCCCGGAAGAAGAAGGGGTCACGTGGTATTAAACGTAAAAGGCTATCAAAAAAGAATGCTGTAAGCGAATGAAACCTATGGTTGACCACTTTTTTGACTGATATAAGCTAAGGACATTGATCTCATGAATCATAGTTTGTTTACCACTTGTCGAGAGAGGAGTCACTATTTCGCCATGGCACGCTTCATCCACCCATGTAGTTCACAATGCTGTAAATCGGAGCTGTCCCTTTTTGAGCTCCCGCCAACCCAAGTTTCTATTGAGCACAGTGACTTTATTACAATTAACCCTTTAAACACAATTAGTTCCCCGAGTGCACCTATAGAATTCGTGATACCCAGCTCAGGTCCTTACTTTTTTGATCCAAGCTGTGTGCACATGTACGCTAAGCTACGTATAGCCCATTCTGATGGAACGGTCTGCGATGACAAATATGCTGTATACCCTGAAACAAACTTTCTGCACTCCATATTCAACCAGTGTGACGTATATTTAAATCAGACCAACATATCGGCAGGCACGGGGTACTATCATCTACGAGCCTATTTGGAAAATGTCCTCAACTTTTCCAAAGAAGCGAAGGCTACCTTTTTAAGTGCGGAGGGATATTATCAAACTAAAGATGAAAATAGTATAAAGGACAAATTTAAAAATTCTAAAAAGAAAATATACGAGTGTTTTGGACGGTTGCACACAGATTTCACTTTCCAGGAGAAGTTGCTTGTGAACGGGGTGGATATGAAAATAAAGCTCACCCGCACGAGTCCTGAGATCTGCTTAAATCTGGATGCGAATCAAGAAGAGGGTGCAAAGCCCGTTGTGGTTCACATTATGGACACATACCTCCGCGTACGGCGAGTGAAATTAAGTTCACCAAAACAACTAGAAATTGAGAAAAATTTACTAAACGCTACAGTGAAATATCCTATTAACAGAGTGCAGATCAAACTATATACGGTTCCTGCAGGGTTGGCATCGAAGCAGATAGAAAACATTGCCCTGGGAAATCTTCCTAAAAGGATATTAATCGGCATGCAGGACCACGCTTCGGTGAATGGAAAATATAAAAAGAGTGCCTTTAAATTCGAGAATTTCGGACTTAAAAATATAACTCTATACGTTAATGGCACTGCTTTGGGTGGAACAATGGGTACGGACTATTCATCAGACGCTGTGTTACCTCTTTGTGCCAGAGCCTATAGTAATCTGACCCATATTGCAGGTGATTGTGATGAGCTTGGTAATGGGGTAACGCAGGAAGAATTCATTGATCAATTTAACCTTTATCCGTTTGACATTACACCTGACTTATCTGCTAGCGTAAATACCCATTTAACCCCACAGCAGAGCGGAAACATCTCAGTGCGGCTGGAATTCGCCAAGCCTATAGACGCTCCTATTAGTGTACTAGTATATCTCGAATCGCAAGCCCTAATAGAAGTAGATAGATTTAGAGCGTTATCACTGACTTTTAAAATGGATGCTAATACACTTCAGAAAGTAATGGAGCGAGTCACACGTTCCAAATTTATCGGCGTGTTTGCGAAGAATGAAACATTGAGTTTGCCAAGTACGCGAGAATGCGGTAGTCTTATTGTGAACACAGACATCATCGGTAATGAAGGGATTCACTGGATCGCTGTCTATTTTAAAAATAGACAGCGCCTGTACTATTTTGATTCACTCGGTACTCAACCCTGGAGTGACCCTATTATTGTAAAATTTCTCGCTCAGTTACATATTCCCGAAGTTGTGTGGACCCCATTTCGCATGCAAGGATATTTTACTAATGTTTGCGGAATGTACTGCGTCTCATTTCTCATGCATATGTCAAATGATAAAGAATTTATAAATTTTTTAAATTTATTTGACCCGTGTCACACTCGCCGAAACGATGAAATGGTATGCAGACAGATAAAAAACCGTTTTCCAATTGTACGTACTCGTTGTATATTATAATGTTTTTGTTCGTATATTTGTAACGATATATTCTGTAGTTGTTTATTGTACTGATTTCTTTCATTTAATAAATTTATGAAAATATATTGTGTCTTCTTATCCCAAAAAGATCGAAAAACACTTACATTATTTCGGTGTGACATTGTTGACTGATCAGTATATCCTCCCTATTCCGAGATTCTTCAAAAGATTGTATAACACGTGTCAAATCCTCATCGGACCTTAAAGGAATAATGCTTTTAAAACATATACAGAGTATACAGACAGATCCCCATTATGTGAAGATATCTTTGGTTCGAGGAATAACATTGAATGCCATAAAAATTTCGATTTTAGCATAATGGGGATAACCAAATAACATTGATTGACATTTTGGCGAGTATCTATTTGACGAGATACTACAACTCTCCATATATATATATAAAAATTCTAATTATAGACACTTACATTTCTATGGTAGTCCCTTGCGTCGGATTGTAAGGAGCGTCACTGCAAATATCTTCTACGGTTTGCGTTGAAAATAATTCGCCACGGTCAATCGCATTGAAAAGACTAATTGCGGTTAATGCTGCAGTATCACGTTCTTCATACAATTCCGGGGAGACGTACAGGTCCATGGTGGAGGATGTGTGACATTGTTGACTGTTCAGTATATCCCCCGTATTCCGAGATTCTTCAAAAGATTGTATAACACGTGTCAAATCCTCATCGGACCTTAAAGGAATAATGCTTTTAAAAACATATACAGAGTATACAGACAGATCCCCATTATGTGAAGATATCTTTGGTTCGACGAATACATTGAATGCCATAAAAATTTCGATTTTAGCATAATGGGGTAACAAATAACATTGATTGACATTTTTGGCGAGTATCTATTTGACGAGATACTACACCCCATCCATATATATATATAAATTCTAATTATAGACACTTACATTTCTATGGTAGTCCCTTGCGTCGGATTGTAAGGAGCGTCACTGCAAATATCTTCTACGGTTTGCGTTGTAAATAATTCATCACGGTCAACCGCATTAAAAAGGCTAATTGTTGTTAATGCTGCAGTATCACTCTCTTCATACAAGTCTGGGGAGACATACAGGTCCATGGTGGAGGGAATGATTATTCACTGACGCGAAAATAGCTACTGTTACTCCAAACTGAAAAATATCCCCTTTTATATGCACAATCGCCAAGCTCCGCCCCAAAAGACCAGATGTTCGTAGTGATTGGCTGCCGATGTAGCTGGGTGGAGCTATGACGTGTACCAATCCGCTATAACGGGACCGGACGAGTAACATATATATATTTTCACCAATAGATTTAATGCTCGTATTCTCCTTTGAAAATTATTTGGTGATTCGTATAGAACTTTTGATACTGATTCCAAATATGGTTTCGGAATTTTCTATCACCCATAGTTTTCGAGAAAATTTTACTCAGAGTTTCCCGCATCATTAGTCACTAATGTAATCGAGAGGATATAAAGAAATATATCCTAATTATATTTTTAAAAGAACATTCGGTTTCAACGTTAAACTGTGGGTCTAAGGTGGGGTGAAAACCTTTCCAATTCAAATTGCGCTAGGGGACGACGAAAATTATTTGGTGTTTCTTATAAAACTTTTGGCACTGAGTCAGGTTTCAGAATTTTCTAATGTTAAACTGTGGGTCTAAGGTGGGGTGAAAACCTTTCCAATTCAAGCGACATAGGATCTGTGCCCGACGCTAGGGCACGACGAAAATTATTTGGTGTTTCTTATAAAACTTTTGGCACTGAGTCAGGTTTCAGAATTTTCTAATGTTAAACTGTGGGTCTAAGGTGGGGTGAAAACCTTTCCAATTCAAGCGACATAGGATCTGTGCCCGACGACACAGCTGACCAACCAATTCTTATAAAACTTTTGGCACTGAGTCAGGTTTCAGAATTTTCTAATGTTAAACTGCGGGTCTAAGGTGGGTGAAAACCTTTCCAATTCAAATTGCGCTAGGGGACAACGAAAATTATTTGGTGTTTCTTATAAAACTTTTGGCACTGAGTCAGGTTTCAGAATTTTCTAATGTTAAACTGTGGGTCTAAGGTGGGGTGAAAACCTTTCCAATTCAAATTGCGCTAGGGGACAACGAAAATTATTTGGTGTTTCTTATAAAACTTTTGGCACTGAGTCAGGTTTCAGAATTTTCTAATGTTAAACTGTGGGTCTAAGGTGGGGTGAAAACCTTTCCAATTCAAATTGCGCTAGGGGACGACGAAAATTATTTGGTGTTTCTTATAAAACTTTTGGCACTGAGTCATGTTTCAGAATTTTCTAATGTTAAACTGTGGGTCTAAGGTGGGGTGAAAACCTTTCCAATTGCGCTAGGGGACAACGAAAATTATTTGGTGTTTATAAAACTTTCACTGAGTGGTTTCAGAATTTTCTAATGTTAAACTGTGGGTCTAAGGTGGGGTGAAAACCTTTCCAATTCAATATAACGTCGAATAATTCGAACAACTGTTTTTCGAATTATGGTTTTCGAACAATTGTGCTCGAACAATTGTGTTCGAACACAATGGCAAAAGATACAAGCATATCCCGTTATTTGAACAAAACTCTCTCTCTCTCTCTCTATATATATATATAGTTGTGGGCATATCTAAGAAATGGAGTCGAGAGAGGTTTTGTTCAAGCTGTCTAGGAGAAAGGTCATTATGGTCATTCGAGTTGGGCAGATTCTCGGAATTCCTTTCCTCTAGCGAATTGTGTTTTGGTTAATTTCAACTTTTAATTGAATTGTTTCGTAAATTTTCATATTGTTTCAATTTTTTTCGCATGGAATGAGGCTCGTGTGTTTCGTAAATTTTCATCTCGATACAACTTAGATATTATATATATATATATATATATATACGGGTTTGGGGAATGACGATCGTCTGTTTTGAATTGTTTCATAAATTTTCATTTCCGTTCGTTTTTCCCCACTGATATTCGAATGTTTATAATGAAAATTGAGTGTGTAAAATTATTTAATTGATAAACAGAATTTAATTGGATTCACCCCAAAAGTTTAACTAAGTTTAATGAAGTTCAAGTTAATGTTATATTTGATTCTAATCGTTAAACACTATATACATCTATTGTAAAACCCTATATACATCTATACATCTATAGTGAAACACTATATATATATATATATATATATATAGCTATTTTTGTACGGATATGGGGAAGGAATTTATACGCTGTGCTTTTCAGAACTTGTAGATAGAGTTTAATATCAGCTATTACACAACCAATTCTATACATAAGGCTTCTTTAGCTGAAAGAGTTCAGATATATATATATATATATATATATATCATAAGCTGTTTAAAAGACTGTATATATATAATTATAGTAAACGAAATAAACTAGTTAACCATAAAATTAATTATTTTCTATTATGAAGTTTTCGAATTGTGTGTGGTAAACTATGTTATTTGTTTCGAAAAGTTTAACTTCAAGTTCAATGAAGTTCAAGTTAATGTTAAATTTGCTTCTAAACGTTAAACTAAAATTAAATGTTATATAAAAAAAAATATATATATATATATATATATATATATATATATATATATATATATATATATATTTACATATACCTAACATAAGATGTTTAAAAGAATGTATATATATATATATATATATATATATATATATATATATATATAGCATAATAATATATATCTAGCAAGAGCAATCCGATCATTGCAAAAAAACTGGAAAGGTATGCAATTAATAAAGATTGAGTATGTATTTATTTAATAAACAGAATTTAATTGGAATAACTACCGTCATATTGTGTTACACAATGGATGATTAATATTTCTGGGATACATGGCCCTATCTGGCAACTGAATACATTGCGCTATCTGGCAACTCAGCCAGAATAGAGGCTTATAAAAGACCGAGAAGTTGATGAAAGACTCATTCAAGCTCGGCTCCCAGCCGAGCAAGGACCTCTGGTCCTTCTCTTTCAGGCCCTTTGGTAAAACCCCTTAGTGGCCTCTTAGGTTAGGAAAACGAAAATAACTTGGGGGAGAACTCCTCTCTCTCCTTCAGGTGTCTCTCTCTCTCTCCTACAGGCGTCTCTCTCTCTCTCCTACAGGTGTCTCTCTCTCTCCTTCAGGCGTCTCTCTCTCTCTCCTACAGGTGTCTCTCTCTCTCCTTCAGGCGTCTCTCTCTCCTTCAGGTGTACCCCTCCCCCCTTGGCTCAGTCAACTGGCTGATTCAGCCAACTGGCTGATTCTGGCTGATTAGGAGCCTATAAAACAACGCCTACTCGGCTGAAGTCTTAATATGCACTTGGCTCCTGCCAGGTGAACACCTCTCCTCCTTTCTCTCTGGCCTTTGGGGGGAATAGCTTGGGGGAGGCCCCCAAGTTGCATGCCCCTTGCAACCAAGGTTGGCAACAAAGGCCAGTACTCTTTTTTTCTTTCTTTTTTCTTTTTTTCTTTTTTTTCTTTTTTTTTGCAACCCCCCACCCCCTCCCCCTTTGCAACAACCCCCACCCCTTTGCAACATTACATAATAACTTGCAACATTCTTGCACTCTCCCCTTTTTCGGCTATACTACTTATGACAGTGTTTTTGTAGTTCGAGTTTTTCACATAGTCAGAAATTTGTGAATGTGGTGATTTTGTTTTGCGTAAATTTTGTTCATGTTCTGCGTTTTCTGTGTCAGTAGTAAGATGGTATTTAGTTATGTCACCCAAAGGTGCAATACCTGTGGGAGTTTGTATGGCTATTCCATCTCCAATTTTAATGATGCCTCTATGGACCAGATGAAGATAGTCAGCCCCCATGAGCATATGTATATCATCAACTACATCTGCATTAAGGGTTTTATCAGCTATCGTGTATTTGTTTTGAAGTTGTAGCAAAGCTTGTTTTAACCCAGCTATTTGTATTTTTTCTTGTTCTACTTTGTCCACAACAACAACCTTAAGGGTTTCAAATGTTCCATCAAGTGTTAAAGTTATATTTGCAGTTTTAAAACTGGCTTGTACTGGGTTTTTATTGATAAATGATGAAATAGAGAGATCTTCATTTCTTTGTTGGTTCTGAAGTCCCAATTTTTCTATCAGTTGTTTGGTTACAAATGTTTGTTGTGAGCAGGTATCTAAAAGACACCTAACCTGTACTATTTGTCCCCTTTTGTTTTGGATTTCCAAGGTTGTGGTTGGTAAAAGAATTTTTGAATTGTGGTTAATGCTAGATGAACTGATATGCCCATTCATAGCATTCTGAGTTTGTTTCTGTTTGTTTTGGTTTGATTTAGGTGTTTGTTCATAATGTTTGTAAGTTTTTCCAATGTATGTGTGTATATTACACATAGGGGTAACATGGTCAAAACTGTTGCAAAACTTACAATTGTATTTCAAATTTGATTTGCAGTTTGACTTTTGGTGCCCTGATCCAGTGCATTTTTTGCATAAGTTTAGTTGTTCACAACGTTTTGACCTTGCTGTAAAGTCTTTGTATTTGGGACAATTTGTAGAATAATGTTCACTGCTAAAACAAAATTTGCATGGTGTGGGATTATATTCAAAAGTAGTTACATTAAAGTTTTGCAGAGTAGGGGTCTTTGAGTCTTTTTCTGTCACTTTATTTTCTGCAAATTGAGTTTTGCGGTTGTGTTTTGATGTAACTGGTAAGTTTTGAAATCTTTTGTTAGGTTTTTGGTTTTCTGCATTGTTGGTTTTTTCTTGTGCTGTGTTAAATTTTGGGAGTGTGTAACTTGATTTGTAAAGTGCAAGTACAGTTGGGAAATCTTCTCTTAGCTTATTAAGGCTAGGGTATATGTCAGTTGTCCTCTGATGAAATATCTCTTTGACTTTAGAAGGGAGCTTTTCAAAAACAACAGCTTGAATGATCCAAGCTGTTTCTGCAATGTTTAAATTATTGTTTTTAAGTTGTCCCATGAGACATTCAAACTCACAGTAAAAGTCAAAGAGGTCACCATAGTTGTCTTTTGGGGTTCGCATGTTCATTACTTTAAGAGTCAAATCATGTATAATTTCATCCTTATTCATGTAATTTCTGTTAAGTAATTCTATTGCTACAGAATAAGAAGTACCTATGGCTGGTAGTGATTCCACTAATCTTAAGGCAGGGCCTTTCAGATAGTTCACTAAATAACTAAATTTATCAACATCTGTAATGTAGTTTTTATTGCCTATGAAATTTTTCAATAAAAGATTGAAATTTGGCTCTGTCACCCTCAAAAGTGGGTACTGCAAGTGTAGGCAATTTTAGTTCATTGCCCTCAGCCACATTGGGAGAGCTAAATGAAGCATTTCTAGTAGCTTCTAAGAAGCTTTCATTTGTGTCTTGTTTTTTGCACTTATCAAGTTGGTTTGGAATTTCAGAAATATAGTTGTTAATTTTTGTAATGTAATTTTCATTGTCAAGTAGGATAGTAGAATACTCATCATCTGTTAGTTCAGTTGTGTCATCAATTTCTGTAATTATGTCTTCATCTAGTGTGAAAATTTCTTGTTTGTAACGAGTAATAGAATTTAATGTTGTTTCAAGATCATATCTTGTAGGTTCTTTCTGCTTGTAATCATTGTACAGTTTGGTGATGACACCTTTACATGCTGATTTTTTCCTCATTAATTTTTTATGGGTTTGAGATGGTGCCATAGCCCCAAGGTCTGTGTTTTTGTTTTCTTGGTCTGGGTTTTTTACCCTTTTTTCCAAGTCTTCCATAATTGTTGTTAGTGTTAAAGTTCTGAGTTTAATTTTATGATGTTGAGCGAGTTAAATTACTGTAATGTTTTTTATATAACCTGCTCCACAGGTTGAATTAAAAATTTACATTTTTAGTTAGGATAGGCCTTGAGTGTAAAGAGTAAGGCCTACTTTAAGAAGTAGGCCTATTATGTAAGGTAAAGTTAAGTGGGCCTACTAAATAGGCCTATGTTGGTCCTACCAAGTAGGCTTATGTTTGGGCCTATTATTTTATAGGACCTTAAATGAGTTAAGCCTGTTAAATTGACAAGGCTTTGTTTTGAGTTTGAAGAGTAGGACCTATTAAATAGGCTTAATGTTGTGGGCCTATTTTTAAAGGACCTAAAATAAGTTATGCCTGTTAAATGAACAAGCCTTTGTTTGCGGTTAGTGTAAAGGTAAAGGGATCGGTTCCCAGTTGCATAGGCCACCATATGAAAAACTATAGTGGGGTTATGGTTGAAATTGGGGTTAGGTCTAATGAGCTAAGCCTAGCCACTGTGTATTGTTAGTGTAAATTTTAGAGGGGTCAGTTCCCCACACGGGCCACCATGTGAAATAACTATATAGGGCTATGGGTTGATTGCCTGATACCCTCATCCGTTGGAAATTTCCAGCAGATTTCAGTGGAGAGTTAAACGACAAAAGCCCTATGTTTTTTCGTTAGAGAGTTATGAATATGTAGGTCTTTAAAGGACCTCTTTATATCTAATTGATTACGGTAATTTTTAGCGTCGGGATTTTAGATGCCTATATGTGAACAAAAAGAAATTGTCCCACCTTATTTTTTTTGCTGGGTCCTTAGTTTGCTTCGATGTAGGGCGTTACGATCTTTTTCGGTGTAGGGCCGCCACGATGGAGTTACGCGATGAGTTAACTTGATGTAATTAATATAGGCAGTCACTATATAAACACTTTAAGGTATAGGCCTATCCTTTTGTTTTTATTTGTTATTAAGTTTATTATAAGGAATTCACTCAGAACTTTAGGGAAGACAAAAGCACATCCTCCCTGTTTAAAGCGTTCGCTGTACAATAAACAGCTCTGAGAGCCGTTCCTTCGCTCCTTCCTCCTCCTTCCTCGTTGTATTTTCATTATTTGCTGCTCTGGCAAAATTTTGTTTGGTCTACTTCTCTGTGGTAGACCAAACAATAAATTGGGTTTTCTTGTTGTTATGTGAGGCTCGATGCATACATACAGGTTCTTTGTACGTATGGCAATTATTTCATTCCCAATAGGCTATGTCGCCAATCCCGAGGCAATTTTGTATAGATATTTAATTCAATTAATTAATAATTTATATTTAATTATGAAATAAAGGTACCACATATGATACCATGTTGTGAGCGCGTATAGTTTTTCCATATGGCCCTCGAAATTAAGAACTCGCCGACTTTACCTTCACACAACATGACTGCATTGGAGCTTCTCTCCTTCATTCATCAGAAGCAACTGGAGGAACTATACCCCAATCTCTGGGTTGCACTAAGAATTGCCTGCACTCTACCTGTGACAGTAGCGTCAGCCGAGAGGAGCTTCTCTAAGATGAAGCTAATCAAAAACTACCTCAGATCATCAATGGGACAGGATCGCCTCAGTGTCCTTGGCATCATAAGCATCAACCAGGACGTTGGCAGGGAGATTTCATATGATGATGTTATTGATGATTTCGCCCAGAAAAAAACTAGGAGGCAAAAATTATGAAGATACAAACTGTTCTGTATAACTGTTAGCTGTTACACGATTGTATCGTAGAGTTAGTAATTGTTTGGTAGTTGATAATTGCATTATTTTTTTTATACATAGTTCTGTGTCATTTATTCTAAATAATGCATAAGCTAATTTTCAGGAATTTCATGAAGAGTATTTTTTCTGTTTGTCTTCTGAAAGTACATATTTGTTGTTTTGGACATAAATGTTTCATTAAAATTGTTTCATAATTGTTTTTTATTAACAGCCATTTTTTGTATGTGTGTGCTGAGGTGATGTAGTAAGGCGTGAGTTGGTGGATGGAGGGGTGGGGCCTCAAATGGGTATATTGCTTAGGGCCCCCTAATGGCTAGAAACGGCCCTGTATGTATATATATGATACACACAGACCGTGCACGGAACAAGGAACTCTTCTGGGATAATTAAATCCACTATAGTCCGAATAAGTAATGGTAAATGACAAATGCCATAGTTTTTCTTTCTCATGATGCTAGCCCGACGTGGGCAACGGGTCACTCGCAAAGAGATCCCATAAATATAGCTTCCCTCACCAGCTATCTGCAAAGCAGACAGGATCCAGCTTTGGGACATGGATCTAGGGTTTAAAGCAGCCTAGTCCTGCTACATTTAGGACCTCAATATAAGCAAAAGACTCGCTGCCTTCACGTCACATTGAATAGATCAAAGAAAAAGGGGTAACTATTATATTTTTAGACAAAAACCAAAACTTAAACCTCAACTGGCAGAATTGAGCGTCCACTTTTCAAGGCACATAACATGTCCGTTTCAAGATGGGAATGAACTAAGAACGGTCCCCTGAGTATTTTATGATACACACAGACCGTGCATGGAACAAGGAACTCTTCTGGGATAATTAAATCCACTATAGTCCGAATAAGTAATGGTAAATAACAAATGCCATAGTTTTTCTTTCTCATGATGCTAGCCCGACGTGGGCAACGGGTCACTCGCAAAGAGATCCCATAAATATAGCTTCCCTCACCAGCTATCTGCAAAGCAGACAGGATCCAGCTTTGGGACATGGATCTAGGGTTTAAAGCAGCCTAGCCCTGCTACATTTAGGACCTCAATATAAGCAAAAGACTCGCTGCCTTCACGTCACATTGAATACATCAAAGAAAAAGGGGTAACTATTATATTTTTAGACAAAAACCAAAACTTAAACCTCAACTGGCAGAATTGTTCCATGTGCTTGTTCCATGCACGGTCTGTGTGTATCATAAAATATTCAGGGGACCATTCTGAGTTCATTCCCATATATATATATATATATATATATATATATATATATATATATATATATATATATATATATATGGGCGTACGGTCCAATTTTTTTCAGGTGGGGGCGGCTACACATTTGCCCGAATGTATATTTTCAGAATTCCATATTTGTTCTCAGTCATTTATGTGTTATTTTTTTTTTATTTTGGGTTCAAAATCCCAGCTGAGCCGTGAACGGCCAAGCTCTGAAGGGCCAGTTCAACCTACAGCCCAAGTTAAGCTTGACTGTAGTAGTATAGCCTCAAAATGTATGAGTGCAAGTTGCAATTGCATAATATTACATAATGTTGCAAGAGTGCCACCCCCCTTTGTTACCAACACTCATCCCCGCCCCCTCGTTGCCAGCCCCGAAATGGGACTGCAAGGGGTACGCATGCAACTTGGAGGCGGATTTCTCCCCCAAGGTGAACCCCCAAAGAGGCATACCTAACCTAAGAGGCCTCTATGGGAGGAAAGGGGGTTCCTCACCACCCAAAGGGCCAGAAAAAGAAACGACCAGCGAACCTTGCTCGCCTGAGAGCCGAGCTCATATGACTCCGTCGTCCGCCTCCCTCTCTTTTATAGACCTCTAATCTGCCAGTTGGCTGAGTTGCCAGATAGCGCCATGTATTTAATTTATTAATCAGCCAGAGCCAGTTGGCTTAACAGTCAGTTGGCTTAGAAGACTGAGAAATACATTGCTTATTATTCCTCCGTCATCTGTCTTAGAAAGCTGATAGCAATAATTAATTTAATTAAAGCGTATATTCTTCTGTCATCGTTCTTAGAGGGTTCAGCTGCCAGATAGAAATAATCATTTAATTAAAGCATTTATTAATCAGCCAGAGCCAGTTGGCTTAACAGTCAATTGGCTTAGAAGGCTGAGAAAACATTGCTTATTATTCCTCCGTCATCTGTCTTAGAAAGCTGATAGCAATAATTAGTTTAATTAAAGCGTATATTCTTCTGTCATCTGTCTTAGAGGGTTCAGCTGCCAGATAGAAATAATCATTTAATTAAAACATTTATTAATCAGCCAGAGCCAGTTAGCTTAACAGTCAGTTGGCTTAGAAAGCTGAGAAATACATTGTTTATTATTCCACCGTCATCTGTCTTAGAAAGTTGATAGCAATAATTAATTTAATTAAAGCGTATATTCTTCTGTCATCTGTCTTAAAGGGTTGAGCTGCCAGATAGAAATAGTCATTTAATTAAAACATATATTATTCAGCCAGAGCCAGTTGGCTTAACAGTCAGTTGGCTTAAAAGGTTGAGGATTACATTGTTTATTATTCCATACAATGGGGATATATATATATATATATATATATATATATATATATATATATATATATATATATATATATATATAACTTTTAACCATTCGAACAAAGCATAACAATGGTTTTCCGAAAAGCTGAATTGAATTGATTTGTTAATATTTTTAGAAAGACATTAAGCCTTCACGTTCCTTTCCTATTCTGTAAAGTGACCATATGACCTAAATATGACCGTAAGGAGTGCCCACATTTTTGCAGAAAATAAAATGTATTGTCAGAAAAAGGACCTTCCGGACAATAGAAAGGAAAAATTTTTCGTCAAAATATTCTACCTGATTAACAGTCACTACTGCATGGGCAATCTGCCACAAGGTTTAAATAGTATTTCACTTCGGATTTTGTTCCCTCCACTCTGCAACGGTTCCCACAATACACACTGATTGACACCTTCTGCTTTACTCCTCTATCAAGTCCACTTTGCTACAATTCATTGCGGTTAAGGTAAACTGACAGGCGGCCATTTCGTTAGTTTCAACACCTACTGCTGTTCTTGCTGTTTCGGATATCTTTCAAGTAATGCACTGTGGTTTTAAGTCGCATAATAAGTTATGTTTACATTTGTGATGTCACACTCTAGCGATGTACAAACACTCACACTGTCCTCTCTCGTCTCACGAGCAAACTACAAAAGACCATTCTCACCTTGTTCAGCCCTACACTCGGTAAACCCATCGAACAGAGCGACGAATGCGTATTCGAGTACCGTATCAAAATAATGGATAACCCTAACACGCGCGTCTAATATAGGTTTCAGCCTGCGTAACCCGACAATTTCAAACATTCTGTCGAGGATGAAACGGCTCCGCGTAAGAACAAGAACGTCATTATCAGCTGTGTTCTTCCACATCTCTCGTATATCAATGCATGGTTGTTCATTATTTATACTCAATGTGCAAACAATGGCATATGATGAGGCGCCACTAATCACAGCTCTTATTGTATCTACGTCAGCTGGTATTTTATAACGGTCCTCAGCCCACCTCTCAACCACCACGAAGATTTTATGCATCTCCTCGCACTTAAATAAATAGCGTTACGTCTGCAAGCATGCCTGCAGGTCGTTTCAAGCACACAGTTAATGGCACCGGTTTCTCGCCTGAATACGCGCAATGATTTCGTCATGGAGACGTCGTACGAGGCGTTGAGAATGCTTCTCAAAGGGAGCTCCACCGTAGTATTCATCGAGATGACTATTGCACTTCCACTTGTTCAGTTTGATAAAGATTAAGCTTTTCACCCCACATTAGACCTACAGTTTAACGTGGAAACCGAATCAGAAATACATCTCGTTAGGGATTCTTTGCTCACTCTTTCACATCATCTCGCCGAATTACTCATTTTGACAAAGATTAAGCTTTTCACCCGCACTAGACCTACAGTTTAACATGAGATCCGGATCAGAAATACTCACATCATCTCGCCGATTTGTTCATTTTGACAAAGATTAAGCTTTTCACCCGCATTAGACCTACAGTTTAACACGGAATCCGAATCAGAAATACATCACGTCAGGGAATGATTGCTCACTCTTTCACATCAGCCCACCGAATTGCTCATTTTGACAAAGATTAAGCTTTTCACCCGCATTAGACTTACAGTTTAACGTGGGAACCGAATCAGAAATACATCTCGTCAGGGAATGATTGCTAGCCCTTTCACATCATAATTTCATCGAGATAATTCAAGCTCATATACAGGACCTACATTGTCTATAAGATCTGTGGCGCGTGGAACATGCGACCTTCAGAAGATGTGAACATCTGCTCTGTGTACCAGTTCAAGAAAATGGATAGGCCGAACCTTGCGATGTCGGAATTTTTTCCATGGAACCGTAACCACTGATACATCCTCGGTACGGATTACAATGCTTATTGAGGCACTTCTCGTCCTTGTATCTCCCTCATGTACAGTGCTTACAAAAAGTCTCACGCTTCTGTCTCGTCCCAAGCTAGTCTGTTAGGTATAAAATGGGCGGTCCTTATGGCAGCTGAGGTGTGTTCGGATTGGTGCACATAACTGCTCTAACACAATCAATGACGTCCATTATTACGTCACTTCTGCTACATTTTAGTGTTTAAAATACAAATGATTAAGAAGCAGAATGGAGCAAGTTTCGGAATGTTAGGATGGTTATGGAGCAATCCTAGTCATCATAATAGCTGGGCATTACATTATACCGTCTCAATATATACTGTAGACTATAGAGAACGACTAATTCGGCAAATATCCCAAATTATGGCATGATACCTAAGTTATTTTGACTCAGGTCTAAATTATTTGCTCAAATGCAATTATTGATATTAAGTAATTGTTGGGAATTGTTGTCAATATTGTTGTTTGTGATATATATCCTACGTGAAGAACCTAATGACCGAATTCCTCAGTGAACCTCTCACGCGCTCGCATTTCGAGGAAGTCACGGTCGTCTCACTAATAGATAGTTTATCCATTGTTTTAAGTGGTAACCTATTAAACGAACTATGTTAAACCTATTCCATCTTATGGAAGTCATTAGTCTAAAGCAAGACTGGTGGGCCGTGAATCAGAGAAATTTGCATTTGATTTGTTCATCGTAATTATTACGTAATATAGTATACTGTATATAATAGTATATAAGAGTTTATTGGTAGCATATCATATGACAATTCCCATAAACATGTGATGACCTCGATGTTGCCAGTTTTTATTTTTTCCTGAAACTATTACCTTCTCATAGTTTGTTTCAACAATGCATATATTATCATCTCCACGAGCGTAGACATTGCAAGAAAAGATTCTAACTAAGGATAAGTAAAGTTCTTTCATGGTCACAATATATACTTTTATAGATGTCAAACATAAAAATATAATAAAATTCTATATTAACATAAATATATATTCGATACACATTTACATCATGGCTTTAACATCAGTATTTCGTATAGCTTCCTCCAGCATCAATAATTTCTTGCAATCGTTGCGGCATAGAAGAGGCCAGATTGTAGGGAATGTTTGGTGTTCGGTGTAAGCTCTCCCAACTATTCCTCGTGTGAGCTAAAAGTGCTTCAAATGTTCTTTCATTGCGTTGCTCCCATTCGTTAATCATTATTGCCCAAAGGTTTTCAATCGGATTCAAATCAGGAGAACATGGTGGCAGAATTAGATTAATAATCTCTGGGTGATCTTCGTACCACGCTCTCACAACGTTACTCCTATGAATGGGACTGTTATCTTCCATTAAGTAAAATGGTTCCGGTGCTGGAACCAAATACGCACGAACACTGGGTAGCAGCACCTCTTCAATTATCTGACAATATTGCTGTCCAGTAAAGCGTCCATCTACTTGAGTCAATTCTCCGACACCATAGCCAGACATCCAGCCCCACACACCGAGATTGATGTGACCATTACATTTGCTCGGGAAAACATTTCCTTCTTCATAGCGTTTTGCGCTGCCTCCAACAATGCAGGGAACCATGACTATCTGTTGAAAATGTTTTTTCGTCACAGTACACAACTTTTCTCCAGAATTCTTCCTCCTGCGGCAAGTATTGCAAGGCAAATCCCATCCGCGCCTCTTTATGCTCAATCGTCAATGCAGGTTTTATAGCTGGACAGCGAGAAAAATACCCTGCCTCGTGAAGTCTGTTGATCACTGTATTTGCGCTACAACGAAGGTTCAGGTGTCTGTAAATATGCGTCGCTGGAACAAACGGATGCTCTCTGGCATGATTAACAATCGCAGCATCTTCCTCTTGAGATGTTGAACGTGGAGGACCAGACCTCGGCAAAGTAGCGATTGAGTTTTCTGCTTCATACCGATGAATCCACCGTTCCACAGTGCTTCGATGAACGTCTAGTCGTCTTGATATTTCTCTTATTGGCACACCATATTCATGCAATGTCACCATTGCTCCCCGCATTGCCTGGGTCGTCTCGTGGTGCACAGACGGCCTTTCCATCTTTGTGTAAATGGCTTATGTGAAGCGTGCTGGGACGATAAAGGAAATGAGGATACCATGCACCCCTTCTGAAATTGATTTCGGTTGTGAAGGGTACTAACCCTTCGAATGGTAATAATCAGCCAATTTCCTATTTTGTTGAACATATGCATAAAAAATTCGTCTTAAAAGCCAAGGATCCAGAGATTGTCAGCAATAGTTTATATCCCAACTGAATATAGTCAGCCATCAACAGTATAATCATATTTTATTTCCATAACTACTCATGACTACTCTGTCATAGTAAATAACCTTATTATGACTTAGGTAGTAGTGGTAATTCTGAGTGGCGGCCTCTAGCCACATACGTTAAAACTATCAGTGCGTCTAAGACCAGACTCTTCTGTTTCTGTCAATTCATTGTTAGTTTAAGGTATTTTGCTCTTTGTCTTTCTAGGTCTAGGGCATTAAAATAAATATTTGAGTTTGTGTTTAGCATTTCCTCCTCCCTTCGTAATTCCCCACCCAACCTCGTTTCCTTCGACATAGCAACGCTTACCTCCATCCTCATTCCACTTCCTTCATTAAACCTATTATCGCTTTTACTGTCCCTTCCTTCCATCCTTCAATGCCAGCGTTCTTAAACCTAGCACATAAATTATATAATATGGAATCTAACACCTTAGATCTCTACGCATTCATGTTACTTGAAGACGCCTGTGTCTTAGGGGAATCTAAGTGTTGAGAGTGGGCTTGAGGGGTAGTCTATAGATTATTACAGATGACCTTGAACGCTCCAACTATTTAAAAATGATTATTTATTACGCACATCATATGGCATAATACACACATGAAATTAAGTATCTCTTACACTATAGGAATGGAATTGAATCCTACCAGAGTTAAAAAGTCGCAAAATATGATAGACTAGTTTGTATTAAGAGGTTACTAAGAGAAATGGATTTGAAGTAGAGCGGAAGGCAGAGAGAGAGAGAGAGAGAGAGAGAGAGAGAGAGAGAGAGCGCTTTTAAATCACACCTTTTAAATGGTTTGTGGGTAAGGGCTTCACGTATGTTATTTTAGTTCAGGGTAGTTTATGTGGAGGTGTTAACGTAACTTGCACTTAGGACTGTTAATTGTAAGACAACTACCATAGCTGGGACTGAGACACGTTATCCCCTGCATACTCTATATATATCTATATACAGTATGTCTCTATATATAAATAGATAGAGTGATCAACACAATGATAAGGTGAACGTCATTGATGGGGTTAGAGCAATTATGTGCACCAATCCGAACACACCTCCGCTGCCATAAGGACCGCCCATTTTATACCTAAAAGACTAGCTTGGGACGAGACAGAAGCGCGAGACTTCTTGTAAGCACTGTACACCGTCTACATTGTGTCCGACAACACAGAAACTCTCCAAAATTGTTGTGAAAGATGCAAAAGTGTAATGACAAAAATGAACAGCTTCAGAATTCATTCACACCATACGTACACTTATCTCGTGTACGCAGTGTACACCTTCCACATTGTGTCCGACAACACAGAAACACTTTCCAAAATTGTTGTGAAAGATGTAAAAAGTGTAATGAAAAAGAACAGCTTCAGAGTTCATTCACACCATACGTACACTTATCTCGTGTACGCAGTGCACACCTTCCACATTGTGTCCGACACACTATTTTTCTTCTACGCGAGAGAATACACATCTGAAATCCACAGCTTGCACCGCTCAACTGAGTACGCAGGGGTAGAGATATCCCCAGGTAGTAGCAGGATTCACTTTTTTTAGGCGTAAATGGCTTGTTCAGGTTGAGTTGTCAGATACCACTTTTTATTTTAACTGTTCAGGTATACATTATTATGGAGAGTTACCAGATACCCCTTTTTATTTTAATTGTTCAGGTATACATTATTAGGTTGGCCAGATTGTACCATTTATTTAATTAATTCTTAAAAGTTAGCTTAGAATTCCGCTAGTAGGTTTAGAAGGCGTACCAACCATTTGGTATAATTGTTTACAACCAAAAGAATTAAATAAAACAACATTACATCATTCTGTTTATTATAAATATATAGAAAATAAATATACATTTGAATGATCAATTAAAAATAATAATAGTTTAAGAAATATGAACGAGGAATATGCATATAATAAAAAATATATCCGTCAATATAACAGTACAGGAGAAATATATATATATATATATATATATTAATACTATAAACACCCAGGAATGTCTGTCAGTCTGTCACGCTCGAAAAGAGAAGAAGATTCTTGATATATATGGGCGATATTTGTATTTTAATGCATTAGAAAAAGGCGTAATGAATTCTACTTTTAATTATAATTTTAAAAAGTGTAAAAAATATTTGCTTTTGCGTTCAGCTTTGAGCCGAAATTTAATCTGCTGCTAAGTTCAAACATTTACCAAATGAATTCTTTTTATGCACTTTCATACCGGTGCTGCAACCATTACAGACTAAATATTTTTACGGCTTTCAAAAAGAAACGAGGATCATGCTGAAAGAAAACGACGTTTAGCAACAGAAAGAAAACAACGATGGAGAGAGCGTCAAACACAAGAACAAACTCAATCTCGACGTTCTTCTGATGCTCACTCATGTTCGGATTATAGCATGCAAATAATTTCATACGAAAGATTTTTGATCGGAATATTTTAAGCCAGTGAAAGCCTAATATTTACTTTAAGTTCACGAGGCACTTAGATTTTAAATGCAACTTCACAAATTTTAACTCGCTGATTTTGGATGTGAAACTAAAAAATTTTGTCTTCGTTATTTTGTAAATTTATTGACCGACTTGCTTTTTCTCGATTTAAAAAAATGTGTATGAAATTTTGTACAAGCGTCGTCTGATTTGATATACGTTGGTAGCCTTTGGATGTACCCTCGATTGGACAAAGGGAGTTAAATACTGTAGATCACCCAACCAACTTGACTTATCTATACTATAAAAAGACAGTTCTGTCTGTCTGTAGACACCATGTATTTACTATTAAACGATTCTGAACAGAAATAAATGTGCTTTGCTTTGTTTCAACTTTTTACTGTATCGCGTTAAGATTTTCATTGCTGCATTCTTTTCAATAGTTTTATTGACCAAATAATTGAACCTTCAGTAATTGGGGGGGGGGGGGGTCAATTATTCAGACAATAAAACTATTGAAAAGAACCAGCAATGAAAAGCTTGAGCTTTACATTCAACCCATTGTATCAAGATTTGTGAAGCTTAAGATTTTTATGGCTGCATTCTTTTCTATAGTTTTATTGACTGAATAATTGACTCCGCGGTAACTGGGGGGAGACTGCGGCTCCCCAATTACTGAGGCCAAAGGCCCCAGCACCACGGGCGTAGCTAAATGGGCCCGTAGGGCCCACTTTAGCTAGTATATATATATATATATACACACACACAATTATGGAGATATATAGAAAATAAATATACATTGGAATGATCAAAATACAAAAATAAAAAATAAGAAATAATATAACCATCAACATAGCAGAAATATATACACACAACTAAATAAATAAATACATACACTTTATCTTCTACCGCGCAACATAAAAAATAAGAAATAATATGACCATCAATATAGCAGAAATATATATACACACAATTATGTTAAATAAATACATACACTTTATCTTCTACCGCGCAAAATAAGAAATCGTATAGCCATCAATATAGCAGAAATACACACACACACACACACACAAATATGTTAAATATATAAATACATTTCACTTTCTTTTCAAAATACTAAACTCGCACTTATTCCAGTCTACAATTACATCATTATTGCTCTGCATTACGCAGTATACGCGGTTTAATAATATTTCACCGCTTAAAGTATAGGGAAACCTGTACTCGATATGAAGGGCCTTCATATCGTTCAGTACTATTTTCGTTCCCACTTTACATCCGGTTGGTAAGTTATCTTTAAATACGGCTAGAATACAATCAAAAGCACCCGCAAAGAGTTCATCGTTAGCCATATTATTAAACACAAGTTCATAAACACCCCTTTCCAATCGAGGGTTTATTTCTACCGACCCGAGCTTTTCAATCGTGAACTCATCTTCACTCAACATAGCGGTAATTGAAATAATCTTCTAAGTCGTTACGACAACTGCTCGTTATAGGCAGTTTTATTTTTTTACCACTCACCATTTCCACAAACTAAACATCTTCACACTCCGGCGCACTATTTGAGAGGGACATATGCCCATATTTTTCTTTTTTATTTAACAGACGATACTCCTCTCTAAAGTCTGCTAAAAACTCACGCAGGGCACTAGCAACAACCTCACTACGAACCTCATCATGATATACATTAATATAGTGGTAAAAATACTTAAGATTGTCCATGATGACGAGATTCACATTTTCAACTGGAGTGTACGAGTACTCGACATGGTGTAGCATGATATAATACCATTTATCACACCACTCATCGACAAGGCTCACTATCCATATCTGCTGCTTCTCTTCTGCACGCGTTGTTTCTTTTACTTCACGGTATATGTGAGACTTTATAAAGCTTAGGTCTACAGCATACTTCAATACATCGTCTGTGCAACGAAAGCCTACAACGCTCTCACCAGAATAACCATAGAGTATTTGTACATCTTGATCCTTCGCACGATCCAATGTGGTTTTAAAAGAGGCAAAGGAGGGAGCAATAAGAAGTTTTTCGGTATCCACCACATCTTGACACTTTGCTGAATACCATTTCATAAACGTTGAACAAGCAATATTAAAAGTAGCCATTTTCTTCTACGCGGGCGAATACACGGCTGAGCTCAAGGGCTTACTGCAATCAACTGACCACGCAGGGAATCCCAGGTAACGCTAATTGAAACATGATTTATTTAATAAACGAAATATTCAAGACATATATATTTACAAATACGTGTAATAAATAAGTTAACAATAGACACATCAAAGATTATATTCAAGACATATATATTTACAAACACGTGTAATAAATAAGTTAACAATAGACACATCAAAGATTATATTCAAGGTGTATATATATTTACAAATACGTGTGATAAATAAGTTAACAATTGAAATTATGTTAACACAAGAAATAACAAAACACAAGAAAAAACAAA
Organism: Bathynomus jamesi; assembly: GCA_023014485.1. NCBI lineage: Eukaryota > Metazoa > Arthropoda > Malacostraca > Isopoda > Cirolanidae > Bathynomus > Bathynomus jamesi. The sequence continues at coordinate 123,924 of JAJOZX010004835.1, read as the reverse complement.
TGCATAGATTAAGAAATTGTATTTAAGGTTGCGTATTATATAAACTAATTATATATATCATCCGTAATGTCGATGATGGGGTGCTGTACCTCATCGTCATTCATATAAAATATATATATATATATATATATATATATCACAACCTTCCTACATCACTACCTCTCTATCCCATTACCTCACTAAATCATCAGCCATAACTATCCAAGAGTAACCTACATCACTACCTCTCCACTACAGTACTTCATACCTCTCCACCACAGTACCTCACAACCCATAACTAACCTAAACTAACCGCAATTTAATGCAGTTCACCTAATAACCTAACTTAACCTAATCACTGCCAGGTCTAACTCTCACTACCTCATTGCCTCTCTAACTCACTACCTCTCTATCCACTACCTCACAACCTTCCTACATCACTACTTCCTCTCCAACCCATTACATCACCATTACACTAACTCAATACCTTTCTGCCTCTCTACTCACTACATCACTACCACACTACCCATAGCTAGCCGAGAGTGACCTAACCTAAATTAATTTTTAGAGCTTTCGATATCTGTACAAGCGTAACCTCACCTAGCCTAATGTGGGAAGTAATAGACGCTAATAATGTAGCCTATGCTTACTTCTCTTTTTGTTCATTATGATTACCATTAGTAAGGTACAGATTCAAGTTTTAATTATTTCTTTTAACTTTGATCAAACTGTTTCACGTTAAAAATGTTCCTCTGCGAAGGCAATAAAACGTATAAGGTGGAGCGAAAAACTTGACCTCACAATCCATCTAATTCAATACCTCTCTATCCACTACATCACTACCTCTCTACCCCATTACCTCACTAACTCACCGCTTCTAATGACAGTTAACTCAATGCAAATTTATTTTATTTTTTACTACTCTGGGTTGTTTCTTATCTTCCTTCGTAAAATTGAAATGAATCTCAAAGATTTTTGCCTGAAAAGCTGTAACGCTCCCCAAAGGCATATTCAAATAAAAATACTGTAACTAAACTACTTGTCACTAAAAAGAAAAACAAAAAAAAAACATTAGGCAACATTATGGCATCCTATATGGATGTAATGCATATCTTATGTAATGCTTTCTTTCTAAATTCTTATAATATACGTATATATAGATGTGTGTGTGTGTGTGTGTGTGTGGTTAATTAGCATACTTTTGATGGTTAACAAACAGGTGCGAACTCTCTCTCTCTCTCTCTCTCTCTTCACCCCCTTCATTTCAAAGCTTACAGAATAAACGGTCGGAACTCTTATTTCAAAAAGGTCTCTCTCTCTCTCTCTCTCTCTCTCCCTCTCTCTCGTACAATATTATATATATATATATATATATATATATATTATACTGGGTGATCCAGATAAATGGGACCTATAGAAAAAGGCCAAATATTCTTAATATTTAATTCCTTTCATAAAAACTATATATCATTCGAAAGAGTAGAGTTACAAGTTTATTATGAAATATTTATTTTTTTAAAATAACTCCTTTCAAATGTGCTCCATTAGTTGCCAAGCATTCCAGTGTTCTCGCTTGTAAGTTCTGCATCACTTTTGCAAGAGTGTGCGGTGGTATGGCCTGTATCTCATTTGTGATGGCGGCCTTCAATTCTTGCAAGGTCCTTGGGTTATTTCTGTAGACCCTACTCTTTAAATATCCCCAGAGATAATAATCTAAGGGAGAAAAATCCGGAGACCTTGCGGGCCATTCAACGTCTCCAAATCTTGAGATTAACTCGCCTGGAAACGTTTGACGCAAAACTGCCATGCAGTTCCTCGTGGTATGGCAGGTAGCTCCGTCTTGTTGGAACCAGTGGTTTTCTAGACAAAGATCTCTTAATTTAGGAATAAGGAAATCGGTCAACATTTTTTCGTAGCGATCACCATTTACAGTGACCGTGTTGGAATCCTCGAAAAAGTACGGCCCTATGATCTGAGATGCAGTAAGACCACACCAAACAGTTACACGCTGACTATGCAACGGGACTTCGGTAATATTCAATGAATTTTCTGTTGCCCAGAAACGACAATTTTGTTTGTTTACAGTTCCATTCAAGTGAAAATGGGCTTCGTCTGACATAATCAAAGTTGCTAGAAAATTGGTGGTGTCATTTACCTTCTGTTGGATCCATTGACAGAATTGTCGTCTTCGTGCGAAATCTCCATCGTTTAGTTGTTGCACTGTTTGAATTTTATATGGAAAGAGCATTAAATTTTGCTTGAATATACGGTGTGTTGTTCCATATCCAACTCCTAACAGCTGAGAAGCACGTCTGATGCTTATGTTAGGATTATCCTGTACAATTTCATGAGTTCTGTTAATGATCTCGTCTATCCTTGCTGTGCGCATTCTTCCAGTTGGTTTTCTTTTTCCAATGCTGCCAGTTAGGAAAAAATTTCTGACACACCGACGGATTACTTTCTTAGAAGGTGATTTTGACATCTGAAAATTTGTCTTGAAAGATCTTTGAGCTGAAACTACACTTCTTTGATGCTCATAATATTGCTCACTTATGAAACGCAGCTGTTCCACAGTCCATGCAGTCATCTTGAAGGGTTAGTTTTAACTAACACTTTTATTTTGTTTTGTATATCTTGTCTTGTATTGTCAAAACCTATACAATCCTGTACAAACTTGTAACTATCCTCTTTCGAATGATGCGTATGATTTTATAAAAGGACTTATACTTTAAGAGTTACAGGGGTTTCTTTTGGGTCCCATTTCTCTGGATCACCCTTTATATATAGTATAATATAAAATTTCCAGACTGCTGTTTTTCTATCTTGAAATCTAATGGTTTTCATACTATGACATAACTGTTCCTACGTCCATTTTAAAAGAAAAAGTAATTTATATTTTAATAATTTAATTTAAATCCACGAAAGTTTAGTTTATTTAAATAGCCCTCTTTAATGGATATTTAAATAAAATTTCCAGTTGTTATTTTCGTTGGCTGTATTTGATCTTTGTTTTTGTTTACTTATGGTTTTTATTTCTCTATTCATAACCTCTCTCTCTCTCTCCTATCTGTCCTTTGCAAGCTTCCTCTTATGGAGAGGACTAACATTTAAGGTTCACTCGTAGGCCGGTCATTCATTGTTATCCTCAATAAACGAGAAGAGAGATTAAGTAGGTAGATCTGAAAACAACGTGAAAATACGGTCAGTGATATTTCGTCTTCAAACCAACATTCCTTTGTATTGTATTTCATTTCCTTATTAGGAGAGTAAATATCAGAATCGCGGACGACTGTCCTTCAGCTTAAGTAATGGTCAATTTACCATTGCTGGATCACAAAAGGTTGTTTCATAAGAACAAATTATTATTATTATTATTATTATTATCATTATTATTATGACACTTCACTAGTTTTTTCTGTACAGTCAGGAGTGGAAGCTAATTTTATTCGTTGTAATTAACAACGTTATTCATTACAAATATATTTTTTCGTACATACGAATAAGTGAGAACCGTTCTGTAAGCTTTGAAATGAAGCGGGTGGAGAGAGAAAGAGAGAGAGAGAGAGAGTTCGCACCTGTTTGTTAACCATCAAAGGTATGCTAATTAACCACACACACACACACACACATCTATATATACGTATATTATAAGAATTTAGAAAGAAAGCATTACATAAGATGTGCATTACATCCATATAGGATGGCATAATGTTGCCTAATGTTTTTTTTGTTTTTCTTTTTAGTGATAAGTAGTTTAGTTACAGTATTTTTATTTGAATATGCCTTTGGGGAGCGTGACAGCTTTTCAGGCAAAAATCTTTGAGATTCATTTCAATTTTACGAAGGAAGATAAGAAATATAACCCAGATTAGTAAAAAATAAAATAAAGTTGCATTGAGTTAACTCTGTCATTAGAAGCGGTGAGTAGTGAGGTAATGGGGTAGAGAGGTAGTGATGTAGTGGATAGAAAGGTATTGAATTAGATGGGATTGTGAGGTCAAGTTTTTCGCTCCACCTTATACGTTTTATTGCCTTCCAGAGAACATTTTTAACGTGAAACAGTTTGATCAAAGTTAAAAGAAATAATTAAAACTTGAATCTGTACCTTACTAATGGTAATCATAATGAATAGAAAGAGAAGAAGCAGGCTACATTATTAGCGTCTATTACTTCCCACATTAGGCTAGGTGAGGTTACGCTTGTACAGATATCGAAAGCTATAAAAATTAATTTAGGTTAGGTCACTCTCGGCTAGCTATGGGTAGTGTGGTAGTGATGTAGTGAGTAGAGAGGCAGTAAGGTATTGAGTTAGTGTAATGGTGATGTAATGGGTTGGAGAGGAAGTAGTGATGTAGGAAGGTTGTGAGGTAGGGTAGAGAGGTAGTGAGTTAGAGAGGCAATGAGGTAGTGAGAGTTAGACCTGGCAGTGATTAGGTTAGGTTAGGTTATTAGGTGAACTGCATTAAATTGCGGTTAGTTTAGGTTAGTTATGGGTTGTGAGGTACTGTGGTGGAGAGGTATGAGTACTGTAGTGGAGAGGTAGTGATGTAGGTTACTCTTGGATAGTTATGGCTGATGAGTTATGAGGTAATGGGGTAAAGAGGTAGTGATGTAGGAAGGTGTGATATATATATATATATATATATATATATATATATATGAATGACGATGAGGTACAGCACCCCATCATCGACATTACGGATGATATATAATTAGTTTATATAATACGCAACCTTAAATACAATTTTAATCTATGCATTTGTTTTTTCTTGTGTTTTCTGTCATTTCTTGTGTTAACAATTTCAATTGTTAACTTATTTATCACACGTATTTGTAAATGTATATACACCTTGAATATAATCTTTGATGTGTCTATTGTTAACTTATTTATAACACGTGTTTGTAAATATATATGTCTTGAATATAATCTTTGATGTGTCTATTGTTAACTTATTTATTACACGTATTTGTAAATATATATGACTTGAATATTTCGTTTATTAAATAAATCATGTTTCAATTAGCGTTACCTGGGATTCCCTGCGTGGTCAGTTGATTGCAGTAGGCCCTTGAGCTCAGCCGTGTATTCGCCCTCGTAGAAGAAAATAGCTACCTTTAATATTGCTTGTTCAACGTTTATGAAATGGTATTCAGCAAAGTGTCAAGATGTGGTGGATACCGAAAAACTTCCTATTCCTCCCTCCTTTGCCTCTTTTAAAACCACATTGGATCGTGCGAAGGATCAAGATGTGCAAATACTCTATGGTTATTCTGGTGAGAGCGTTGTAGGCTTTCGTTGCACAGACGATGTATTGAAGTATGCTGTAGACCTAAGCTTTATAAAGTCTCACATATACCGTGAAGTAAAAGAAACAACGCGTGCAGAAGAGAAGCAGCAGATATGGATAGTGAGCCTTGTGGATGAGTGGTATGATAAATGGTATTATATCATGCTACACCATGTCAAGTACTCATACACTTCGGTTGAAAATGTGAATCTCGTCATCATGGACAATCTTAAGTATTTTTACCACTATATTAATGTGTATCATGATGAGGTTCGTAGTGAGGTTGTTGCTAGTGCCCTGCGTGAGTTTTTAGCAGACTTTAGAGACGAGTATCGTCTGTTAAATAAAAAGGAAAAATATGGGCATATGTTCCTCTCAAATAGTGCGCCGGAGTGTGAAGATGTTTAGTTTGTGGAAATGGTGAGTGGTAAAAAAATAAAACTGCCTATAACGAGCAGTTGTCGTAACGACTTAGAAGATTATTTCAATTACCGCTATGTTGAGTGAAGATGAGTTCACGATTGAAAAGCTCGGGTCGGTAGAAATAAACCCTCGATTGGAAAGGGGTGTTTATGAACTTGTGTTTAATAATATGGCTAACGATGAACTCTTTGCGCGTGCTTTTGATTGTATTCTAGGCGTATTTAAAGATAACTTACCAACCGGATGTAAAGTAGGAACGAAAATAGTACTGAACAATATGAAGGCCCTTCATATCGAGTACAGGTTTCCCTATACTTTAAGCGTTGAAATATTATTAAACCGCGTATACTGCGTAATGCAGAGCAATAATGATTTAATTGTAAACTCAAATAAGTGCGAGTTTAGTATTTTGAAAAAAAGTTAAATGTATTTATATATTTAACATATTTGTGTGTGTGTGTGTGTGTGTGTATTTCTGCTATATTGATGGCTATACGATTTCTTATTTTGCGTGGTAAAAGATAAAGTGTATGTATTTATTTAACATAATTGTGTGTATATATATTTCTGCTATATTGATGGTTATATTATTTCTTATTTTTTTATGTTGCGCGGTAGAAGATAAAGTGTATGTATTTATTTATTTAGTTGTGTGTATATATTGCTGCTATGTTGATGGTTATATTATTTCTTATTTTTATTTTTGTATTTTGATCATTCCAATGTATATTTATTTTCTATATATCTCCATAATTGTGTATATATATATATATATATGTATATATATATATATATATATATATATATATATATATATTTCTCCTGTACTGTTATATTGACGGATATATTTTTGATTATATGCATATTCCTCGTTCATATTTCTTAAACTATTATTAATTTTAATTGATCATTCAAATGTATATTTATTTTCTATATATTTATAATAAACAGAATGATGTAATGTTGTTTTAGTGAACTCTTTTGGTTGTAAACAATTATACCAAATGGTTGGTTACGCCTTCTAAACCTACTAGCGGAATTCTAAGCCAACTTTTAAGAATTAATTAAATAAATGGTACAATCTGGCCAACCTAATAATGTATACCTGAACAATTAAAATAAAAAGGGGTATCTGGTAACTCTCCATAATAATGTATACCTGAACAGTTAAAATAAAAAGTGGTATCTGACAACTCAACCTGAACAAGCCATTTACGCCTAAAAAAAGTGAATCCTGCTACTACCTGGGGATATCTCTACCCCTGCGTACTCAGTTGGGCGGTGCAAGCTGTGGATTTCAGATGTGTATTCTCTCGCGTAGAAGAAAAATAGAGTGTCGGACACAATGTGGAAGGTCTACACTGCGTACACGAGATAAGTGTACGTATGGTGTGAATGAACTCTGAAGCTTTTTTTTTGTCATTACACTTTTGCATCTTTCACAACAATTTTGGAGTTTCTGTGTTGTCGGACACAATGTAGACGGTGTACATGAGGGGGATACAAGGACGAGAAGTGCCTCATTAAGCATTGCAATCCGTACCGAGGATGTATCAGTGGTTACGGTTCCATGGAAAAAATTCCGACATCGCAAGGTTCGGCCTATCCATTTTCTTGAACTGGTACACAGAGCAGATGTTCGCATCTTCTGAAGGTCGCATGTTCCACGCGCCACAGATCTTATAGACAATGTAGGTCCTGTATATGAGCTTGAATTATCCCGATGAAATTATGATGTGAAAGAGCTAGCAATCATTCCCTGACGTGATGTATTTCTGATTCGGATTCCGTGTTAAACTGTAGGTCTAATGCGGGTGAAAAGCTTAATCTTTGTCAAAATGAACAAATCGGCGAGATGATGTGAATGAGTGAGCAATCATTCCCTGACGAGGTGTATTTCTGATCCAGATTCCATGTTAAACTGTAGGTCTAATGCAGGTGAAAAGCTGAATCTTTGTCAAAATGAGTAATTCGGCGAGATGATGTGAAAGAGTGAGCAAAGAATCCCTGACGAGATGTATTTCTGATTCGGTTTCCACGTTAAACTGTAGGTCTAATGTGGGGTGAAAAGCTTAATCTTTATCAAACTGAACAAGTGGAAGTGCAATAGTCATCTCGATGAATACGGTGGAGCTCCCTTTGAGAAGCATTCTCAACGCCTCGTACGACGTCTCCGCAACGAAATCATTGCGCGTATTCAGGCGAGAAACCGGTGCCATTAACTGTGTACTTGAAACGACCTGCAGGCATGCATGCAGACGTAACGCTATTTATTTAAGTGCGAGGAGATGCATAAAATCTTCGTGGTTGAGAGGTGGGCTGAGGACCGTTATAAAATACCAGCTGACGTAGATACCAGGGATGGGGAGTCGGCCAAAAACAACCGACTCCCGACTCCCGACTCCTGAGTCGGTATTTTTAAAAACCGACTCCGACTCCCGACTCCCGACTCTTTCCTTATCATGCTGATCTACAACCTTATAAATATTGGGATGTTTGTTTCGTAGATGGCGTTTCAAGTTTGAGGCTCTAGTTGGAGCATTAGCATGTTTCCCAGTGTAAGCACTAATTTTTGCATTACACTCTTTACCATCCTTTTCTACTTGACAAATAAAAATACTTTCATCCTCATTTAGCTTAAAATATTGAAAGACTGCTGATTTTCTACTAGGCCCACGACTCATTACTAATAGGGGCTAATTACATTAATAATTAATATATTGCTAATTTTTATATGGTACCTAGTATCCTAAAATAGAAATATGAAATTCATTTGCTAAGATTTACCAGAACAATAAATCAAATGTGGAAATGTGAATCTAGAATTAGTTCAGGAAGATATTTATTTAGGGCAGAGTAGTATTCTGGTAAATTGTTGGCATATAGAAATTGAATCAAAGAGTCGGGAGTCGGTCGTTTTTACCGACTCCCGACTCCGACTCCCGACTCTTCAAAAAAGCCCCGACTCCCGACTCCCGACTCCGACTCCCCACCTCTGGTAGATACAATAAGAGCTGTCATTAGTGGCGCCTCCTCATATGCCATTGTTTGCACATTGAGTATAAATAATGAACAACCATGCATTGATATACGAGAGATGTGGAAGAACACAGCTGATAATGACGTTCTTGTTCCTACGCGGAGCCGTTTCATCCTCGACAGAATGTTTGAAATTGTCGGGTTACGCAGGCTGAAACCTATATTAGACGCGCGTGTTAGGGTTATCCATTATTTTGATACGGTACTCGAATACGCATACGTCGCTCTGTTCGATGGGTTTACCGAGTGTAGGGCTGAACAAGGTGAGAATGATCTTTTGTAGTTTGCTCGTGAGACGAGAGAGGACAGTGTGAGTGTTTGTACATCGCTAGAGTGTGACATCACAAATGTAAGCATAACTTATTATGCGACTTAAAACCACAGTGCATTACTTGAAAGATATCCGAAACAGCAAGAACAGAAGTAGGTGTTGAAACTAACGAAATGGCCGCCTGTCAGTTTACCTTAACCGCAATGAATTGTAGCAAAGTGGACTTGATAGAGGAGTAAAGCAGGTGTCAATCAGTGTGTATATATATATGTATATATATATATATATATATATATATTGTGGGAACCGTTGCAGAGTGGAGGGAACAAAATCCGAAGTGAAATACTATTTAAACCTTGTGGCAGATTGCCCATGCAGTAGTGACTGTTAATCAGGAAGAATATTTTGACGAAAAAATTTTCCTTTCTATTGTCCGGAAGGTTCTTTTTCTGACAATACATTTTATTTTCTGCAAAAATGTGGGCACTCCTTACGGTCATATTTAGGTCATATGGTCACTTTACAGAATAGGAAAGGAACGTGAAGGCTTAATGTCTTTCTAAAAATATTAACAAATCAATTCAATTCAGCTTTTCGGAAAACCATTGTTATGCTTTGTTCGAATGGTTAAAAGTCATATATATATATATATACAGGGGTTGGACAAAATAATATGAACACCTTGATAAATGGCGGTTTTTATTCTTAATATGGAGTTGGTCCTCCTTTAGCGGCAATAACAGCTGCAATGCGTCGGGGAATTGATTCATACAGCTTTTGGACAGTGGCTAGAGGAATCCTGAGCCATTCTTCGAGCAAACCCTGCTCCAGTTCCTCCAAAGACGCCGGCGGTGGGAATCGGCTGCTGACCTGCTGCTCCAACTGAGACCACAGATGCTCGATAATGTTAAGATCCGGGGATTGTGGAGGCCAATCCAAACGTTCTACTTCACTAACATGCTCTTCAAACCAGTTTTTAACGACCCCAGCGGTGTGGATTGGCGCATTATCATCCTGGAAGACGGCGCCGCCATTGGGAAACAGCGTTTGGACCATGGGATGGACCTGGTCAGCCAATATTGACAGATATACATGGGCGTTAACCCTACCATGCAGTACTACAGCTGGGCCAAGAGTATTCCACGATATTGCTGCCCAAACCATCACAGATCCGCCTCCATGCTTAACGGTTGGTGTCAGGCAGTCGGGGTCATAAGCATCTTTAGGCTGTCTCCAGACGTAAACTCGACCGGAACATGGAAATAGCGTAACGGAGGATTCGTCGGAGTAGACTACATTCTTCCACCGGTCCATTGACCAATTCTTATGGTCATTACACCATTTTCTGCGCCGCTCAATGTTGATGTGCGAAAGGAAGGGTTTGGCAATTGCAGCCCTCCCATGGTATCCAGCTCCATGGAGCTCGCGACGTACAGTTCTGGTCGATACCGGGCTTGCAAGATGCTGGTTAAGCTCTGCAGTCACTTTTGGAGCTGTGGTCTTATGGTTCTTTGTCACAATGCGCTTTAGCACCCGGCGGTCTCGATCACACAGCTTCTCCTTGCGTCTACTATTGCATTTGTCGGTGCTTGTCTTTCCATGGTTTTGGTATGCAGACATGAGTCCAAAGCTGGGCACTTGCGGTTTTTTTTGCGGTACTGCGGTACTGCGGTACTACCGCACTACCAAACCGGTACCGCATAACGCAGTACCGCAAAGGATCGCTGAAAGTACAGCAGTACCGCTACCGCATTTTTTGCGGTACTGCGTTATGCGGTACCGGTTTGGTAGTGCGGTAGTACCGCAGTACCGCAGTACCTCAAAAAAAACCGCAAGTGCCCAGCTTTGGATGACCATAGAGACAGTTCCTCTGGATACATTGAACATCTGAGCGGTTTTCGTCACCGATGCGCCAGCCATCCGCGCTCCGACAATTTGCCCACTTTGGAAGTCTGACAGGTCTTTCATAACTGCTAATTCATAATTCACTCAGATCTGTAAAAACAACGTGAGGGTTATAACATGACGTATACACTCTCTGTTACGCATTTAAATAGGTTTGCCAGTCATTTGACCGTTTACTTTGTGTCTGAGCAGTCCGTAAAGATAACCGGTGAAATCGGCGGGTGTTCATATTATTTTGTCTAACCCCTGTATGTATATATATATATATATATATATATATATATATATATATATATATATATATCCCCATTGTGTGGAATAATAAACAATGTAATTCTCAGCCTTCTAAGCCAACTGGCTCTGGCTGATTAATATATGCTTTAATTAAATGACTATTTCTATCTGGCAACTCAACCCTTTAAGACAGATGACAGAAGAATATACGCTTTAATTAAATTAATTATTGCTATCAACTTTCAAAGAGAGATGACGGTGGAATAATAAACAATGTATTTCTCAGCCTTCTAAGCCAACTGACTGTTAAGCCAACTGGCTCTGGCTGATTAATATATGCTTTAATTAAATTATTATTTCTATCTGGCAGCTGAACCCTCTACGACAGATGACAGAAGAATATACGCTTTAATTAAATTAATTATTGCTATCAGCTTTCTAAGACAGATGACGGAGGAATAATAAGCAATGTATCTCTGGTCCTTTCTCTTTCTGGCCCTTTGGGTGGTGAGGAAACCCCTTCCCTCCCATAGAGGCCTCTTAGTTTAGGTATGCCCCTTTGGGGGGTTCAGCTTGGGGGAGAACTCCGCCTCCAATTGCATGCCCCTTGCAATCCCATTTTGGGGTTGGCAACAAAGGTCGGTACTCCCCTTTGGGGGGATAAGCTTGGGGGATAACTCCAGGTTGCATACCCCTTACAGTCCCATTTCGGGGCGGGCAACAAAGGGGGTGCCTTGGCAACGAGGGGGAGGGGCTTAGCAACGAAGGGGGGCGGGGTGAGGGTTGGTAACAAAGGGGGTGGCGTGGCACTCTTGCAAGAAAGGGGGTGGGGTTGCACTCTTGCAACATTACGTAATATTATGCAATTGCAACTTCCACTCACACATTTTGCGGCTATACTACTGCCCTCGAATCCTTCCACAATCTGTCTTACTTTTGGAAGATGCCTTGCGTAATAAAACGCTGCATTCAACCAACTGGCCCATCTAGTAACGATTGGATCAGGTGGCTTAGATGATTAGAAAGATTTTGTATTTTGTTTCAGGGCGCAAATTGTTATCTGACAGTTGAGGCTAAGAAATGTATTTGCGAAATGTATTTAAAAATATGTATGTTCAAATAACAAATACTCTTTCAAAGTATTTAAATACACACCGAAAAAAGTATTTATAAATACAAGTATTACAATACAAATGTATTTAAATACATATTTAAATACATATGTATTTAAATACTGTTCATCTCTGCCTGTATACTAGTGATAACCAAATGGGTTTAAAAAAGAAACACAATACTAATACTGTTTGTGTGTGTATGCCTTGAAAGAACTGGTCTGTAAATACCAAACTCTAGATGTTAATGTATTTTTGTGTTTCCTGGATGCCTCTAAGTCTAAGGCATTAGATCGTGTTAATCATGACAAATTACTAATGGAACTTGTAAATCGTAACGTACCTAGTTACTTGGTTTGTGTTATTTTATTTATTTTGATTGGGTTCAGAATCCCAGCCGAGCCTTGAACGGCCAAGCTCTGAGGGGCTACTTTAATTTCTAGCCTAAGTTAAGCTAGACTAAAACAAACTTACGGACTTGGAGGTCCTATTAGGTCCTACCTCAGGATTGCTGACTCGATGTGAGCCTATCTTAGGCCTCAGTTGCATAAAATTAAGAAAAAGAAATAAAAGTGGCACTATTTATGGTCTTCTTTCTAAACCTTGCAACAACAACACAACCTGCATCATTGCACGATGCAATAATCTTGTATCTAAACAACCAAATTGAATTGCAAGGGAGCTCTTTATAAGACCATGCCCTGTAAACGCCGCATTCAACAAACGAGTAGAAAGGACGCGCCAGTCGCTCCCCCCCCAAAAAAATGATGCCACAAGAGTGCCCAAACAATGATGACAGAAGATCCCAAAAATGCTAGCTCTAAATGTAGTCAATTTTTCACTAATCTTACAATTATGAGATGGATATATATATACACACCTTAACTTAATATATACAAGCAATGCTGCATCAGTCAGCTTAGTTATCATATCGCCTTGGGGCAACAATGGCTCTTCCTCTTCTAGATTTTCTAACACTCTCCACCGAAGAGGCATTGTTGTCATTACCTTCTGCAAGTTTAGCCAAGCCTTCTCCATGAGGCTGCAACCCAAATGCTTTATCTTGACTATCCATGTTTTCGCTGATTTCTAAAGCATACAGTTTTATATAGGTCTCTTTAATTTTCCTCCTCAAGTCTTTACCAGTGCAGACGTAATTAAAGTGTCTTTGCCAACAAACAACTCTTCAATTATGCCAAGCTTCCAGCATTGCCTTGGTCTTTCATCCCCAATCATTACCACTTCTCCCACCTTCATACAATTTGCATTGGAGCCCTTTACATTGCCTGATGGGTAATAATTGAATTCTGGCAAGTATTCCATCTGCTACCTCTTCCATAACTGATCTTGTAGCTCTTCAAAGTATTTGAACCCTCTGGTTAACTCATCTTGAGTGCTATGGATAAGCTGTAAGTCTTCTGGCAAACTGGGGCTTGATGAATCGTTTACCACAAAAAAAATGATTTGGTGTCAATGGCTCTGCATCCTGCAGACTGTTATAAACAAAAGTGATAGGCCTGCTGTTCCCTATTGCTTCTACTTCATACAAAACAGTGCAGAATTCTTCTTTGCTCAAATGACCATTAGCCAAGAGTTTCTTTAATGGACACTTTACACTTCTCACTAGCCTTTCCCAAAATCCTCCCGACCATGGTGCTCTCTCAACAATAAACTCCCACTGTATCCCATGGTGTGAAAAGTAGGATTGGAATCCCTCCTCTTTTAGTAAGGACCAAACTTCTTGGAGCTCCTTTGCAGCCTTTTTGAAGGTTTTTGTATTATTCGATATGATTTTATTTGGGAAACCCCTTCTGTTCACAAACCTTTTAAAGGCCAAAAGAAATACATCACTACTTAAGTTGCTTACCAACTCCAAATGGATTGCTTTGGTGGTAGCACATGTGAAAATACATATATAACCTTTGTTAGACTCCCCTTGCTCATACACATAGACTGGACCTGCAAAGTCTACTCCCACTACATCAAATGGGGCAGTATAGACACACCGTTCTCTTGGAAGTGGAGCCACCTTTTCATGATAAGGCTTTGCACTCCAACGATTGCAAACCACACATCGATGCAAGACCTTTTATACCACTTGTCTAATTTTGGGAATCTAAAACTGTTGTCTGATCTCTATTACACTTCTCTAACTCCAGCATGTAACAACTTATGATGCGTATCCAGGATCAAAAGTTCCACAAAGTGCCCCCAAAAAGATAACAAAATTGGATGTTTTTTCTCCTCTGGAAGCCCAGAAAACTGTAGTCTATCTCCTACTCTCAATAAATCCTGATCCAAAAACACATCCAAACCCTTGAGAGCAGAATGTGTTGGTAGAACCTGTAATGGACTGCTGGTGAGCAATTTTCTCTCCAGCAAATTTTTCCTTCTGCACATATACCACCCAGTATTGCCTGGCTTGCTGAATCTCCTTACTCTTCAGAATTCCTTCCCCTCTTGTTTCTTCCTTAATGTTTGTAAATCTATATACCCATGCTGTCACTCTTAACAACCTTTTCAGACTGCTAATGTCCTCTGGTTTTAACTTTATCCTCAAAAATGCTTGCTTCACATCTGCAGTCAATGCTACTCTACCCAGTGATGGGCAGTATCTAGATACATGTATCGCCGATACGTATCGATCGATACTTTTATATCGGTATCGGTATCGATTTAGCTACTTGACAAAAGTATCGATTTATCGGTATCGCTATGGTCAATTTTCTTAAATGTATCGAAAAAAATCGATACTTCGATACATTAATAAGAATTTTTAAATATTTAAATAGATGTTATAATATGACACTACTGAGTTATATTTATGAATATACATAAATAATAATATTATTAAATATTTATTTAATGACAGTACTACTCTACTGGTCACGTCACACAGTACGGCGCAACGTTTAAACACGTTTGTACTTGTGTTATTGAGATTAATTAACCATAATATAGAAACATTGTTAGCTGTAATGAATGTAGACTGTAGAGAAGAAGCTAGAGCGTTTGAATTCGGAGGCATTGCGTCATTGTCAGCCACTTCTCAATGCAGTCGCAGTAGGGTTCACTAAGCGGTTTGAAAAGTTTCTGTGCCTTGATGCGTCGCATGAGTGTAAAGCAGCAATACTGGCATCGTCTTCAAATCCTCTGTTCAAGTTAAAGTGGATGACAATAAAAGGCAAATTTAATACTAACATTGTCAAAAAGAGGGTTCAAGAAATGTTGGTTAATGCTGTTAAGAGCCTCAGCGAGCAGACCCCCCCAGCAACAACTAAGTGATGCTGCATCTGACGGAAGTGCAGATGATTTCTTCTGTTATGAGTCTGCTTCCACTAATGTCTCTGCAACCCAAGATTCCACTGAGATGGAAGTTTTACAGTATCTGGGTGACGGAAGTCATTCTCTCCAATCTCTGAGGCAGTACCCAGGAATTCTATGGGTCTTCCTGAAGTATAACACACCACTACCATCCTCTGCTCCTGTAGAACGGTTGTTTAGTTTGGCTGGTCACATTCACGCTCCAAAAAGGAATAGACTGTCTGACCAGATGTTTAGCCAGCTGGTATTTTTGAAGGGTAATAGTAATTACTTTTAATTGTTGGTGTAATATTTTCAGTCATTCATGTATCCTACAAAATTAAAATATACTTTCATTAAATAAAGCAATTGTTTTTATTTACATCTATAAAACCCATTAAAATGTCGTTGATTTTACTTACAGTGCGTACAAATTACTAGTATAAACAATAATATCTAATACCTACATATTAAATGAATAATTATAAAAATGTACCGGCGATACATGTATCGGTATCGGTATCGCTTAAGACATCTAGAAAGTATCGGCGTATCGGTATCGCCTAAGACGTTCTTCATGTATCGATGCATCGGTATCGCTTTAGCGATTTTCATGTATCGATGCCCATCACTGACTCTACCAAACCTGAATCGCAGTAACAAGGAAAATAAATCTGCATTTAAATTTGGCCCAGCATCCAAATGGTCATTCAAGGACACACCACCTTTGTCCTTGGCTGAGCCATCAAAAACTACCCTCAGTTTAGTGGTAGTTTTGTCTCGCCGTACCACTGCATGGTGTGGCAGATAATGTGCCTCCTGGCTCACCAGCTCACCTTGCACCCTTTCAGCATAGCCCTCCTTTACATAGCTTAGGATGGCCTCATCGTATTCATTTAACAACTTATTTTTCCTTCGCCTGTGCAATGAAGTCTCCAACCTCCTATTGGCTAGCTGAACGTTTGAGCTGGGTTTGCAATAATCCTTCCAAGGGAGGCCAACTTCGTAGCAACCATCTCTAAACCCAATACCTTTTTCAAATTGCTCTAAAACATCACTGTTCACTGTACTTGCCTGCTTCTCCTGTTTGTCCTTTATGCCAATGGATTCAAGTTCCCAAAAGGCTTTCAAATGCCTTTCCAAACCATGGCTGTTCTCCTCACTCTTAACAAAAAGAGCTTTAACCTCCATTTCATTGCAATAGCTACCATGTAGCATCCAGCTTAGCTTACTTTCAATAACTACAGGACCTTGAAATGCGCCAACAATGTTACCAGTGATGAAGTCCCAATAATAGTCAGCTTCAGTCAAAAGACTAATATCTTCTATTCCTTCAAACTTATTATTGCCCAAATTAATTCCTTTAACTTGCAATTCTTGGACACATGCTATAATGCTATATCTAAACAGGCAGTGACTGGAGCACAAAGTTCCTCAATCTTTACAGTTTGGATCTTGATAATGGAACTTTGTGGTAACAACCCCTTAACCAGAACTTCTACCTTCTTAATTTTGGTTCGGTTTTGAACGGAACCCCCAAACCCAGAAATTCTTAAATTTTCCCTCTTAAGTTCTTTAAACTTCAAATTTCTGGAAATTCTGGTCTTAATAAAGTTACACTGGCTACCACTATCAAATAACACTCTTACAGTCGCTTGTCCATCATTCCCAATTAATAATGCTGCGGCTGTTTGCAATAATCCCCCTTTACTTTTACTCCCTTTCATAGCAGTGGCATGTGCCACTGATGTCTCTACTTCTGGGGTAAGCCTACTAAGAGTGTTTTCATACACTAATGGCTGATGCCGCCATGGCATTTTTTGCACAAAATTTTTAACTTACAAAACCTTGGTCTATAACGTTTCAAAAAACATTTAAAACATGCTGTGGACTTAGTTACCCTGTACTTTCTCTCCTCAGCAGGTAAAGCCTCAGCCACCTCACATTTATATGACTTGTGGTTGCCTTCGCAAAATATGCAGTCCTAGATTCCTTTTAATTTATTCTCAGAGGATGCATGTAGAGCTGACACTGTACCTGGGCTATTCCTTTTTGTAGAAGCTTTGGTGCTGTGCCTGCCTTTGTCTCCTTGTTTAACATCCCACTGTGCAAACTCAGTTCCCTCTCGTCTTGTTAATTTTGTGCCTAAAAGGCTTAACATCTGCTGAAGGGGGTTGTACACATGTTCTGTAGAGTATCCCCTACTTAATTCATGCAAAATTGAGCTAGACAATTTAGACTCCAGTATAGCGACCAACATTACACCATACCTTTCCATTCCTACACACAAATTGTCCAGGGACCTAGTTCTAACTTCAAATTCATCACATAACTGCCGTAACTCCTTAACACTATTGGGATTATTAACAGGAAGTATAGCTAAAAGTTCACAGAGGTGGCTTTTAATTAAGATCTCTGTCTTACCAAACCGTTTTTTTTAATATATCCCAAGCCACATTATAATTAGCCTCTGTTAATGCTAATCCTGCTATTGTCTTTGCTGCCTCGCCTTCCAAGAGGGACTGCAAATAATTTAACTTCTCAATAGCACTTAACACTTGACTAGAATGAACTGCTGACTGAAAACTGTCTGCCCATCCTTGCCATTCCTGAATACTCCCAGAAAATGTTTTGAGTACAAGCCTCTGTAATTGAACTGCAGATCTGTTAACGTAACTTCACAAACATTAGTTGTTGAAGGCTGTGTTTCATTATTAGACCTGGTCTCTAACTGTACTGAGCTGCAAAACTCCTTTGCTCTGTGGCACGCTTTAATTATGTCATCAATAATTTCTTCAAAGTAAATTATTTCATTTTCCATTTCATCCTCGTCTATAAGAGCCTCAATTTTAACATTTACATCGCTTAGAGCAACCTTTTTAGTTTCTAATATGGAAAGCATGGAAAGCTGCGCAGTCACTAAGCGTAATTCCTCTTGCTCTATGGCAGAATCTATAGTGGCAATGACCTTTGTAGGCGCTTCTCTTTTTTCTAAACTTGTTCAGTTCAGCTGCACTTATCTTCAATGCAAACAAACAACTGGGCTCAATGCCAAATAAACTGAATTGGCCAAAATACTTAACCAAACTGACCAAACCCAAAATTTGCCTTTTTTCAAATAAACTGAATTGCTTGATTGGGGTACTGACCAACCACCAGTATGAAATACTAAATTTTCCACCCAAGTAACTGGCGCACTGAAGTCTGCAACCTTCACCTACGAACAATAAAACCAAATGTAGGCCCAAAACAACGACAGACTAGCGGCCAAGTTTCGCAACTGGGCAACCAAACTTTCTACCCTGGGACCTTAACTCAATTATGCTCAACCCGTCCAGGACTAACTTACGCTACAATTTGCACAATCAGAACTTTACCAAAAAATAGTCACTGACTCAGTCTTGGGCTAGAATCCGGTTCGAAGAACCATGCTATTTTATTTATTTTGACTGGGTTCAGAATCCCCGCTGAGCCTTGAACGGCCAAGCTCTGAGGGGCTACTTTAACTTATAGCCTAAGTTAAGCTAGACTAAAACCTCAGTTCCATAAAATTAAGAAAAAAAACCGGTAAAGATTCGTTTTAACTGCCCCCTCGTTTTTGACACGAAAACACATTTTTCTGGTGTATTTTGGTGTGTTTTGTTCAAATCTGACCTTCATTTCCTCAAGAAAATCCCCATTTTTGAGGAAATGACGATCTGACATATCCTCCAAAAATGACGATTTTTACCAGAAAATGAAGGTCAGATTTGAAGAAAACACAAAAATACACCAGAAAAATATGTTTTCGTGTCAAAAACGAGGGGGCAGTTGAAAAGAATCTTTACCGCATGAAATACACCAGAAAAACCTATTTTCGTCAGTAATATTCACGTCAAAAGTAACCTAACCTAACCTAACCAACTGTGAAGAGCATACAGTTAAAACTAACGAAAATAACAACTTGACCTAACCAATTGTCAAGGGCATACAGTTGACCTAACCGGGCATACAGCTGACCTAACCTGGCATTCAATTAACCTAATCGGGCATGGGTAACCCATAATGAATTTGGGATCTGGAAAGGTAAGTAGTTGGAAATATCATCAGTGCACTTACATTAATTATGGGAGGCTTCACGGTAATTAAGTTCATTACCACACTGAGGACACGTAAGAGAGGTCTTGAGCATGCCGTGAGCTCGAAATATAGCGACAGCAGTGCTATCGTCCCCCAAACCTTGTTTAATAACGTTCCACTCGGACTTAGAGCTCGCACTACACACAGCTATTCTGAAGCAACTGTTGAATTTAAATTTCAGCGCCGGACATATGCGGGGGTGTCACGTGACAATAGGGCAGCCGCTGATTGGCTAATGATAATAACATGACTACATACACATGGGACGAGATGGTTTGATGAGTGAATAATGGAACCAAAATTTAATAATTTCGAAAGTAAATATCTCGATAAATAGGAATTTCCGGCAAAATTAGTATAAAATAAAGTATTCTTGTTTTGGTTGAAAATAGCAGAAAATTAACTTTTTATCGAAAACAAAAGGGACGTTAAAACGAATATTAACCAAAAAAACAAAAGTGGCACTATTTATGGTCTTCTTTCTAAACCTTGCAACAACAACAACACAACCTGCACCATTGCACGATGCAACAATGTACCTAAACAACCAAACTGAATTGCAAGAAAGCTCTCTATAAGACCATGTCCTGTAAAAGCCGAATTTAACAAACGAGTAGAAAGGACGCGCCAGTGCCCCAAAAACAATTATGCCACAAGACTCGACAAGAGTGCCCAAACAATGATGCCACAAGAGCCCAAAAATGCTAGCTTTAAATTAGGTGAATTTTTCACTAACCTTAAAATTATGAGATGGATATACAAACAAACAAAACATCTTTATTGCGGATCATTCACAATCCATAGCCACTTAAACTAACATACAAGTACAATCTTATGTATTATACACTGAAGTTAACACAAAAATAGGGCCAACATAGCCACTAACCTAGCATACTAGCATACTGTTTGATTAATTATCTGGCAATTTTATGTATATGTTATTACACGAGACATCATTAACTGAAAAAGATCATTTGAATACGTAGAAGAAAGTAATTATAGCTTAATTAATGAAAAAATCAGATAAATTATGAAAATAAAAGAGTTTAATAAAACTGCTAATGAATTATGGGAAGCTGAGTTCGGATATGATTTTGTGGAAACTATATTTGAAATTATTAATTATACAACAAACAAAACATCTTTGTTGCGGATCATTCACAATCCATAGCCACTTAACCTAACATACAAGTACAATCTTACGTAATACAAAAATAAGGTCAACATAGCCACTTAACTTAACATACAAGTACAAAAATAAGGCCAGCATAGCCATTTAACCCAACATAGAGTATGTATATATAATCTTTGCTACATTACAAAAGTAAAGTATTGTAAACCAGCAGTTGTCTGAACCAAGACTGCCATATAGGTGAGAGGTACACAGTATCTGAAGACAGGACATTGCACAATAACACATTAGAACTGTTTTGGACCCTAGTAATGAAATTATATATATTCTTTTAATATATTCTTCTGGATTAACATCTGGCTGGTAGGTAGGTTACGCGTAGTAAACATAAAACTGGCACTGCACCATTTTGGTTCCCTACATAGCTTACAAAAAATATTACTATAAGCAATAGAGAGTTTATTCATAGCAGTTTTTGTATAGTTCCACCACAGATGGGATGTATACAATGCTGTACAGTAAGTTCTAAAAAGATAAGTTTTAAATGATTCTGAACACACCAAATTTCGGTGGGGTAGACACCCCAGTTAGGTTACTTAGGTTCTAGCAAACACTCAAAGGCACTTACCGGTGCGTTGAATTAGATATTCCTTTGGGAGCCTACCATTAGATTCCTGTGTCCCACAAACAGCCTACCTAACTCTCTCTTACATTACCAATTTAGAAGCTATAGACATTACCCCTAACTATACTTAAGTACGGACAACTTCTTACCCCATTTGTCACCTTAGAAACACCACCTATTTACACTCAGCACCAACGATTAGGTCAGGTAGGAAAAAACATCTCTAGGCTAGCCCAAAACAATACGAACAGCCGCGTTGGTTCGTTTATGCCTCGCTGATGCCATTCAGCTTAGATTTAGTGATATTTCCCCTTTAGTGACTTTTAGACTATATACATATATATATACACACACATCACCTCACTTACTGACATGTTACCCTGTACATACAGGCTGATACAGCTTCTTACGTTGCCTCTCAATATCAAGTGCATCTCGCAGCTCGTGAGTAATTACATGACCTAAGTATTTACGTGTCTTTGACATTCTGACCATTCATTTCAAAAGACCCACATCTTATGTATGTATTCAATATACACCTTAACTTAATATATACAAGCAATGCTGCATCAATCAGCTTAGTCATCATATAGCCTTGGGACAACAATGGCTCTTCCTCTTCTAAATTTTCTAACAGTCTGTGTATTAATATTCTGGTATAATCACTAGACAATGATTGCAAGATGGGGTGGAAAGCAGATAGGATCCAGCTTTGGAAGTTGCCAGTTGAAGTTTAAGTTTTGGTTTTTGACCTAAAATACAATAGTTACCCCTTTTTCTTTGATGTATTCAATCCGACGCGAATGCAACGAGTCTTTTGCTTATATTGAGGTTCTAGACGTAGCAGGTTACGTTTAGCTGTAACCAGTGGTGTACTAAGAGGGGTTCGAGAGGGGTGGTCTGCCCCGTGTGACAGCCAGGAGTCGGGTACCATCGGGAGTTGAAATACCAGTACAAGTTTTCAAACCAAATGAAAAATTTAAAAATGTTCAAACTACAGTATTACACCAGCTTAATGTTAATTTCCACTATAAAATAAGTTTTTATTTTTATTGGCAATACAAAACTTACAAACGAAAAATTAAATATTTGATAAAAATTACATCGAAAGGCGAACGTTTGTTGACATTTTAGTCATCAGTTTGTTGAGCATAGCCAGCTGGCTGCAACTGACATTCTAAGTGTTGTTCACTTGACACTGTGACTCCACATACATGAGGTATGTTTCATTAAATAATTATGATAAAACATAAAGTGCTGGTGTTTATAACAATATCATGGTACTTATACCAATGTCCAGTAATTTTTGACAATGTGGTATCATAGTGATGTTTAAGTGCTTATAAATGCATCGTCGTGATGTTATAATACCCGGTAAATGCATCGTCGTGCTGTTATAATAAATGCATCGTCGTAATGTTATAGAAACTCATGTTTGTGAATGGTGGTCCCTGTGACTACTGGTTATCAGTAAAAAGACACAGGAAAGTCACACTTTGCACTAAACTTTAGACTTGACTTTTTTCCTACAACCATGACTACTGAAGTAACGATGATGTGTATGACTGAGTGAGTTTTTTATGATGACTATGTGGTGATCTTACGATGGTGGTGGTGATATGACTGCATGATTTTTTTTAATGCAACTGCATGGTGATGTTATAAAATAAAATGCAGTATTACCTGTTCACTGAATTTTTAATGTCCTGCATTTTTCTTATTTCCAATTTGCTTATGACAGTACTTACTGTTTAAAAATCTACTTGCAAACATAATATATTTTTCTGTGTGTTTAAATTTTAAAATTATTTATGGGGGAGCCAAAGGAAGGATCCACCCCGGGTGCCAAATACTTTAGGTACGCCCCTGGCTGTAACCCCTAGATCCTGTCCCAAAGCTGGGTCCTATCTGCTTTGCAGATAAGTGATGAGGGATGCTATATTTTTGGGGCCTCTGCGAATAACCCGTTGCCCACGTCGGGCTAACATCATGAAAAAGAAAAAACTATACTGTTTGTCATTACCATTACTTATTCGGACTATAGTGGTTTTAATTTTCCCAGAAGAGTTCCTTGTTCCATGCACGGTCTGTGTGTATCATAAAAAAACCTCAGGGGACCATTCTGAGTTCAATCCCATCATGAAACGGACATGTTTTGTGCCTTGAAAAGTGGACGCTCAATTTTGCCAGTTGAGGTCTAAGTTTTGGTTTTTGGCTAAAAATACAATAGTTACCCTGTAATAACGTGGGGGTGTTAGACCCCGTTCAATCTAAACCGAGCCACCAAAAATAAGCTCTCGCCAGCTCTTTCATTTTTGATGCATCCATGTGTTCAGCGTGAAGTTCCTTCACTAAATTCGACCTGCCTTCATTTGGAATTATTACTCTGTGGCTCCATAAGAGACACCCATTTTAGATTGAGAGTCCAGACTGACGTTGAAAAAAAGTCTGTAATTCACTCTCAACTTTAGTAGGCCAACCAACTGAGCAGTAATGGATGAACCTCGACAGAACAGGGTCTGATTTTGTCCACTGCTCTGTTTGTACTGCATTTACTGGAGGAGTCCAAAAACTCCACCAAGTGAACCCATTCTGTAGATATAGGTACTCATTCATTTGGATTTTCTAAAGGCAACCTACTTAGAGCATTAGCCGTACCTAGAAGTTTGCCTGACCGATGTACTAAGTCAAATTTATAGGTTTGTAGAATCAGTGCCCATCGTTGAATCCTACCTGAAGCCCATAACTGGAATATTTTTAATAGGTGAAAATAAGCCTAAAAAAGGCTTATGGCCAGTAATTAGTTTGAATTCATGACCCCATAGATAGAAATGAAATTTCTTTACTGCAAATACTAAAGCTAAGGCTTCACGTTCAGTTGTGCATATTGCCTTTCAGTCTCAGTTAGTGTTCTAGAAGCAAAACAGATAGGCCTATCTACACCATCAATGTGGTGAGATAACACTGCCCCAATTCCATAAGAACTGCTATCCGCTGAAACTACGAGAGGAAGTTTAGGATCATAATGCACTAGGAGAGTACACTTTAGTAGTACGTCGTTTGAAGCCTCAAATGCTTCCTTTTGGATTTTCACCCATCTCCACTGTTCTCCATCCAGATCGTAATAACTTATTTAGGGGTTCAAGGAAAGTCGATGCATTAGGCAAAAATTTCCGATAAAAGTTTAGGAGACCTAAATAACTTGTAACTGTGTGATGTTTTGTGGAGGTGGTGCATTTTTTTATTGCTTCTAGTTTATCCACCGTTGGATGAATGCCTGAGGCATCTATGCGGAACCCCAAATATGAAACCTCATTAGTGACCTAAGAACACTTTTCTTTCTTTAGCTTAAGTCCGCATCTCGGAGTCTTTTTAGAACTGTGGTTAATCTAGTTAGGTGTTCTTTTTTAGATGAACCTGAAATGAGGACATCATCTAGAAAACAAAGTACACCCGGAACGTGACCTAGAACTTGGTCCATTGTTGTCTGAAAAATACCCGGAGCCGATGCTATTCCATAGCATAGCCTATTGTACCTATATTGGCCTCGGTGCGTATTTATGATAGTTAGATCTTTATAATTTTCATCTAAACTTAATTGAGCATAGGCTTGGGACATATCTAGTTTTGTGAAATATTTACCCCCAGCAAGAGAGCTAAGCAATTCATCAGGCTTGAGTATAGGGTAGCAATCTAGAAGAACTGTTCTATTTGCTGTTAAACGGTAATCCCCATAACCACACGGACTTGTCAGGTTTTAGTACAGGAACTACCGGGGCAGCCCACTTAGCGTGTGTGACTGGTTCGATAATTTTATCTTTGAGCCCCCAATCAATTTGTAAAACTACGTTTTCCCAGTGCATGTGCAATTGAACGAGCCTCACAAAATTTTGGAGTTACATTAGGGTCTACCTCTATACAGACCTGATGGTCTTTTAGTTTGCCTACTTCAGGCCCAAAAAGAGAAGAAAACTCCATTAACAATGAGTCTATGTCAGAAGGATATGCGAGTATATGCACATCTGCCCGACCCTTTGGCAAAATTTTGTCAATAGGCAATTTCAAAGCATCAATCCAATCACGGCCTAGAAGAGTAGGCCCTTGTTCATCCACCACTAAAAGAGTTAAGGGATGAGACAAAGTTTTCTTGTTGAGTGTAACTGTGATGGATGCTTCTCCACAAATATGTATTTGTATGTTACCATATTTTTTTAGCATTGTTTTAGATGCATGTAGTTTAGGTGTATTTTTGAAAGTTTTGTCAAAAACTGTTTTAGACATGACAGTTCGGGCAGCACCTGTATCTAGTTCTAGAAGAACTGTAATTCCATTTAGGCCTACATCTACAATATATGGACCTGTATTATCTCTACTTTGCTGCTCATAAAATAGGTACTCCACTCCAATGTTCGAAGTATTTCCATTTTGAGGATTACCACTAGAATTGTTATAATTAGGCTATGTGGCCTATTTTCAGGGTCGTTTCCTCCAATAGGCGAAATAGGTGACTGCTAAGGGCCCCGCTTCAAAAGAGTGTAGGAGGTAGAGTTGCCAAGTCAACAGATCTTGAATAAAGGACACTTGCACGCTACCGTATATTCCATTGCTTATCATGATAAAAATTTACTTGTGCAATATTTTTTACAATTTCTTTATTATATTCAGAGATAAAATATGTCTAGAAAGTCGTACACTTGTAAATTAGACACGAACAAGCCTTAACTTTCAGTAGCGCGACACGTAAAATAATGTTTTCTAACTTTCTAAGAGAGGGAAACCTAGTATATAATTAAGTATTCTTACCTAAGTATTCATCTGAAGATATTCTTCAACTCATAAAAAATAGAATCACGTCAAAAACTCATGAAGCCGGTTTAATATGGCAATTTGGCAAAGCACAAAAAATATGTTAGCGGGCGATGCCTTCCTCGTTCCTCTCCAGCAAGGATGACAATGGCAACGGGCAATGGGGGCAGGATTGCCAACTCTGATTTACTAGAAATCACATCTGAATGTTGAATCTCACTTCTCCCGATTAACGAATTAATTAAGTTTGAAAACATCTCCGTCTCAAATTTTTAGTGATGAATAAAATTTTGAGAGTCAATTACTGAATTAAAGGACATGGCGTCCTTTCCGAGTTTATCAAAGGACAAGGACACATGAGCTGAAATAAAGAACTGTCCTTTGAAATAAAGGACACTTGACAAACCTAGTAGGAGGCAAAATTTCTGAAGGATACGATAGGGATTGAATTCGAAACAATCTTTGCATTTATTGAGTGAAATGTTTTTAAAAATGTAAAAATGTTTTTGTTCAAAGTGTGCAGTGTTAATTATGTTTAAAAATTACAACAAAAGAAGCACTAACTTTCAATGAAAATTTTCCTTTTGGTAATGCAAATTTGGCTTATTGTGTGCAATGCTAGTTATAGGCATATTCTTTAAAATAAATGAAAAAAGTTAGTAACCATTTATTTCGGTTTCTGTCCTATTTATGCCTCTCTCTCTCTCTCTCTCTCTCTCTCTCTCTCTCTCTCTCTCTTCCACACACACACACACACACACAAATATATATTATATATATATATATATATATATATTATATATATATATATATATATATATATATATTACCAGCATAATCGCACTGCTTCATGGACTATAAGGAACTTTCAGTTCTGTACAAGTGAACCTAAAGACACTCTCGTTTGTACTTTCTGCAGTAATATATACGGACAGCAACTCTGGGTGAATTACAAAAATGGTTCTGGCAGAACCCTAAATTTGCTGTACAACAGGTCTTTTACACTCTTAGTCTCTTACATAAATTACCCCCGAGATGCTCAGCTTCGTAAATGTTTGCTACCCGCAATGTCCCGAGCTTCCCGGAGGTAACAAGATGTGCTCAATACAGTCTAATGCAAAGAATTAAAAATCAACCAAACCGATTATCCAAGCTATTCATGAGTCCTGCCGTTTATCCCCTAAGGCTCTAAGCTATGGAATTCTTGGTACGAAAACGACTGTCTGTAGCTCCACTTAATTTCGATATTACTGTTATTTCTAATCAACTGTATATATTTCTATCCTTAGTATGTGAACTGTCATTGTATTAATAATATTTGTCATATGGACTATAGTTTGCCAATAAACCTTTTCATTTTCATATATATATATGTGTGTGTGTGTGTGTGAGGCAGATATTTTGATGCATATGTGGGAAATGATCAGCTAATGGGGTTGGGGACCCCCCAAAAATCTTGTCTAGGGCCCAAAAATGCTAGAAACGGCCCTCCCTATTTCACTACAGTTTCGGCAAACTGCTTCTTTATAAGGACAGTCCTTCTTCCACTGGTGTTTTACACACCCAGTACATGGCTTGGAAGGCTTTTCCTCCTTGTTAGCGTTTGAATTAATAGGTTTAGTGGTATATGCCGCATACCTTTTATTTGTTTGTCTAGTATGCTGTAATATTATTTTGCAGGTTTATGATGACTTTATTAGAATGTTATACCTAAGTAAAATCATTTGTGTTTATATTCAATTCGATTAAACTGATGAATCTAATGATGTCTGAATTAAACTGATGAGATGTCAGATACTTTATTATAGCAAGGTAATGATATTTTCTTTGAGGTAATTAATCCTAATCTGTAGTATAAACAATTTATATAAATGCCCTATGTTTACTATATCTATATTTTTATTATTATTATAACTTGCGTCATTGATTATATATATATTTTGTGTACCATAACTATATTAAAGCCTAAGAAAAGGAGAGCGTTTCATTTCAATTTAATCAACTTAATTTCAAGATCAGAGGATATGGACAAGTTTCTGAAGCCGGAAAGATTTGATGCCGAGCCCTCATCCTCAAGTTCGTCTCGTCTCTTGAGTCACTGGTTCAAGACATTTCAGAACTTTCTGACCGCGTTACCTTCTGATCTTCAGACTCAAAAGCTAAGTTTGCTTGTAAACCATGTATCTCCTTTAGTCTATGAGTACATAGTTGATCGTACTACCTATGAAGATGCTATAAAGTTGCTCAATGAACTTTATATAAAACCGAAAAATGAAACGTTTGCTCGTCACCTATTAGCCACCCATCGTCAGGAGATGGGAGAGAGTTTGGACCATTACATGAATGCATTAAAGCATCTGAGTAAAGACTGTAACTTTCAATCGGTCTCTGCAGATCAATACAGAGATGAATATACAAGAGATGCTTTTATAAACGGTTTGAATACTCCTTTCATTAGGCAACGATTGCTTGAAAACAAATCTCTCAGTTTACAGATTGCTTTTGATCAAGTTCGCAGCCTTGAGTTGGCTCAGATTCAGTCTGATACTCAGAGATGGGCAGTATTTAAATACGTATTTAAATACTTTCGTATTATAATACTTGTATTTATAAATACTTTTTTCGGTGTGTATTTAAATACTTATTTAAATACTTTGAAAGAGTATTTGTTATTTGAAAATACATATTTTTAAATACATTTCGCAAATACATTTTTTAGCCTCAACTGTCAGATAACAATTTGCGCCCTGAAACAAAATACAAAATCAGACACTGCTTTCAAAAACGTTGTGTTATTGAGAACAAATAAACAGAAAATTTAAGTTGATCATATAATGTCATTTCAAAATGCATCATTCATTTGAGTTTATAGTATAGTTTTGATTTAGCTTGTTATTTTGGAGTTTTCAAGAACGTTTTGATTTTTGTTAATATACGTTTTGATTTTTGATCTGATTTTTGTAATACGTTTTGATTTTTGTAACAATACACTATATTTGTTTTTGAATAAACTGTATCGGACGATAGCTACTTCATGGTTTTATTTACTTTCTTAATTTAGTAGGGCAATTTTTTGTCAATAAAGTCAATTTTTTTCAGCAAATACAAATAACGAGAAACGTCTAAAAACGAGGTTTTACTGTGCTACATGCAATATTAAGAAAGTTGTAAGGTCAATAAAAAGTCAATAAAGCTATATACGGTCATTTTATTTTTTTAATTTTGGGTCATTTTTTAATTTTAGGTCAATTTTTAATTTTTAGTCCATTTTTTGATTGACAAACGTGGGAAAGCATCGGAAAATTTGTACATAATTTGAAATACACAAAATACAAGTTATAATTTTAATTAAAAATTATTTTCAAAGTAAATACATGTAGCTGAAAGATGAGGTGCAAATTTAGGGCCTGCTTTTGGTGTCACTATAGCATGCTACAATCTTAGCAATAATTTGCATGCATTTTTTGCATTCTGGCATGATATAGTTAGATAAGTATTTAAAAATGTATTTGAAATGTATTTAAATACATTTTCGATGTAATGTATTTAGTATTTAAATACATTTTGAAAATATGTAATGTATTTGGTATTTAAATACTTTTTAAGGAAGTAATGTATTCAGTATTTAAATACTTTTTAAGGAAGTAATGTATTCAGTATTTAATTACATTTAAAGTATTTTGTGCCCATCTCTGCTGATACTTATATACAGTACGTTCTAATGCTCCTCTAAATTCATTTAGTTGTGAAACTGAAACAATTACAATAGAAAAACATGAGGCTAAACAAGGTGCTAATGAAACTCTTTGCGAGGAGTCTTCTACTGCTGCAGCAAGGTCTCGTAAATGTTTCTTTTGTGGGAGTAATGTGCATCCGCGAGCTAAATGTCCTGCAAGAGATAGTTTATGTCATAAATGTGGTATTGAAGGCCATTTTGCCAGAGTTTGTCGCTCTAATTCAAAAGCTTCTGCGTCTGCTAATACTTTAGCTTCTCTATCAGGCTCTATTTCTCATTCTTTGAAAGAGGCAATTCTTACTATTTTAGCTATTGGTTTGTTTTTGAAGGCGCTAGTGGATACAGGTAGTACCGAAAATTTTATTGATATAAATATTGTAAACGAAAACAAATGGAAGGTATATCCTTGTAAAAGTCAAATGTCAATGGCTAATACTTCTCATCATGCAAAGCTGGGCACTTGCGTTTTTTTTTGCGGTACTGCGGTACTGCGGTACTACCGCACTACCAAACCGGTACCGCATAACGCAGTACCGCAAAGGATCGCTGAAAGTACAGCAGTACCGCTACCGCATCTTTTGCGGTACTGCGTTATGCGGTACCGGTTTGGTAGTGCGGTAGTACCGCAGTACCGCAGTACCGCAAAAAAAACCGCAAGTGCCCAGCTTTGTAATCTCATGTAACTAAAGTTGATGGGTTTTGTTGTGTAGATTTGACATTCAAGGATCGTACCTATAAAAATGTTAAGTTATCACTTCTGTCTAATCTATTTACTAATGTTATTCTTGGCCATGATTTTTTGTCTAGACATGAATCAGTTGAGATACCTTTTGGGGGAAGAGAACCTTCCTTAACTGTGTGTAACCTTGCAGCAGCCGAGGTGGAACCTCCGTCTTTATTTAATAATTTAAGTCCTGAATGCAAACCCATTGCTATTAAGTCACGCCGATATTGTCAGGCAGATATGAGTTTTATTTCGTCGGAAGTAGATCGCCTTCTTAAGGAAGGCATTATCGAACCTAGTCGAAGTCCTTGGCTGGCACGTTTTAGTGGTAGCCATAGAATCTCATAAAAAACGCCTAGTTATCGATTATTCTCAAACAGTAAATAGATACACGCAGTTGGACGCTTATCCTCTACCTAATATAAATGAAATGGTGGGCGAAATTGCACAATATAGTATCTTTAGTACAATAGATCTTAAGAGCGCCTATCATTTGATCCCTATCAAGGAGGAGGATAGGCCATACACTACTTTCGAAGCCTGTGGCCAGCTGTTTCATTTCAATAGAATCCCGTTTGGTGTAACAAACGGCGTAGCCTGTTTTCAGAGAGTAAGCGATGACATAATTCGTAAAGAGGGTTTAAAGGATACTTTCATTTATGTGGACGATATCACTACTGTATATGTGGACACGATCAGAAGGAGCATGATGATAATTTGACAAAATTTGTAAATGTTGTAAAAAAGTATAATCTTCATATTAACGAAAATAAGAGTTCTACATCTAAGTCATCTATAGATTTACTAGGTTATAGAATAAGTAATAGTTCTTTAAAGCCTGATCCTGAGAGGTTAAAGCCACTGCTCAAAATGCCTCCTCCTAATAATGCTAAAGACATGCGCCGAGTAATGGGTATGTTTGCCCACTATTCTAAATGGATCGGAAAATTTTCCGAGAAAGTAGGCTACGACCTTTGGTTGAAAATAAAACATACCCTCTGCCTCTTAACGTAATTAATGCTTTCGAAAATCTTAAAAGTGATATTGCTAATTCTGTTGTTGTTGCCATTGATGATAATATTCCTTTTGTAATAGAGACTGATGCGTCTGATTACGCAGTAGCTGCTCAACTTTGTCAAGCTGGACGTCCAGTCGCCTTTTTCGCTCGTACTCTGTCGCCCTCTGAAAGGAATCATTCCTCTATAGAAAAAGAAGCATACGCCATTGTTGAGTCTACCCGAAAATGGCGGCATTATCTGCTTGGTAAACACTTTAAACTAGTAATGGATCAAAGGTCAGTAGCGTTTATGTTTGACACTAAACATAAAGGAAAAGTTAAGAACGAGAAAATTATGAGATGGAGACTTGAATTATCAAGTTTCAGTTATGACACTGTATATCGACCCGGAAGAGAAAATATAGCTCCAGATACGCTTTCTCGCGCATTTATAGCATCTATTAATAAACATCATTTAGAAGAGTTACACATTGCCTTGTGCCATCCCGGAGTAACTAGAATGTGGCACTTTGTTAGAAGCCGGAACCTCCCATATTCAATTGAAGATGTAAAAAACGTTATTTCTAAATGCACTGTATGCGCCCAGTGTAAACCGAAGTATTTAAATAGTAATGAAGGTCAGTTAATAAAAGCTACACAACCTTTCGAAAGATTAAATATTAACTTTAAAGGTCCTTTGCCTTCCAATTCCCGTAATCGTTATCTGCTAACGATAGTAGACGAATTTTCGAGGTTTCCTTTCGCGTTTTCATGTGCAGACACTTTTGCTGAAACTGTAGTTTATTGTCTTAGTCAACTTTTTGCTATCTTTGGTGCACCCGCGTATGCGCACTCCGATAGAGGTTCCTCCTTTATGTCGTATACACTTAAACAATTTTTTAACTCACGCGGAGTGGCCACTAGTAGAACGACCCAATATAATTCCCAGGGAAATGGTTTAGGTGAGAGATATAACGAAATTATATGGAAAGGAGTAAATTTAGCTTTGGCTTCAAGAAAACTCCCTGTTGGCTGCTGGGAAACGGTTTTGCCCAATGTATTACACAGCATACGATCTCGTTTATGTACTTCTACAAACTGCACCCCTCATGAGAGATTATTTAATTATCAGCGTCGATCTACAAATGGCCATTCCATACCTACGTGGCTTACCGCCCCGGGTAAAGTATTATTGAAAAATTATACACGTCAGTCTAAATATGAGCCTTCAGTTGAAGAAGTAGAACTCATTGAGGCTAATCCCGAATATGCTCATGTTCGTCTCCCGGGAGGCCGAGAGACTACTGTCTCGCTTAAGCACCTCGCCCCTGCTGGGGAATCTGAAACTCGAGAATACGAAAATACTAACGGTGATGGTGTGTTAAACAACCATCCTCCGTCACCTACCATCCTGCCCTCAAATCCGTCACCCACCATTGCTCCCTCCAATCCCTCACCGGTCAACCCTCCTCAGACTTCAGTAGATGATGATCAAAATACAGAGTCCCCTATGACTGAGGTACGGCGATCAGGGCGTACTCGGTGTCCGCCTAGTTATTTTGAGGACTATATTGTTCAATCTAAGCAGGAGGGAAAAATGTAATATTATTTTGCAGGTTTATGATGACTTTATTAGAATGTTATACCTAAGTAAAATCATTTGTGTTTATATTCAGTTCGATTAAACTGATGAATCTGATGATGTCTGAATTAAACTGATGAGATATGAGATAATTTATTATATCAAGGTAATGATATTTTCTTTGATGTAATTAATCCTAATCGGTAGTACAAACAATTATATAAATGCCCTATGTTTACTATATCTATATATTATTATTATTATTATTATTATTATAATTATTATAACTTGCGTCATTGATTATAAATATATTTTGTGTACCATAACTATATTAGTGTTATTTATATTAACAAGAATGTTGTTCAATTAATTTGATTAAAACCTAAGAAAAGGAGAGCGTTTCATTTCATATGCTCATTTGGTCTGCCAGGCCTAGAAGATTTAAAACTATTTACGTGTTGGGCCTTCCTACTGTGACTGCCAAAAGCTCTAACATCTTTAGCAGCTGCTTCCCTAGCCGCAGCTATTTCTACAGCCTGACTAAAAGTTAGGTCCTGTATAGCTAATAGGGCTCTCTGGGTAGACTCCTCTTTGAGACCCATTACAAACCTATCTCTTAGCATTTCGTCTAATTTGTCCCCAAATTTACAAGTACGGCTATAGGCTCTTATACCTGCAACAAACTCTGCAATGCTTTCATTCATAGTCTGATGCTTCGAATAAAATTTGAAACGTTCATACATGAGAACTATTCGAGGTTTGTAGTGATTGGTTGGCGCCTGTACCAATTCACTATAGGTGCAAGTTTCCGGTGCTTTAGTAGCAACTAGGTCCATAACTGAGCCAAACGTTTTAGGGCCTATTATAGTTAGGAAGGTAGGTACTTTCTTAGCATCAGGAATGGAATTTGCCTCGAAAAACAACCTCACCCTAGTGGCATAAGGTTCGAAGTCCTCCCCAGAGTCTTCGTAGTGGTCTTAAATGGCCAATCACCGATATGCTAGAACAAAACTTATTTGGGCCAAATAAGGTGAAGTAGGTTAAGTAGGGTTTAAATTTGATCTAGTTACTCCCCCGTTAGGGCTGAATAGGAAATTGTAATAGAGTTTGGACTGAGTAGGAATTAGTATTAGAGTTAGGGTTGAGTAGGAATTAGTATGAGAGTTAGGCCGGCGGGACCTAAGCTATAGTACGGTAGCTTACCAATCCAAGCCAACCAAATCGAACGACCCACACTAGGCTAGGCTATATCCAATTTTCCAAACAGCCAAATAAATCCCATCCTCGTCGCCAAATGTAATAACGTGGGGATGTTAGACCCCGTTAAGTATTAGGTTATTAAATAGACAATAAAGGTACTTATAGGTGCTTTGATTTAGATCTTCTTTAGGGCCTACCTTAGGTGCCAGCGTCCCACAAGCGACCTACCTAATATTTCTAACTTTACTAATTTTAGAAGCTATAAACATTACTCCTAACTGATATAATAATTAGACAACTTCACTCCTTTCCTTTTGCACTTTAGAAGCATCACCAACTCATATTTAGAGAATATTCATTAGTGTCTTCATGTTGATGCCTTTATTTTTCATGTATGTGTTTATGTTTTGTTTGTATGTTTCAGAGTTCCATCATTGTTTAGCGGTCAATAAACGTAATAACAAAAAGTGGAATCTTATTTATGATGGAACTTTATACAAAACAATAGTGAATTTCAACAGGTCAACATGTCCGTGGTGAAATGTCCAATTGAGGGGTGCGCATATGAGACCCCCGCACACAGCGACGCCATTGTAGCAGCACTCCTCACAGCCCACTGCACTGTCCATTCTGTGTCCGCTGCCGGCGCCACGACGCAAGTGGAGAAGGTGAAGAGGCCAACAATATCTTCAGCCGGTACGAGCGAGGAATGGTCCTACTTCACATCGCGATGGACGGACTATGTGGATGCCACCAAAATCACGGGTCGTGACAAAGTGGTGCAGCTACTGGAGTGCTGCGATGAACCCCTTTGCAAAGACCTCACACGATCAGCCGGTGGTAGTCTGACAGGGAGAAGTGAAAATGAGGTGCTCGCAGCCATAAAGAAACTCGCAGTCAGAGAAGAAAGCACCATGGTTGCTAGAGTGGCGCTGCACAACATGCGCCAAGACCGTGACGAAACCGTGCGTTCATTCGGCGCCCGACTCCGTGGCCAGGCAGGGGTATGCAAGTACATCACCAA
Organism: Bathynomus jamesi; assembly: GCA_023014485.1. NCBI lineage: Eukaryota > Metazoa > Arthropoda > Malacostraca > Isopoda > Cirolanidae > Bathynomus > Bathynomus jamesi. Next base: position 88,425 of record JAJOZX010004835.1, on the reverse strand, counting down.
ATGCTCGAGCTGCGATGCGGATGTGAACTACACGGAGGCCATCTTGCGCGACGTCCTGACCCGCGGCATTGAGGACCCCGAGATTCAACTGGACCTACTCGGCAACACGAACCAGAACATGACATTAGAGCAGGTCTTCCAGTTCGTCGAGGCCAAAGAATCCGGCAAGCGCTCAGCATCACGTCTCCTCGACTCTCAGGGCGTCGAGGCTGCTAACAGCGCCTACAGACGGAACAAGAAGGACGCTCTGAAGGAGATGACAGTCGGCAACCATGAGGTGTGCTCATATTGCGGCAGGAAAGGGCACGGCAAAAGTGCCCCAGGCAGGGTCCGAAAGAAAGACTGCCCAGCCTATGGCCACACATGCAGCCACTGCAATCGTGAGAACCACTTTGAAGCAGTGTGTAGGAGCAAGCACAAACCATCAAGAGTCGAGATAGTAGCGAATTCACATGCAATATGCGAAGAAGGTGCTGTATTCGAGGCCCTCTGCTCGATTGCCACAACTGGCCGACGCCGCATCAGGAGAGTCATCGCCCTTGACCATCATCTTTATCATCGCCTTTCCGACACATGGATTAAGCAAGCCTCCAAACCTCAGCCATTCATAAACCTCACAGTGACAGCCGTCGATGAAGATTACGCTGCATTCGGATTCGAGCTAAAGGCCGCGCCCAAGATTGCTACACTCGGTGCGATGGCTGACACCGGCTGCCAGAGCTGTCTGGCAGGCATCAAAGTCATCCACCGCATAGGCCTCAAACAAGCCGACCTTATCCCCGTCACGATGAGAATGCACGCCGCCAACAACGGATGCATCAAAATACTCGGCGCCGTCATCCTGCGACTCTCTGGAAAGGACAAAACCGGTAAAGTGGTAACAACTCGTCAACTCACCTATGTCACGGACAACTCCGACAAGCTGTTCCTCAGCAAGGAGGCATGCATCGCGCTCGGCATGATCACCGACAACTTCCCGATGATCGGTGAGACGTCTTCGCATCGACTCGAGGCAACCTCGGCAGCCGACACCGCGAGCGATGAGGTGCCGGCGAGAGATAGTGCTATCAGCAGCGAGAGCGGTCAGACCAGCCCATGCGACTGCCCGATACGTCAAACACCGCCCCGGCCGCCATCACAACTACCGTTCCTGGCGACTGAGAAGAACCGCGACAGACTGCGGCAGTACTTGGTCGAATACTACAAGTCAAGCACATTTAACACGTGTGCGCATCAGCCGTTGCCAATGATGGAGGGCCCTCCATTGAAACTTATGGTGGACCCTCTAGCTGACCCGGTGGCATATCACACCCCGGTACCCGTCCCTCTTCACTGGCAAGATGACGTCAAGCGTGGACTCGACCAAGACGTGAAATTGGGCGTAATCGAGCCAGTGCCGGTCGGCGAACCGGTGACATGGTGTCACCGGATGGTGGTGTGCGCCAAGAAGAACGGGAAGCCACGCCGCACGGTCGACTTCCAGCCCCTGAACATACATGCCACCCGCGAGACACACCATACTCAGTCACCGTTCCACCAGGCACGGTCGGTGCCCCATGGCAAGAAGACCGTGTTCGATGCCTGGAACGGATACCACAGCGTGCCCCTCCGCGAGGAAGACCGTCACCTGACTACCTTCATCACTCCGTGGGGCAGGTACCGGTACCGCACGGCGCCCCAGGGCTATATCGCCTCTGGTGATGGCTATTCGAGACGTTACGACGAAATAGTATCCGACGTTCCAAACAAAACCAAGTGTATCGACGATACGCTGCTCTGGTCGGACGACCTGAGACAAAGTTTCTTCCAAGCAGTCAACTGGTTTGACATCTGCGGTAGACACGGCATCACGCTGAACCCTGAGAAGTTTGTAATTGGACAAGACACTGTGGAGTTTGCTGGCTTCGAAATCACACTCGACAAAGTACGACCCTGCGAGAAGTATCTGCAGGCCATCCGTGACTTTCCTACACCAAAGAACATAACCGACATTCGCTCATGGTTTGAGCTAATTAACCAGGTGGCGTATGCTTTCGCTATGGCAAAGAGCATGATACTTTTTCGCCAACTCTTGAAGCCCGGCACGCCATTCCGATGGGATGATCAACTCAACAATCTGGTTGAAGAGTCGAAGGTGGTGATCATCAGTGAGATCAAGGAGGGTGTAAGTATATTTGACAAAACAAAGCCGACCTGTCTTGCGACCGATTGGTCGAAGTCAGGGATCGGATTCTGGCTATCCCAGAAGCACTGTGAATGTCATGGTGCTGAACCCTTTTGCTGTCGCACTGGTTGGATGGTCACCCTCGTTGGCAGTCGCTTCACCCACCTCGCCGAGTCACGCTACGCGCCGATCGAGGGGGAGACTCTGGCAGTCGCTGACGCACTGGACAAGGCCAGGTACTTCGTCCTCGGCTGCGATGACCTCATCATCGCGGTTGACCACAAACCGCTGCTGAAGGTGTTTGGCGACAGGTCGCTGGAAGACTTACCGAATGCTCGACTGAGAAATCTGAAGAAGACTCTCCGCTACAGATTTCGCATGATCCATGTACCTGGTGCGAGGCATCGCGCTGCTGACGCTACGTCCAGCTACCCCACCGGCGACCGCCAACCTGAAAAGATGCTCCTGGCAGACATCTCCGCTAGTAGCCAAGACGCTGTTGCTGATGATGACCTACCGTCGGCAGCTGCTCTGCGCCACTCATTCTTAGCTGGTATACGCACAGAGGGAACGGCTGCATACAACGACGAAGCCCTCGACGACGAGGTTATGGCCTCCGCGATCTCAGCTCTGAACACGCTGCAGTCCGTTACCTGGGACCGGGTAAGATTGGCGACGAGCAGCGACCAACACATGCCAGAGGTCGTCTTGATAATCGAGTCAGGCATGCCTGACTTCCGTCACGAGCTCCCACCCCCACTCAGAGAATATTACCAATTCCGAGAGGACCTGTACAAGGTGGATGGCGTCGTCATATTCAAAAACCGTGTTGTGATCCCTCCCTCTCTCCGGCAGGATGTACTGAACGCGCTCCACGCAGCCCACCAGGGCGTATCGTCGATGGTCGCGAGGGATGAGGTGTTCGTGTTCTGGCCCGGCATCACTCCTGCTATCACTACCCTCAGGAACAGTTGCAACCATTGCAACTGTATGGCACCTTCGCAGCCCAGTGCTCCTCCAATTCCTCCGGTGTCCCCCGTCTACCCTTTCCAGTGCATCTGTGCCGATTATTTTCACTATAAAGGTACCAACTACCTGGTGATCGTCGACAGGTACTCAAACTGGCCGATTGTGGAGAGGACCACGGATGGCGCCAGAGGCCTCATCAACAGCCTATGTAGGGTGTTCGTGACTTATGGCATCTGCGACGAACTGTCATCTGACGGCGGCCCTGAGTTCACATCCACAGCTACTCGTCACTTCCTGGGGAACTGGGGCGTACACCACCGTCTGGCTTCGGTAGCTTTTCCACATTCAAACTGCAGAGCCGAAGTTGGCGTGAAAACAACGAAACGACTGATCACAGACAACACAGGACCGAACGGTGAGCTCGATACAGACGCTTTTCAGCGAGCCATGCTACAATACCGCAACACACCTGACAAAGATACCAAGCTGTCTCCCGCTATGTGTGTGTTCGGCCGTCCGATCAAAGATTTCATCCCGATCGTGCCCAGCAGGTACAAGCCACACGATACCTGGCTCGGGACGTTGGCGGTGAGGGAGGATGCCTTGCGGAACAGGCACATGAGAGCCACTGAATACTGGTCCGAGCACACCAGATGGTTACTCTTACTTGTGGTCGGAGACAGGGTCAGAATCCAGAACTAGATCAGCCCCAACCCCAGGAAATGGGACAAGACTGGCCTGGTAATAGAAGTGCGACAGTTCGATCAATACGTGGTGAAGGTTGACGGTTCAGGCAGAGTGACTCTGCGAAACAGAAAAATTCTGAGGAAATACGTGCCCGTCCAACCGCACAGACGCCGCCTCACCATCGGGGACGACTCCCACCTTCACCTCTCTAGCCCTGCGCCCGGATCGGGGCACTGCGCGACCTCACCCCCAAAACCACGCATGGATAGGCTGACCATACGTACCGTTTTGAACGGGACAGTACCGTTTTTTTTATATTTCCTGGCCGTCCCTGTCACTGAAGAATAATTGTAAGCTCAATATGTTTATGTACTTACTTTTTCATGAATACAGAATATTACATAACCCCCGTCCCTTTTTTGCCATCCCAATGTCCCGTTTTTGTCTCAAGGAACAAAGCTGGGCACAAACCGTTAATCCGTTAATTGTTAATTAACGAAGTTAACTTTTTCGTTAACGATTTAACTTTTAAGTTAACTTTGAAAATCATTATCGGACTAATTAACTTCCGTTACATTTAACTTCCGTTAACTCAAGTCCGTTAACCCCAAAAATTCATAAATAAACGTTTAAAAGTTTCTATTATTTTCAGTGCTGAGCAGGTGCGCAATTAATCCGCCACTGTTAATAGTGATGAACGAATTTCCATTTCCGCAGTGCAAAATCAGGCGATATATTTGTTTCCGTCGCCACAATTTGTGTCTTACCAAATATGGTAGTTATTTATGGCATTGGTTTGAGCAAAACATGGTCGACTGTAAAATCAGGCGGAAAGATTTGCCATTTGAGTTGAATGTTTCAACTTCTTTCAAGAAATATCACGAGCATTTTAAGGCACTTTCAATAATATATATGTAACAATTACAACAAATAACTACATTCGTTTCATTTGCAGTCTGTCTCTTGCGCAACATGTTTGTGCTAGTGAATATTTAAAAATAATCGTTGTCAAGTAAGTCATGTATATTTATAATATGTCTGTGAGTACCTTATTAGTAGTCTCCTTGATACATTTCAAGAACCATAAAACTGATCAGGTAAGATTTCAATTCTCATGTCACTTTGATGACATAAATTAAGTCAATTGATGTCTTACAATGGGAGCGTTTTCACCTTAACCCTTTATGTCCTGGCGGTACTTCTAGGTACCACATCTTTAAAATCTCCATAATTATTTTTCTACCCGGTTGATCCTGCCGGTACTTTCAAGTCCCAATGTGAATTAGTTTCTTTATGAGATAATAGATGGCGTTGAGAAGTAAATGTGAGCGTGTGGCGCCAGAGGCTGTTTACTCTTTAGTATCTCTGCTGTGAAGACCGAAGAAGTTTCAGTGCAATTACTTCCCGAAAACTTTGATATGCTAATTTTCATGAAGGGCAACATGCATCTCATGGACAAAATGGAGAACGAGAAGAAGAGGGAAAATTAAATTATATATACTGTGTTTTTCATTTTTGTTATAATAAAAGTTAACGTTAACGGTTTATCGGTAACTTCCGTTACATGTTTAACGAATTAACGGATTAACGGTTAACGAAGTTAACTTTTTGGTTAACGGATTAGCGGTTAACGAAGTTAACTTTTTGGTTAACGGTGCCCACCACTGTCAAGGAAATATGGTCAGCCTACGCATGGACGACTCCCGCCTTCACCTCTCCAGCCCTGCCCCCAAATTGGAGCAGTGCGCAACCTCACCACCGAAACCACGCTCCCCGTCCGGAGTCGAGCGATCATCCCCTACCGCTCACCAACCGTCTGGCAACGTAACCTCACCGACCAGCCCCACATCACTTCCACTGCACACCCCACCACGAGACCTGCCCTCCAGACCAGCTACGCACCCTCAGCAGTGCCCACCAACACCGTCCCTGGCACCCATTGAGCGCTTTCAGCAACGAGATTCCTCGCAACCTGCTGCTCCAGGTGCTGCGTCCAGGTGTCCCGCTTCTCCAACCGATGCCCCTGCCGTCAGACGCTCCGGACGCGATAGGAAGACACCTTCATGGCAGAGCGATTACGATATGACGAACACGCTACATATTATATGAACAACCCCCTCTTGCCATCGACACCCATACCCTGTACCACACTACTACATATATAATAGTCTTTGTTCCCCTTTTTTTCACTATACTATATCAAAGACTCGGCGGGGGAGATAGAGAATATTCATTATTATTGATTAGTGTCTTCATGTTGATGCCTTTATTTTTCATGTATGTGTTTATGTTTTATTTGTATGTTTCAGAGTTCCATCACTGTTTAGCGTTATGGATATTGGTCAATAAACGTAATAACAAGAAATGGAATCTTATTTAATATTTAGTACCAACGATTTAGTCAGATACGAAAATACATGCTGTTTAGTTCAGCCCAATAAACGAACAGACCGCGTTCTGCTGTTTATCTCTTTGTGTTGCCATTCAACTTTCTTTAAATGGCTTTTCCCTCAGTGACTTTTAGATTATATACATATATATATATATATACACACGTCATCCCAATTATATTTAATTTGGAAAACATGAGGCCAATCGGGCATATCGAGGTAATCCAAGTCATGAGCTACAGGCACCTTAAAATTTGCCACTACACCCCTGTGTGTATATATATATATATATATATATATATATATATATATATATATATATATAGTGGACCTAGTTTTTTTAGCCGTTTGAGGTGATAATGATTTGATTGTATGCTAATGATTAATTGATGCAATGACTGATTGCTTATTAATGAAAGGCTTGGTTAATAATTTATGATGTCATACAGTATCACCGATTGGAATAAGTGGTTATTTGATTAAGTCCACCATACTATTGGAAGTGACAGTAATGGCAGCGAGGGTCACCAGCTTGGATTACACCCAAGCAAATTAATATTGAGGTTATAAAAGACACCTTATAGTTTTGTATTTTATTATGAAAATAAAGCCGTTATTTATTCACTGTGATATAACAAAGAATTGACAGCAATTAATTGATAGTTCTACGTTATGCGTATGACATAGACTTAGCTAATAAGATGAAATGTTAATAGCTTAATTGACACGTAATAAGTAATGTACTCATTGATGGTATGTAAATGGCATGCAACATGGAACATTGAATGGGCCTAGTAAATGATATAAAGAATGCACGTGCGTTTGGTACATTGAATGGAATACATGACACTCTGCTTAAGTAGGCTAAATGATTGAATGGGCCTAGTAATGATATAAAGAATGCACGTGCGTTTGGTACATTGAATGGAAAACATGACGCTCTGATTAAGTAGGCTAGATGATTGAATGGGCCTAGTAATGATATAAAGAATGCACGTGCGTTTGGTACATTGAATGGAAAACATGACACTGATTAAGTAGGCTAAATGATTGTATGGATGCACATAGAATAATTGATGCGGCCTAATAATAATGGATTGAAATGCTTGACAATGATTACACAAATAGCATTTATATATATGAGGTGACGTGTATGTATATATATATATGTATATAGTCTAAAAGTCACTAAAGAGTAAATATCACTAAATCTAAGCTGAATGGCAAGACCAAGCCATAAACGAACCAACGGGCTGTTCGTATTGCTTTGGTCTGGCCTAGACATGTTTTTTCCTATCTGACCTAATCTTTGGTGCTGAGTAAAATTAGGTGATGAATCTAAGGTGACAAATCGGGTAGGAAGTTGTTCGTACTTAAGTATAGTTAGGGGTAATGTCTATAGCTTCTAAATTGGTAATGTAAGAGAGAGTTAGGTAGGCTGTTGTGGGACACAGGAATAAAACGGTAGGCTTCAAGGAATACCTAATTCAACGCACCGGTAAGTGCTTTTGATTGTTTGCTAGAACCTAAGTAACCTAACTGGGGTGTCTACCCCACGCTATCACATTTGGCGACGAGGATGGGATTTGGCTCATTTGGTTAAATTTTGTTCATTGGGTTAAATTTGGCTCATTGGGTTAATTTGGCTTATTGGGTTAATTTGGCTTATTGGGTTCAAGTGGTTGTTTGGAAAATTGGATGTAGACTAGTGGGTCGTCCGATTTGGTTTGTTTGTGTGGGGAAGCTACCGTACTATAGCGTAGGTCCCGCCGCCCTAATTCTAAAACTAATTCCTACTCAGCCCTAACTCTAAAACTAATTCCTACTCAGCCCTAACTCTAAAACTAATTCCTACTCAGCCCTAACTCTAAAACTAATTCCTACTCAGCCCTAACTCTAATACAATTCACTATTCAGCCCTAACTCTAATAAAATTCACTATTCAGTAACTAGACCAAATTTAAACCTAACCTAACCTACTTCACGTGAGTTGGCCTAATTCGGTTTTGCTCTAGCATGTCGGTGATTGGCCATATAAGCCCCTACGAAGACAATGGGGAGGACTTCGAAGCTTATGCCACTAGGGTGAGGTTGTTTTTCGAGGCAAATTCCATTCCGGATGCTAAGAAAGTACCTACCTTTTTAACTATAATAGGCCCTAAAACGTTTGGTTTAGTTATGGACCTAGTTTCTCCTAAAGCACCGGAAACTTGCACCTATAATGAATTGGTACAGGCCCTAACCGATCACTACAAACCCCGAGTAGTTCTCATCTATGAACGTTTCAAATTTTATTCAAGGCATCAGACGGGAAATGAAAGCATTGCAGAGTTTGTTGCAGGAATAAAAAGCCATAGCCGTACGTGTAAATTTGGGGACAAATTAGATGAAATGCTAAGAGATAGGTTTGTAATGGGTCTCAAAGAGGAGTCTACCCAGAGAGCCCTATTAGCCATACAGGACCTAACTTTTAGTCAGGCTGTAGAAATAGCTACGACTAGAGAAGCAGCTGCTAAAGATGTTAGAGCTTTTGGAAATCATAGTAGTAAAGCCCAACACGTAAATAGCTTTAAATCTTCTAGGCCTGGCAGACCTAACGAGCCTACTAGACAGGCAAATAAAAGGTATGAGGCGAATACGACTAAGCCTACTAATTCTACTAAGCCTTCCAAGCCATGTACAGGGTGTGGAAAACACCATTGGAAGAAAGATTGCCCTTTTAAAGAAGCAGTTTGCCGAAACTGTAGTAAAATAGGCCACATAGCTAAAGTGTGTTTTTCAAAGAAAACAAAGGGTGAAAATTCTAATTTTAACATTTCTAGTATAAATCCTCAAAAGGGAAATACTTCGAACATTGGAGTGGAGTACCTATTCTATGAGCAGCAAAGTGGGGAAAATACAGGCCCATATATTGTAGAGGTAGGCCTAAATGGAATTACAGTTCCTCTAGAATTGGATACGGGTGCTGCCCGGACGGTCATGTCCAAGGTAGTTTTTGATAAGATTTTCAAAAACACACCTAAACTACATGCATCTAAAACGATTTTGAAGAAGTACGGGGACATACAAATACCTATTTGTGGAGAAGCATACGTCACAGTTACACTTAACCAGAAAACTTTGTCTCATCCCTTAACCCTTTTAGTGGTGGATGAGCAAGGGCCTACTCTACTAGGCCGTGATTGGATTGATGCTTTGGAAATGCCAATTGACAAAATCTTGCCAAGGGGTCAGGCAGATGTGCATACACTCTCATATCCATCTGACATAGACTCATTGTTAAGGGAGTTTTCTTCTATTTTTGGGCCTGAAGTAGGCAACCTAAAAGGCCATCAGGTCTGCATAGAAGTAGATCCTAATGTAACTCCGAAATTTTGTAAGGCTCGTTCAATTGCGCATGCACTGCGGGAGAAGGTAGATTTAGAAATTGACAGGCTGCTAAAAGATAAAATTATTGAACCAGTCACACACGCTAAGTGGGCTGCCCCAGTAGTTCCTGTACTAAAACCGGACAAGTCCGTGCGGTTATGCGGGGATTACCGTTTAACAGCAAATAGAGCCGTCCTTCTAGATTGCTATCCTATACCCGAGCCTGATGAATTATTTAGCTCTCTTGCTGGGGGTAAATATTTCACAAAACTCGATATGTCCCAAGCCTATGCTCAACTAAGTTTAGATGAAAACTCTAAAGAATTAACTATCATAAATACGCACCGAGGCCTATATAAGTACAATAGGCTATGCTATGGAATAGCATCGGCTCCAGGTATTTTTCAGAGGACAATGGACCAAGTTCTAGGTCACATTCCAGGGGTACTTTGCTTTCTAGATGATGTCCTCATTTCAGGTTCGACTAAAAAAGAACACCTAACTAGATTAACCACGGTTCTAAAAAGACTCCGGGATGCTGGACTTAAGCTAAAGAGAGAAAAGTGTTCATGGGTCACTAACGAGGTTTCATATTTAGGGTTCCGCATAGATGCCTCAGGCATTCATCCAACGGTGGATAAACTAGAAGCAATAGAAAAGGCACCACCTCCACAAAACATCACACAGTTACAAGCTTATTTAGGTCTCCTAAACTTTTATAGGAAATTTTTGCCTAATGCATCGACTTTCCTTGAACCCCTAAATAAGCTATTACGATCTGGGGAACAGTGGAGATGGGAGAAAACTCAAAAGGAAGCATTTGAGGCTTCCAAGGACGTACTACTAAAGTCCACTCTCCTAGTGCATTATGATCCTAAACTTCCTCTCGTAGTTTCAGCAGACAGCAGTTCTTATGGAATTGGGGCAGTGTTATCTCACCACATTGATGGTGTAGATAGGCCTATCTGTTTTGCTTCTAGAACACTAACTGAGACGGAAAGACGATATGCACAAGTGGAACGTGAAGCATTAGCCTTAGTATTTGCAGTAAAAAAATTTCATTTCTATCTATGGGGTCATGAATTTAAACTAATTACTGACCATAAGCCTCTCTTAGGTTTATTTTCACCTAATAAAAATATTCCAGTTATGGCCTCAGGTAGGATTCAACGATGGGCACTGATTCTACAAGCCTATAAATTTGACTTAGTACATCGGTCAGGTAAACTTCTAGGTACGGCTGATGCGCTAAGTAGGTTGCCCTTAGAAAATCCAAATGATTGTGTACCTATACCTACAGAATGGGTTCACTTGGTGGAGTTTTTGGAATCCACTCCAGTATCTGCAGTACAAATAGAGCAGTGGACAAAATCAGACCCTATTCTGTCTAGGGTCATCCATTTCTGCTCAGTTGGTTGGCCTACTAAGGTTGAGAGTGAATTACAGCCTTTTATTCAGCATCAGTCTGGCCTCTCTATTCAAAATGGCTCTCTTATGGGGCCACAGAGTGATTATTCCAAATAAAGGCAGGTCGAATTTAGTGAAGGAACTTCACGCTGAACACATGGGCGCAACAAAAATGAAAGAGCTGGCGAGAGCTTATTTCTGGTGGCCTGGTTTAGATGGAGAACTCGAATCATTGGTTCGTTCCTGTCAAAGCTGCCTAGAGAACAGAGATCTCCCAAGGAAAAGTCCACTTCATCCTTGGGAATGGCCTACTATACCGTGGCATAGGATCCATGTTGACTATGCAGGTCCTATAAATAATACTTATTTCCTAGTCATTGTGGACGCCTACTCTAAGTGGGTGGAAATTTTTCCAACCACTTCCACGACTTCGGGTGTTACTATTCGCTTACTCCGTTCAGTTTTCGCTCGATGGGGTTTACCCGTAGTCCTGGTTTCCGACAATGGTACTTGTTTTACCAGTGAGGAATTTCGTTCCTTCGTCCACCTAAATGGCATTAGACATGTCCGGTCTAGTGTTTTCCACCCGTCTACTAACGGTCTCGCGGAAAACATAGTCCGTACTTTCAAGTCGGCCTTGCGTCATTCTCGTGGGGAGGAAATGCAAGTGGTGTTGGATAAATTTTTGTTTAAATATCGAATAACACCACACACCACGACAGGGGTGTCTCCCTCTAAACTTCTGATTGGCCGGGGAATTCGTTCAGTTTTTGATTTGTTACGTCCAAACGAAATGTTACAACAACGAGTTTTACGCCATCAGGAAAAACAGAAGTTGTACCACGACACTAAAAGAGGGAGAGTTCTAGAAGCGAAACCTAATGATCCAGTTGTGATTCGCAACTATGGGGCTGGACCAAAATGGGTTCCTGCAACTGTGCAGGAGAGAACGGGCCCTGTTTCTTTCAAGTGCCAACTAGAAGATGGTCGTTCTATTAAACGCCATCAGGACCAGATATGGGAACGGGAAGTGCAGAAGGACCAGAGTCTTCCGGAAGAGAGAACTGATCCTCCGGAAAATGGTTCAACTTGCCCGCCTATACAGGTTGCACCTGATCCTACTACATCAACCCCGCTCCGCAGCTCGTCTAGGGTCCCTCATCCCCCTGACAGACTAAACTTGTAGGGGAGGAGTGAGGTGACGTGTATGTATATATATGTATATAGTCTAAAAGTCACTAAAGAGTAAATATCACTAAATCTAAGCTGAATGGCAAGACCAAGCCATAAACGAACCAACGGGCTGTTCGTATTGCTTTGGTCTGGCCTAGACATGTTTTTTCCTATCTGACCTAATCTTTGGTGCTGAGTAAAATTAGGTGATGAATCTAAGGTGACAAATCGGGTAGGAAGTTGTTCGTACTTAAGTATAGTTAGGGGTAATGTCTATAGCTTCTAAATTGGTAATGTAAGAGAGAGTTAGGTAGGCTGTTGTGGGACACAGGAATAAAACGGTAGGCTTCAAGGAATACCTAATTCAACGCACCGGTAAGTGCTTTTGATTGTTTGCTAGAACCTAAGTAACCTAACTGGGGTGTCTACCCCACGCTATCACCATTATGTGATGTTAAGTGATTACGCCAAGAGAATATTTAGTTATCACATAAATATATGAATTGAACATAATAACGGATGATACGCGGAATTACGGTATTGAAATGACACTTGAATTAGATAATAGGTCTACTGCGTTCTTTCACGAGAGTCAGTTGGAACGCTTAATTACTCACTTTGGGAGTATAGCCTACCGTTCGGCGGTAGGCTAATGTAGGCTTCACAAGAGTACTTAGAATGTGATGTACTTAGCTTACCGGGACGATGAAACCGCTGTTGAAGGAGTGTTGAAAAGGAACCTATTACCGTAGGCTCGAAGTGTCGTTGATCGTCCTCTGGAAGCTGGTCGCTCACGCGTTGGTCGTGTCACGGATTAGGCCAAGCGTAGGCTGAGGTGCTGAATATATCTCGAGGAACGGTAGAGAAACTTGAAGGCTGACCTTGTAAACCGTAGGCCCGAAGTGATTCTGGTTGGGCTTCGAAGGATTGCTTCTGCAGGCGGTCTGTAGAAGGTCTTACTTGATGATAAATCGTAGGCCTTGAAGGAAGATCACGCCGCTCCTCCGGCAGGGAGCCGGAGGACGGTTGACGTGATGAGATCTGCTCGACGAGGTAGAAAGCGAGTGTCTGTGTGAGTGAGTGAATGAGTGAGAGTGAATGCGAGTGGAAGCTCGCTTTTATACGTAGTTCCTGTGACGTAGGACTTCGCGCCAAATCTTAAGACGCCTTGTCTGCGCGTCCTCTTGTTGATAAGGGCTTGCGTTCGCGCCTTTTGGGAAGAAACAGACTTTCCATTGTTTGATTCTTTGCCCACGTGTGTTTTCCAAGACTGTTTGATGATAGCGTGGAAGGAAAGGATTTGTCTGTCTATTTGTTAGTCTATTTCTTGTCGATCCGCTACATATATATATATATATATATATATATATATATATATATTACTGCAAACAACACACAGTATAATTAATGTAAAGAACGACGCTTGTATAGAAGAACGTTCCGCACAAGATGAGGAGGCAGAACGAACAAGTGAAAAATGAGGTAACCACCCGGGAATCGAACCCGGGATCTTCCGATTGCCGGTCAGATATGCTATCCACTACACCATGGGCCTCGATTGATCAGAAGTCGTAATTCTCCTACATACGCGAAGAAACCATTGCCCTGAGGGGGCACCTCCCGCATGCCGCATATATATATACACACATTTTAACTGCAAACAACACACAGTATAATTAATGTAAAGAACGACGCTTGTATAGAAGAACGTCCCGCACAAGATGAGGAGGGAGAACGAACAAATGAAAAAATGAGGTAACCACCAGGGAATCGAACCCGGGATCTTCCGATTGCCGGTCAGATATGCTATCCACTACACCATGGGCCTCGATTGATCAGAAGTCGTAATTCTCCTACATACGAGCAGAAACCAATGCCCTGAGGGGGCACCTCCCGCATGCCGCATATATATACACATTTTAACTGCAAACAACAGTTTGTCAGTATCTAATATTCTAATTGCTAATTCTACTATCGGTAATTCAGTAAAATTCAAGAAAACATCAAAGTTTATTCTTATGAAAAGTTATGCCTCTCCTTGTACATATATTAATTGTTTCTGTTGTAATTCGGCAAATAATTAACCATGCTTTGGTTCTATAAAATTAAATTGTATTAATAGAAATTTAATATCAACCTTAATAGTAAATATACGTGGTTATGTATATGGATAGAAAAACATTAAAGTATAAACTGTAAAAATAATTTTTATGAATTGTATTTTCATTTCATTTCAATTTATTTTTACATATTTTTGTACAGTTTTATATGTATATAACTGTTTTTCATTTTCATTTGTCATAAAATAAACTTCTTAAAAGTATATTTTGTTAGCAGTATTATTACGAGTAACCAGTTTGAGTACCATTATGAGAATTCAGCCAGAATTTTAAAGAACACTGGTTTTAAGGACGCCATTTATTGATTTGCCCTGGGCGCGATCAACCCTAGTTACGCCTCTGCATATAGGGCCGCATTTAGAGGGTGGCGCACAGGGCAAATGTCCAAGGCCCCTCGCCCGATGGGCCCAGCAAATTTCAAATGAAAAAATTAAACGTCACGTATTTGCCATCTGCGACGAGTTTTACTTTTTCCGGCAGGTGGCATGGCATCAGACATTCTAATATCCGCTTTGATGGTGTTTAATTTGTTGTTCTTGTTGTGTTACTCATTTCTAATGTTGTTACTAACTTACTACTTCTTGTTTCTGTTGCAGATTCATGATTTATGTTCTTATTGTTGGCATTGTAATACGTACAACATGGAAACGAGCCGTGACCGGGATCGAAGGAGGAAATATAAACCCGGTAGTGAAAAGCATAAGGATAAGAAGCGCAGAGAAGAGTTTCTTGCGATGGTGCCGAAACTGACTAATTGGATTAAAGTATCAGCAACTAAGTCAGCCCCTTCAGCAGGCCCACCAGCTGCCTCCGCTACTTCAGCAGCTGCGTTTTCAGAAGACGCGTCTACGTCAGTGCGTTCAGCAAGCCCAGCAGCTGCCTCCACTACTTCAGCAGCTGCATTTTCAGGAGACTCATCTACGTCAACCCCTTCAGCAGGCTCACCAGTTGCCTCCGCTACATCAGCAGCTGCGTCTTCAGAAGACCCGTCTACGTCAGTGCGTTCAGCAGGCCCACCAGCTTCAGGACATGCAACTAATGACATTGTTTGTGGCCACAAGTGCTGACCGATGACTTTAGAGAGTTCTGCATAGAGCGGGGAACATCAGATTGCTGAAATTATGATAGCGACTTCAGTAACTCTTCAACTACTGAAAATGGTACAACACGCCGATGTACGAAGACATTATTTGTTAATAAACATAGCCTGAAGATTGACGAATGACAGGATTGAGGTGTCATGGCTGTGCTATTCTGAGTCCACAGGCTGTTTACTGTTTTGTCTGTAAATTAATGTTGACGGCGGACAGCAACTTCACAATCGGGTTCAACGACTGGAAGCATGGTAGACAATCGGTCGAAGCACACGGAAAATGTGAGCAACATATGGAGTCGATGGTATATTTGTTGGTTAGAAAGTCTGTCTCCGGCCATGTTGATTCGAAACTGGTGAACCAGTTTGAAGAGGAGTGCAACTACTGGCAGGAAGTTTTGCGGCGCTGTGTCGACGTTATCAAGTATATCACGTCACGAGGACTAGCAATTCGTGGACATGACTCCCGTTTCGGTTCACCAAACAACGGCAACTATTACGGAATTTTGGAAATTTTAAGTATGACAGTTTTCTAGCTGCACATATAAGCGAGCATGCCAACAAAGGTAGCGGACACACCTCGTATCTCTCTCATTTCATTTGCGAGGAACTCATACTGTTGATGGCCGATAAAGTACTTTAGACGATTATCCGAGAAATCCAGTAGTCAAAATACTACTCTCTATCTGTCGACTCTACGCCTGATGTTTCCCACACCGATCAACTGTGCTTCACCGTCCGATATGTGGTTGAATCTGGGTCCGTCGAGCGATTTCTACAGTTCATACCTATGAACACACATACAGGGAAAGGAATCGCCGACGTGGTCCTCAACTTTCTGGAGACGCATGGCATTCGAATTGGAGACTGCAGAGGACAGTCTTATGATAACGCAAGCAATATGGCAGGGAAATACAACGGCGTAAAGAGCCACATCAAGTAAAAATCTCCGTATGCTGAGTTTGTGCCATGCATGTGCCACTCACTAAATCTTGTGGGTAAATCAGCAGTGGACAGTCGCACAGCAACTGTTGAATTGTTTATGCTCATTCAGAATGTCTACATGTTTCTCGTCTCCTCGACATACCGATGGCGTCGACATGTAAAGGTTCTCGATAGTAGTTCCCGTAGTGAGAAACTAAAGGTCGACAAAGGTCTCTCCGATACCCGCTGGTCAGCCAGATCAGATGCCGTCCAATCTTTAACCGAAGGCTACGCCGAGAATATCGTGGTACTGGATGAGCTAGCAGCAGATACCAGCCAAACTGCGGAAGCCAGGATCGAAGCCAGGGGATTGTCTAAACAGCTTCAACAACTCGAAACAGCCATTTTATTGGTTTTATGGAACACTATTCTCGAACTATTTCAAAAAACGAATGCATCTCTGCAAAAACAAGGAATGTCGTTAGACTCAGCCACCCTCTTGCTGAAATCACTACTGCAATTTGTTGAAGATCTCAGATCAAGATTTGACGAATTCGAGGACCAGGGCATCGGAAAGTGTGGTCATCAAGTATACAAGGAATCGACTCAACGCACAAAGAAGAGAAAGCGCCATCATGACGAAATCGGAACTGCCAAAGATACGAACCTGACACCAAGAGATTCATTTCGGACCACTGCATTTCTACCGATAATTGATAAACTGTGTACCATTCTGAACACTCGTCTAGAAGCGTACGCTGTCCTGCAGAAAAGATTTTGATTTTTGGATTTCCTTCTAGTCCTGGACATTGACCGTCTTCGACGGTCAGCTGAACATCTAGTAGAATGCTATCCGGCTGATCTGGAGAAAGAGTTGGTAAAAGAAGGGCAGCGAACTGCCCTAATGAAACTCACCGAAAGTGAAACAGAATCCCAGACGGAACGTGAAGAAATGTGCAACAGATTTTATCGGCATATGAACACAAACGAACTGAAAGGAACATTCCCAAACATGGAAATATCAATGAGAATATACCTGTGTATGTTTGTCACGAACTGTTCTGGTGAACGTTCATTCTCGAAACTCAAACTGATAAAAAATTACCTTCGCTAAACAATGGGCCAGGAGCGCCTTTCGTCCCTGGCGCTGTTGAGTATAGGGCATGAGGTGTTGCAGTCGGTGAGTTTCGAGGACACAATCACGCAGTTTTCCAAACAAAAAGCCAGGAAGCGTCCTATGTAATATTCATTACAAATCTACACTCTATCTACAGTACAATAAGCTGTACAGTTTAGCTGTTTATTAAGTGCATTACAACTGTGTAGCTGTTTATAAAGTGCATTACAATAACTGTGTAGATGTTTATTAAGTGCATTACAACTGTGTAGCCTACTAGTCTAGCTGTATACACTGTATGTGTACATAGTTAAGTTATAGTCTTTAATATCACATTAATAAGCCGAATGGCTTCCGCATGTGTGTTTTGTGTGTGTTAAAAAAATATATCTGTTATGTGCATTACAAAATATTGTCATTCATTAACACACTAAAATAATACATCCCGAGAAATAGTTTGCCCAAGACCCCGCACACTGTAAATGCGCCCCTGGTGAGAGGTACACAGTATCTGAAGACAGGACATTGTACAATAACACATTAGAGCTGTTTTGGAACCTAGTAATGAAATTATATATATTCTTCTGGATTAACATTTGGCTGGTAGGTAGGTTACGCGTAGTAAACATAAAACTGGCACTGCACCATTTTGGTTCCTTACATAGCATACAAAAAATATTATTATAAGCAACAGAGAGTTTATTCATAGCAGCTTTTGTATAGTTCCACCACAGATGGGATGTATACAATGCAGTACAATAAGTTCTAAAAAGACAAGTTTTAAATGATTCTGAACACACCAAATTTCCTTACTAGCATGTTACCCTGTACATACAGCTTTTTACGTTGCCTCTCAATATCGAGTTCATCTCGCAGCTCGTGATTAATTACATGACCTAAGTATTTACATGTGATTTTGACAGGTATTGTCTGACAAATATAACTTTTCATTATTTTCCTAAAGATTATGTGAAGTATGTAAAGTTCGTGTAAAGTATGGATAAAAAATTGTGGAAGGACAGATTTGCTAGCGAAAGGCTCAGATCTGCGACTCAGAAGTTATCGATTATGCAGCAAACATATTCCAGACGACCAATATGTAAATAAAACTAGGAGAAAAGCTGTACCTTCAATATTTCCACAGATTATAGATATCACAGGTATACTGACTTGGACGTAGACCTACATCAAATAACATAAAAAATTATATTAGATTATGGTTTAGGACTAAGTGAGTTTTTGTCTGGAGACAGTTCACGCCATTGTCTTATATAATTTACAAAGTTTTGTAATAAAAGTTCATTTCATTATTACATTAATAAGAGTTCATCCAATAATTGACTCGCAGCGCCCTCTTATGCGAGCAATACAAAATATAAATCTTACTCAATAGCATGCATTGTGTAGTACAGTATAGTGAATAGTTGTTAATCTGGAATGGCTGTTAATTTCGGCTTAGGACCAGGATTTGTGACACATTGTGCTTCGTATGGTTGCGATAACGTTCAGTTAAAAGGAAATCCAGACAATATAACTTTTCATTATTTTCCTAAAGATTACAGTTTGTGTAAATTATGGCTGAAACAGTGTGGAAGGGAAGACTTGCTAGCGAAAGGTTCAGATCTGCGGCCTAGAAGTTTTCGATTATGTAGCAAACACTTTACAGATGACCAGTATGTCAATCGGAACAGAATCAGGAAAAGATTAAATGCAAACGCTATGCCTTCAATATTTCCAGAAATTACAGCCACCACAGGTATGCTGATCAAGATGTAGGCCTGCATAGTGTGACATGGTGCAGGGCTTGGAGTTACTAGAAGTCATTCCAGCTCAACTGGTACAGATTTCAGAAAGATGGTCGGGTGACCATCTCCGATTTTCTTCAAATTTTCAGGGTTGATTCATACACCATTCAATAGCTTAAATCTAAAATTTTAGCTTCCTCAGTTAAAAACTTTTAATTTTATGGTCGCTTAAATGGCCCCCACCTTCGACAAAAAATGCCCATGTCGGGCTTGATCGGCCAACGCCTTCATTTTGAGAGGCCTTGAAAAGTATCTTTTAATAGGAGTAGAAGCTTCAAATTTGTCAAGCCAATACAACTTCTGGTGGGCTTTTCAATTTTGCAAGCTAAAAGGCTGTGGAACAAATAGTTTCTGAGTTACAAGGGCTTAAACATGGCTCCATTTTGAAGCTTGCATCAATTCCCACTTTTATGACTACCATTTTCAAAAGTTTTAGTTCTACATCAATCACAGCTGTTTTAATACTCCTAATAGTCTCTATGGGTTGTCAATTTATGAGTGAAATAAAAAAAAAGCCAAAAAAGGATTTATTTTTATTTTTAAAAATTTCCAAAAGTTGATATTTTTACAAAATTTGCAAAATTAACATCAACTTTGGGGCTTAATATAAAGGTGTCTGAAATTAGTCAGGGAGTTGATACTTCTAGTAAAGAAAGATACATATGTGTACAAAAACATATATTAAGGAATAGATCTTAACTCAACTCCTTCATATAGTTTTGGCTATTCAAAGAAAAGTACTTTTTGTGAAAAATTCTGAATTTTTTCAAAATTTTGAAATGTTTAAATTTCTTTTTACAACATTGAATTGTAATTTTACTTCTATTTTATTACTTAGTAAGTTAATTCACAAATGTTAAATTATCTAAATAAGTTTTACTCATAAAAAAGACACAATATATACCTAGATTATTACTACATTTGCAGTTAACACAACAGATGGACCAGCTTGTAGGCTCAATACTTGGATCTACCTAAGTAAATCATGTAGAACCGTGTTCTACTGCTCTTTAAGCACTTCCTAGTAATTTAAATTATGTAGTTAGTATAGATAAACTAGCAGTAACCACCATTTTCAGTACAAAACCTTAAATTTAAGTAGTTTTGTTGTATTACTTCCCTTAATACAAGTGTACAGTACTTAGCTATATACAATAATGAATTCCTGAGTTTTTAAGCATGTGAATTATTGGCTATAAGTTCATATTATTTTTTTAATGCGTTGCTTTATGTAAATTCGTATGTAAACTTATATATAGCTAATAACTCTTATGTTTAGACACTGACTCAAGAATTTATTATTGTACTCAGGCTTTAAGTCTGTCTTCAACACTCCATGGCCTCAGCCATAAATTGGCAATTTATTATTCAGCTTGATACAGGTCTGTAGTTACTTAGGCTTTTTTTAAAATACTCCTCAATTTTAGATAGTACAAGTTATCAAATGATTGTTTGTCTCCCCATTTTCCCAGCAACTGTAGATGGTTCAATTGAACACAAAACATGTTGGAATGGAATCCAGCAAACGTCCTCTTGTTCAGGCCATTTTTAAAAAAGGATTCTTTTTCATGAAATTTACTAATAGATCCTTCTCAGCATCACACACTTCAACTATGTTTCCAACAAACCAGTCACCTTCATAGAAACAGGCCACATATGTACCGTACCAGGTTTATATTGGTAAGCCACATTTTCTTGTGTAGCATTGAGGAAGGAAAGTTGTACGTTAAAGAAATTTTCATCACTAGAAATTTTGTACAGTTTAATGCCTGTTGATGAAGGTCTAAAGCAGTGATATGAATGGGTTCCTAGGATTGTCTTAATTAAGGAATACCTTTTTTCTAACTCAAATAAATTAGCATTTTCCTCAATTTTAGCTGAATCAATGTACAGAAATTGTATACCATTAATATTAGATTTGCACCAATCGAACATCTCTTTTGGATTGGTGATGTGACCTTTACTTGTTACTTGTAGACTTGCCCGAGCAACTAACCTTTTGACGGTGCCACCAACACCATCACAGGGGCTCTTTCCGTAAGAGTTGGCAAAAAAGTTCCATTCACATGTTAGTTTGAAATCATTTTCATGTAACACTGAATTAATGATGTTTTTATAGTTTTTATATTGACTTGCTGCGCCATCGCTAAAGTAACAAATATGTTTTAGTTTAGGATTCTGACTTTTAAGTAATTTCAAGGCTTCACACAAAAAAGAATGAATGGTATTATTATAGTATTATACCCGTCTAACGTCCAACAATTATTATATGTTCATTAAGTAGATTTTTAAATTCTAAGACACTTTCCCTCTATAGCGTTTCCGTCGCAAATGCTTCATTTTCAAGATATAAAATTTTTTTTGGTGTGTATCTAGTGTGTGTTTGTATGTTCATTTGTGTGTTTGTTTGTGTGACCGTTACATGTCTGCCCAATCACTGCGCTCCATCCATTTCGAATTTGAATTACTTTGCTACTGGAATGGCTTCGTGTGACGCGTGCTCATTCGATTATTATAGCTATATTGTTGCTTTCTACGAAGATTTAGAAAAAAGTGTTGAGTTTCTGCGTGTTCAGTGTTCTACCGACAGTAGTGAAGTGTCCACATTGTAAAACGGAATGTACATATCGTCAAGACCAGAAACTGTGGCATTGTAGATAGGTTAGGATAGGTTAGGTTGTTAGGATAGGTTAGGAAGGTTAGGTCAATTTTGAAGGTGAAATTTGTTTTTCCTATGGTTTTTGATGTATTTTGAATGAAGCTGACCTTCAAAACCGTCGGAAATGACTTGTTTTCTGTGATTTTCCCCACCCGAGAACTCTCGTTCCCACCAGGGTCACCCAGATTGCCGGCTGGGGGGGGAGGGGGGTATCTCAAAAACGAGTCATTTCCGACGGTTTTGAAGGTCAGATTCGTTCAAAACACATCAAAAACCATAGGAAAAACATAAATTTCACCTCCAAAGGGAGACGGGTGTAATACTATAAATTTACTGAATGAACTGCAGTTGTGTTGTGTGTAAGTGAACCTGATATTACACAAAAATTTGTAACTTTTAGTTCACCATCAACTTTTTGATAGCAGACTACTGGATGTAAGGTAGCCTGGGTATTGTCCCAGTGATGCCCTTGTACGGCATCCTGAATTATAAAACTATAGTTTTCAGAGAAGTCAACAAGCACTAATGCTGTAGAATCATTGAGGTTTTCTTTACAGTCGGACAAATATTTTGATTGGGCTTTTGTTATGAAATGGTGTACTTTCAACTTTTTTGCACTTTCACATATGTCTTCTACTATATTCGAAACACTTTTTGTCATTGTGACCAGTTGGGTATGGTCTGTATGAAGCCACTGCTTAAAGGAAACCTCATCATCCATGTAGTGATGTGAGTCGTTTTTTATTGTGTCATTTTTTTTGTTTAAAACGAAGATAGTCTGTTTTTTTTGTTTTTTTTGTTTTTTATTGTTTTAAACTTATTCCATATTTTTCTTCCTTTAATCTAATAAGTATATTAGTATTACCTATAATTTACTATACTACCATGCTTATACGGTTATACCTAGTATATGTATATAGTCATCTTTTAGAAAAACTGAATCACACAAAAAGTATATAATAGAAAGGAAAAACAAACCCTCATTTTTTATGTATATACCTATATTTTTTAACTAGAACATAAAACATTCTTCCTCATTTCAAACAATATACATAATTGTGATTGGCAAGAGTACCAGTATATATATTCCAGATCGAAAAAAAAAATATTCACCTTTTTTTTTAACCTTTTTGTTAACCTAATGTTGGTTAACCTTCATTTCCATGGAAGAATCATCACTAGATTGGGTAGAGCATATATGCTAGTTTCAATATCACAGGTACTGGTATAATATCCATAATACTGGTATAAAACAATAGATATAATTGTGATTGGCAAGAATACCAGTGTGTGTATATATATATATATATATATATATATTATATATATATATATATATATATTATATATATATATATAATATATATATTCCAAATAGAAAAATAAAAAAATATAAATATTCATCTCCTTCTTTAACCTTTGTGTTAACCTAATGCTGTTTAACTTTCATTATCTGATTCTATTTCCATTGAAGAATCATTATCACTAGATTGATTAAAGCAAATAGTTTCAATATCACAGGTACTGGTATTTATTGCAGATTTGGATGTTGATGAAGCCAATGTAGCACCATGTTTTACTTCACTTTCTTGGAATTTTGCATTTTGGGATATAAATACTAGCTTTGCTGCTCTGTCTGTGCTTAATTGGTTTCTTTTGGCTGTATGGATATTACTGTATGTGCTAAATGATCTCGGAGGTAATGAAAGGGCGAAATAGAGGTGTATGAGTTTGTGTAGGTATATATGTGAGTATGCATGCGTATGTATCTGGAATTCTGGATGTATGCATGTGTATGGGGTATACAATAGATATAAATGTATATATAAGTATTTATGTATATATTGGTATATATGTATATGGGTGTATGTGTATGTATATATATGGGTATATATGTATATGGGTGTATATGTGTATGTATATATATATGGATGGTCTCGTGGGGGGGGGGGGGTATGTCATCGCGGGTCTAAAGGATAGTTAAGTGGGAGATTCAAAATCTGAGGAATGGATGGGAGAGTCCTGGAAAGGTTGGACAATGGGCAGTCAGCTCCCAGCCAGTGTTCTCGCAAGTTTAATGGATCTCAAGATACAAGACTTTCAGTGCAAGAAAGAGGCCAGTTTTTTCTGTAAATAGGCTGAAAAGGACATTCTATACTGGTACCATATGGCCTATTTTATTATTTATTTATTTATTTATTTATTTTTATAATATATATCATTGCAAAAGTATACCTTATAATTAAATTGGCAATATCTATATTAATTATTAAAAAAAACAAAAAACAGAAAAAAACGACAAAAAAACAACAAAAAACAAAAAAAACGGTTTTTTTACATCACTACATCCATGTCATAATCATTGTTTTCAAAAATGGTAAGAAGCCAGTCCCGTAATTCATTTAAACCAGGACATGTTTTGCAGTTATTAATCATGCAGTTTGTGGTTTCAGTGTTGCAGACTATTTTCCCTAGTAACACACTTAATTCTACTTTGACAGGGAGTGATTCACATAAAAGTTTAAAGTTCTGGTGTATTTCACAAATGCATACATTGTGTGATCCTTTACTCCCCACACCCATACACCATTTTGGTCTCAGTTCAAAAAACTTTGATTTGGAGATTTTGTCGTTTGGATATTTATTTTTGTAAAGCGTATATAATTATCTGATATTTGTCAACAACAGTATTTTCTGCTTGTGAACCTTCCCTTGTGGTGTTTTTATTGATTTGTAGTCTTTTTTACCAGGGCATTCTCAGGTATATTCATTGTTTTGGAAAAATTCTATCACTCTTTCCTTTATTTCATCGCTTATACCCTTGCTACTCTTTTTATTTCTCATTATAGGAAGGATACCTTCTTTTCTCTTTAAGGCCCTCACAGCATTAACCATTCTGGCTGACACTTCAAATTCTTTCATAATTCTTTCTCTGGACCAGGTTTTACCAATTGGAAGGAGAGTTAGAATTTGTATCTTTTCTTGTCTGGTACTAGTTTTACACTTTTCTTTCAGTTCCTCTATCATATGCTGATAACACTTTTCTTCCTCACTCTCTATAGGTTTCTCCGCTTCCTCATCCAAAATGCTAGGCTTCATATGAAGTACTTTTGACAGCTTTGATTTTGTTGATGTTTCAATTTGCTTTAGTTTCCTTTTCGCGTAAAACTTTCGATCTCTTGCTCTTACATACTTAATGGGTGAGCATTCTAGTGAACCTAATGTTTCGTCAAATGTCTCCTTAACTATTTCTTCTGGAACATATTCATCACTACCTGAGTCTTTTTCATCTTCAATCGTCTTGGCTCTAGAGAAGCATGTTGAGCAAAGTTTCTGTCCTGGTATCAGATTCAGTCTAGTTGCTATGTCTTTGTCAATAATTTGTAGTGATTCTGCAAATAAAGTAGGGTAATGTAAACTCCAAACACATTGGAAAATAATTTTAAAACCTCAACATTTGGTTATAGGCTATTCGTATAAAATATTCGAAACATATGCATTCAGTAGCACAGTATATAGCCTACCCTATTAAAATTAAATAGCTAATTTAGGTTACAATTTACAATATAAACTTCTTTATGAAATATAAATATATTAGTACAGGCATCCCCCATTATACGATCGTTCGGTTTATGATTTCCCGCGTTAACGATTTTAAAAAAGTACCCCCATCTTTCGATTTACGATTGCCTTATTTCGCGTTAACGATCTCCAACTTGAAAGCATGTCTCAGAAAGGAACAAAACCGTGCCTATGTTGAGTCCAGCCCAAATGAGGAGGACGATGAGGACCCAGTCAGAATGCTTGATCTCAAAACCTTGAGAGAGATTCTGACTGGTTTTGACACGTACATCGAGTTGGTGAAGGACAAGGACCCTAACTACGAACGTAGTGCTGCTGCTGTCAATCATATTGAAAAGGGTCTGAGCATTTATCGGGAGATCTACCTGCAGAAAAGGAGGAACGCCAAGCAAACTACGATCTCCCGATTTTTCAAGCCTGCAACAGCTGCCGAGGCAGGAGAGAAGTGCGTCATCAGCAAGTGCAGCAACAACTCCTGCACATCAGCAGCAGGCTAGATCTCCAACTCCAACATCTTCGGGGATGGATTCTCCTGCAACTTCAGAAACTCCTCCATCTCCGAGGGACTCTCCCGAAGTCATCGATCCTCCTCCATCGCCCATCGATCGTCCAGCATCGCCCATCGATCCTCCTCCATCGCTGACCGATGCGGGAGCTGGCCCTCCTCCCCCATCACCACCACCCGGTGGCGATGAGTAGGCATCGTTACCTCGGACTGATGCATCGTTGACGACTTGGACCGGATTTGAATACGATTAGGTGAGTGTTCATGTATAAATTGTCTTTTATTAAACAATTTCTTACTTTCAGACACTTTTTGTACATAACAGTAAAATATATAGCAAAATAATAGTGGAATCTGCAAATTTTGGGGGTCTTCCAGAATGTTTGGGAACGTATCCCTATTTTTCCCATAAGGCCTTCAGTTTGATATATGATCGTTCGATATACGATGGGGTTTTTAGGGACGCATCCCAATCGTATAACGGGGGACACCTGTACCTATATTTACTTACCGTACTTGTTATCTTCTTTCGATGATTTCTCCATGGATCTTGGCAGCTACGTTGCATTTGTTGGTAATGTATTCCAAACATTTTTTCATGGTGGTAGCATACAGTAGCACTATTTGGGTTGATTACAGTTGCTTTTGTTCTCCACAATAGCAGTTTCCTTGTTTCATCTGTCAGCTCATGTAAGGTATACATACCCACCTTCCTGGTGAGTCTGTGTTCATGAAATGGATCATCCAAGTACATACCAAAGCTGCACTTTGATTCTTGATTAGAATAAGCCATTATTACAGGCAGTAAAATTAAGTTAATTGCTCTAGTTAAATTTTCTGAAAATAAAAGATCATGATCTATAAAATAGGCCTTGACATTAATGATTAACCATCATGTTTTACATTTATAAGAATATACAAAGTGAAATGAGCTACCCAGAGCCCTTCGAGTCGCTGGTTGTTTTGACAGACATATTAAATTTCTTGTATATTTTAGACTTATTTACATATTATTACAATTGTAAATCAACTTAATAAGTAATAAAATGGAAGTAAAATTACAATTCAATGTCATAAATAGAAATTTAAAAATTTACAAATTTTGCAAAATATTGAGATTTTTCACAAAAAGCACTTTTCTTTGAATCACCAAAACTATATGAAGGAGTTGAGTTGAGATCTATTCCTTAATATATTTTTTTACACATATGTATCTTTCTTTACTAGAAGTATCAACTCCCTGACTAATTTTGGACACCTTTATATTAAGCCCCAAAGTTGATGTTAATTTTGCAAATTTTGTGAAAATATCAACTTTTGGAAATTTTTAAAAATAGAAATAAATCCTTTTTTGGTTATTTTTTTATTTCACTCATAAATTTACAACCCATAGAGGCTATTAGGAGTATTAAAACAGCTGTGATTGATGTAGAACTAAAACTTTTGAAAATGGTAGAGTCGTAAAAGTGGGAGGAATTGATGCAAGCTTCAAAATGGAGCCATATTTAAGCCCTTGTAACTTAGAAACTATTTGTTCCACAGCCTTTTTGCTTGCAAAATTGAAAAGCCCACCAGAAGTTGTATTGGCATGACAAATTTGAAGCTTCTACTCCTATTAGAAGATACTTTTCAAGGCCTCTCAAAATGAAGGTGTTGGCCAATCAAGCCCAACATGGGCATTTTTTGTCGAAGGTGGGGGCCGTTTAAGCGACCATAAAATTAAAAGTTTTTGGCTGAGGAAGCTAAAATTTTAGATTTAAGCTATTGAATGGTGTATGAATCAACCCTGAAAATTTGAAGAAAATCAGAGATGGTCACCCGACCACCCCTGTACCAATTGAGCTGGAATGACCCTACTAACATATTTAGTTTTGAATAACAATAAAACCTATATGTTCTGGTAACAAGTGTGACTGCATATGCTGCGGACTCGTCCTTAAAGGGTTAACAGATCAGATGCCAACCTTTTCCTGTTTGGTGGTTCATATCCTGATCTTAGACCTTTGATTAATTTTATAAATTCTTTATTTTCTAAAACGTTGAAGGGTATGTTAGCTGAAAAAAAGAACCTTGCAACTTGTAAATCTAATTCTTCCTTTTGGTCCACAGTCATTCTTACCACAAATGGTGTAATTGATCTTTGCCTTTTATGCTTTATTGGTGTTGAATGACAGAATGTGAATGATGAAGAACCTGCACTGGTGTCACTCATTTCATGCACATTTTCACTTATAATCTTTGGATCATCATTGCCAGAAGCCAAAGTTGGAGGAAGTGAATCAGTTTCAACTGATGCTCCAAATTCGAGTCTCTGCATACCTCTTGCCTCATTTTCAAAACATTCCACTTTTCTTTTACTGCATTTCTCTAGATGTTTCACTCTCTCAATTTTTCGAGTGATACTTTCTTTGCAATAATTGCATAGTACTCTAGTAGGCTGATCACTTAATAAAGTCACCTCTTCCCATTCACTAGCTTTAGATCTTCCACCTCCTATAACTCTGAGTTTGTCATCTTAAAAATTTAAATTTGAGTTAGGTCTAAATAAAGCTGAAATTTGCTATTAAGAAATAAAGGAAAGATCTAAAATTAAAATGGAGAAAAATCTAATGTGTCATTATTATCTCATATCTGAACTTTCTGTGAAATAAAGATGTCTTTTTAATATATATTGTAGATTAGATAGATAAATTAATAAAATAATAGGTATATTAGGCACTACATAATTATTGAATCTTTCTAAAAAAAATTCCAACCCATCAAAAAACAAAAAACCTAGCAAAACCTGGCTGGGTTGGTTTTTTTGTGTGAAAAACCTGGGTTTTTGCCTACCTGGTGGGGGGGGGGGCACCAAACAAACATCATGCTGAGTATTTGATCTACATTTTTTTTATAACATACACTTCACCCACCACACTGTATGGTAACAACAGGAAACAGGCTTCTTATTCCTGTGTGTGAGCTGAAAGTTATCAAAAACTTGCATTCCCCTAAGTGGATGGTATGCATTTAAGTTTATATTATAATGCATATATAGGCCCTAGTTTTCATTGGTGTGGTTGTGATAGTCACATTGACAAAGGAATATGGTAGAATCACAGTTCCCGTTTAGCATTGTGAAAAATTTTTTTTGGGCAATATCCTCTTTTGACATCACAAATTATTCAACCAACCAGTTAAGTCAACTTTATGCCCTTGATGATTGGTTAGGTTAAGTTGTGATATTTTTGTTAAAACTAATGAAAATATCATTAGCTATATCATTATATAATGATATTTTCGTTAAAACTAACAAGAATATCATGACAACCTAACCACAATCATCAAGGGTGTACAGTTGAACTAACCAGGCATTCAATTAACCCAATTACCGTAACATAAACAAGTAATTTGAAAGTGTTGGAGTGCCATTTATTTTTGGTTGATTGAATAATTTGGGATGCCAAAATAGGATATTGGCAAAAAAAAATTTTATGACACTAAACTGTGATTCTACCAGGAATATTATTTTTTCTAAACATCATAAAGAAAATGTGAAAATACCATAATATGATTACTAATAAAATATCAAATTCTGTGCATTTCACTTGTGATGAGCATGTAATCAGGGCTGGCCCAAGGGTTTTTGGTGCTCTAGGCAAACTATGACCCCCCCCCTCTTCAATATAAAGAAAACTGAGAAATGTCTAGAATGAAATTTTACTTTTATTTACTTGGCATTCAAAATGAACACTGTAACAATTTATTGTAAAAGTACAACTTTATTCATAAAAAGAAATGTACATCAACCTAAAAATGTTGCAAGTACAATTTTCTTTTGTAAACCTTGTCTGGATCGTCACAGTACAACATCCAGCAGTAGTCTGCCAGCATACTTTCATTCCAGAAACCTTGGTAGTGATTTCCATTGACTGGATGTCTTGATGGAAGTGTTCCCCCTGTTTGTCACTCACTGCACCAAGGTTTTTTGGAAAGAAATCTAGCTGCGAATGTAAAAAATGTATTTTCAAGGACATGCGACAGCCCATTTCTTGATATGCATTGAGCAGTTTCTGAACTCAATCTTTGTATGCGGGAGACTTGTGGTTACCCAAGAAGTTTCCACAAATCCATTTGAAAGCCTGCCATGCTTTTAGTTCTACATGACTCCAGATTCCTGGGATCTTGGGATCATTGCTCCAGTAAATTTGACCATGAGAAAAAGTAAATTTGGGTTTGGGTTTTGTTCATCCGCTAGACATTATGCAATTTTTTTGCGTATACGTTCTTGTACAAACCAATTTTTTTAAATTACAAATTTAGTTATTTTAAGTTTAGTTGGTAATTCCATATTTAACAATTATTTTTATTTTTTGTTAAGCTTCAATGTTTTGATAATTAAAATTTTATTAAAACGTATATTTTTTTAATATAAAATTATTGGGATTGGACTATGTTCCATTGATCTCGGCCAGGTTTGATAAATTGGCCAGATAATTACTTGTGCGGTTTTAAGTAATCCACCATGACTCTAGAATTGAAAAGTTTAGTTAAGTTTAAACTTACTTTTACTTACTTTAACTTACCTACTTTTACTTACTCTTCCTTACTTTTACTAAGTTTAAAGCACTTACTTTTACTTACTTTCATTGTACTATATTTACTCACTTTTACCATACTATATTTACTAACTTTGACTTATTTTGTATTTTTTCAGGTAGTCAATAATCAATAATGGATCCTAATATTGATGAAGTTGGAGAGAAAAGTGAGGGTGTTAAAAGGGGTTACTTTTGTGGTCAATGCAAGAACAAATATTCAAAGAAGCAAAACTGGGAGGAACATTTTAATTCCAAAAAAAATATTTGTTACAATACAAGAGGTCCCAGAGTTTGGGCCCACAGCTTAGATATTGCAGTAAAGAAATACCAGGATGAAGTGCAGCAAAGAGATATGGCAAAGCAGTCATTTAGTTTGTTCACAAAATGTGCTAGTGCTAGACCTCAGAAAAATGAACCAACTTCATCAACTACTAATCTAGAAAATGAAACTTTTTCACTAGATGTTTCACAGACTGAAGAAAGTGCTTCTCCTCCACCTAAGAAACAAAAGGTAAGTGAGGAATCTGCGCATCAGACTAGCAAAACTGCTTTAGAGGAATTTGAAAATTCCCAAATCCAGAAGACATTGAATGCAATTTTGCGCCTAACAAAAGAAACTCACCAAGCTGTTGTGGTTAATAAAGAGAAGAGTCAAAATATGCCTTCAAGTTCAAGTGTTGCATCCAAATCTAATAAAGCAAAAAGCAACAAATTTGACATTTCCATAGCCCATTTAAGCAAGTGTAAATCAATACAAGAAATCCTGAACAATGATTTGATCAAATCTTCATTCAAATTGGTGGAAAAGAAGGATCTAGGGCATGCTGATGATTCATTTTCAGTACCAAGTGATATAATGGAAAACATTGCAAATAGTGACACTAATATGCCTGATGTAGATATAGCTGTTGAGGATGAAGATGATGATAATCAAGAAGATATTGATGATGCTTCTGATGATAAAATGTTTACATTATATTGCATAGCTTGCACAGACCCCAAAGCATGTGCTTCAGACAAACATTCTAACATAAAAGGTTACTTCAATGTTAAAATTTAACCTATGTATGCAAACAAGGAGAAAATCAAGAGAGAGGGTTTAGAAATCTGAAAACCCACCTGAAGAGACATTTAATTAAACTTCAGCATCATCAAAGAGCTGCTGTTTATGAAGTGATGAAAACATCTTCTCGGAACACTACTAAACGCATAGAAGACTTATGTGGCAACATCTTATACTACAAAATGAAAACAAACACTGCATGGGCTCTATATCCAGTACTTCTAGCTGTATTACATAGGTCAGGTTGTGAGGTTGGAAATTTGAATCATAGCACACATGCGTGCGAGATTTGTGAGCTATTAGATAATCAACTTAAAGAACAAACTGTAAAGTGGTTCTTAGAACAAACTTCAGTAACAATAACAGCTGACATTGGAACAATTTTGGGATTAAGCATGCTAGTTGTATTAGTTATGAGTGAAGAAGATAAGACTGTAAAACTTGCTGGGATAAATTTAGTACGCAGCAAATCAGGAGTTTATTTGGCCAATGAAATTTTTGATGTGTTGGTCTCCTAATCACTTGAAACTATCTGAAGAAGCAATTAAATCCAAGGTATCTGGAATGGTTGGAGATGGGGCTTTTTGTAAGGACAACGAGCCATTTAAAAACAAAATGAAAAAGTTGTTTGGAGAAAATTTCAAATTTCGATGGGACTTAATGCATCTTGTGAACAGAGCCCACGTTGATGCATTGAAGAAAATTTGTAAACTAAGTGAGCTTTTAGACTTTATTCAGAATCACACTTCAAATCTGAGATCAGGCCTTGACTATACCAATATGGTTCTTGACAATATCATTGGTTTTAAGAGACCAAAACTCAAATCTGATACTCGCATGGTTAATTACGAATTTGATCAATTTGACAGATTTGTGGAAAATTGTGTTTTTTTTTGATCATCCACAAGAGAAAGAAATTAGTGCCAAGTTCTATGTATTGATTTCCTATGTAACAAAGATTATGTTGCAAGTAGCTCAAAAAACCACAGTTAGTGCAGAATTTGTAGAAAATATATTTTATAAAGAAGGAGGGAAAACTGTTATGTTAAGAGTGATGGAAACAATTTCCAAATTAGCTAATGGAGGAAATGCAAATGATGTAGTTTCTGAATTTAAGCACGATACCACAGGGCAGCAAAAGGAACTAACAGCTGAGGATTACATCCTAAATGAAGTTTACAAATACATCAAGAAACGTTCTGATTACTACCAGGTTGCTGAAGTTGCTAGACCATCCAGAACCAGATCTGAAAGTAGTTTTACAAAAGACTCAGTGATAAATTGGCTGACAGAATATATAGAACAGCTGTGGAAAGGAATCACAGAGAGATTAAAGCATTTTGATAAAGATGGATCAACTGCCTGGAGTGAAGCACCAGCTGAAGGGACATTCTCCATTCTTGGTTACATTGTTGAACACAAAGGATCCATTAAGCCATCTCATTTGACTAAGCTGTGCAGAATTGTGAAGGAGGGTCCAGCTCCAGGCACTAGATCTGCTGTAATGATCACACAGAAAGCCATTGATCAGTGGCCAAGCATACATGGCAGTAAATTCACAACAAATGCCTACATGCAAGGTCTAACATCGTCCACTGTTGCTGCTGCAATGAATAAATAAACTTAAGGTGAGTTATAAACTGTACATTATTGTATTATTATGTTTAGCTAAAACAATTTGTAATTGGTATGTCGTCAATTCAAGAGTTTACTCTCATTAACCTATCTAGTGGTGTAAGGGAAAAAAAAGTAAATTCAGAGCTGTGCTCCAGTAAATTTTTTCAAATCTGGAGTCATGTAGTTCTAAGGCATTGAGGCTTTCTTTAAAGCCTTCATCCTGCAAAAACTCCCTGATTTGGGGCCCTACAAAAATTCCCTCCTTCAATTTCGTGGCACTAATGTTTGCAAATTTCCATTCGAACAAGCAGTACAGATAACATGTGGTGCCCATGCCTTATCTTGGTCACCTAGTAGACAGCCAAAGTATAAGAGGTAAGTTTTCTGAAGATCCATCGTGATTGTATGCCATTGTGATTTAGTTGCAAATGAGCCCCACACATGTGAAAATGAACAATGAATAATTCCTACACATATAATTCTTATATTTATTCATATAATTCTCATGTTCATTTGTATATTTGTATAATCCTTATATTCTTATTCATATACAGGAATACCTCGAAATTCATCGTTAATTCATTCCGGAATAACACGATGAAATTTGAGGTAGATTATAACAGGTTTCAATGAGAAAACATTTTACTGTATTATGTTATTAAACAGATTAATTAATCAAATTCTACTAATTTTTTGGCAAAATATGTAATATATTGCGTTGGTAAACAGTTGATTATTTTTTCACATTTTTTTCAAAAAATTATGAATCTGCGCAGTGGCATAGTAAGGGGGGTGAGAGGGGGGGCAGTCCACCCCAGGTGACAGCCAGGAGGGGGATGCCATCAGGAGAGTTGAAATACCAGTACAAGTTTTCAAACCAAATGAAAAATTTGCCAAAGTAAGAAAAAAATAAAAAAATGTTCAAACTATTACAACAGCTTAATGTTAATTTCCACTATAAAATAAACTTTTATTTTTATTGACAATACAAAATTTACAAATGAAAAATTAAATATTTGATAAAAATTACATTGAAAGGCGAACGTTTGTTGATGTTTTAGTCATCAGTTTGTTGAGCATAGCCAGCTGGCTGCAACTGACATTCCAAGTCTTGTTCACTTGACACTGTGACTCCACATACATGAGGTATGTTTCATTAAATAATTATGATAAAGCATAAACCAGAATCTTCCTTTTCGTGGTCACAAAGAGGACATGTCATCAGCAAACAAAGGAAACTTCATGGAATTGGGAGAGTTGCTGTCAAATTATGATCCAGTTTTGAAAGAACATTTTGTAAGGATTAAGTATTCTATTCCATCTGGGAGGAGAGTGGCTTCGTATTTATCTTGAAAGATTCAGAATGAGTTCATTTGCCTTTTGGGGAATTACGTCAAAGAGAAAATAGTGGCTGATATCAAGAAAGCAAAGTATTTTGGGATTCTTTTTGACAGCACTCCTGATGTGTCCCACACTGATTAGATGTGTGAAGTGATCAGATAACATCCATATTGAATGTGACAAAGTTGAAGTAAAGGAATCATTCTTGGGCTTCTTCCCTATTGCCAGAAAGACTACTGCTGAACTCAGAGGGGATATCCTGAGACATCTGGAGAGAGATGGACTGGACATAAACCTGTGCCATGGTCAAGGATATGACAACGCTGCAACTATGGCTGGGATTCATGATTGTGTTCGATCAAAGATTAATCCCAAGGCTTTGTTTGTGCCTTGTGCAAATCATTCTCTGAACCTTTGCGGAGTGCACTCATTTGGAAGCGTTTTTTCATGTGACTTTTTTTGGAACCTTAGAGAGAGAGTATTCCTTCTTTTCAGTCTCAACTCATCGATGGGAAGTGCTGATGGAGAATGTAGGCATGACAGTCAAAAGACTTTCCCAGACAAGATGGAGTGCTCATTATGATGCTGTGAAACCAGTAAAGGCAAATTTTAAAAAGCTGACCTCAACCCTTGAAGTACTGTGCAATCCCAAAGAAAATGTGGACACAAGAGGTTCAGCTCAGATTTTGCTGTCTGCTGTATGTGATTTCTCTTTTTTGAGTTACATTTCTTTCTGGTGTGAAGTCCTGGAAGAAATTAATCTCTCTCAAAAGTATTTGCAAACAGTTGGAATCAGCCTTGAAAAGTGCATTGTGAAGCTCCAAGCTCTAAAACTGTTTCTTGAAGATCAGCGCAATGAAGTTGCGGAGAGGGCCATTCATTATGCAACTACAAAGTGAGGAAATGGACATTTCTATGGAGAGAAGGAGAGTAAAGCTCCGAAAAAGGATGCCAGGAGAGATGGCAAAAGATGCTGGTCTCACATTGCCAGAGGAAGTAAAAAGGGCTATGTTTGAATGTCTTGATCGCTTTCATCAAGAATTGCAGATTTGTTGTAAGGCAATGGATCAAATTCTGTCAGTCTTCGCTGTTATTCAGCCAAACACTTTGGTTGTTGCAACAGAAGAAGAACTTCGGAAGTATATTCCAAATTTGACTCAGATTTTTGATGAATTCTCTGATGAAGATATCAGTGTGGAAATTGGATGACTTTGGAGGCATTTGGAAGCTGCCAAAATCAGCATTGAAGAGGCAAAGAAATGGACAGCATTGCAGTTTCTGGAGTTTATTGTGAAATGGGATTTTTGTGAATCTTTGCCAAGCTTGTCACTGTGTTTGAGATTCTTTTTGACTCTCTGTCTCTGTCCCCCAGCAGGTAGTCACCCTTCTTCCCCAGCAGGTAGTCACCCTTCTTCCCCAGCAGGTAGTCACCCTTCTTCCCCAGCAGGTAGTCACCCTTCTTCCCCAGCAGGTAGTCACCCTTCTTCCCCAGCAGGTAGTCACCCTTCTTCCCCAGCAGGTAGTCACCCTTCTTCCCCAGCAGGTAGTCACCCTTCTTCCCCAGCAGGTAGTCACCCTTCTTCCCCAGCAGGTAGTCACCCTTCTTCCCCAGCAGGTAGTCACCCTTCTTCCCCAGCAGGTAGTCACCCTTCTTCCCCAGCAGGTAGTCACCCTTCTTCCCCAGCAGGTAGTCACCCTTCTTCCCCAGCAGGTAGTCACCCTTCTTCCCCAGCAGGTAGTCACCCTTCTTCCCCAGCAGGTAGTCACCCTTCTTCCCCAGCAGGTAGTCACCCTTCTTCCCCAGCAGGTAGTCACCCTTCTTCCCCAGCAGGTAGTCACCCTTCTTCCCCAGCAGGTAGTCACCCTTCTTCCCCAGCAGCTAGTCACCCTTCTTCCCCAGCAGGTAGTCACCCTTCTTCCCCAGCAGGTAGTCACCCTTCTTCCCCAGCAGCTAGTCACCCTCCTTCCCCAGCAGCTAGTCACCCTCCTTCCCCAGCAGCTAGTCACCCTCCTTCCCCAGCAGCTAGTCACCCTCCTTCCCCAGCAGCTAGTCACCCTCCTTCCCCAGCAGCTAGTCACCCTCCTTCCCCAGCAGCTAGTCACCCTCCTTCCCCAGCAGCTAGTCACCCTCCTTCCCCAGCAGCTAGTCACCCTCCTTCCACGTTGGAGGGGACTCAGGCTCCTGCAGAATTTGTCTCCTCGTTAGTGAGGGGCTCTTCAACTCCCGACAGCCCTGGCTGTTCGGGAAACGGGTCGTGCTAGGGGATGGTCAGAACAGGGGAGGCTCCCTCCGTGCAATGCTTTTTAATGCTAGGTCGATCAGGAACAAGTTTGGCGAGCTATGGGCGCTCTTAGCATCAGAATACCAGGATATCGTTGCTATCACCGAGTCCTGGATTCATACTGATCATAGGGACTACGTTGGGGAGTTCGAAATTCCCGGGTATAGAATGTTTCGCAAAGACCGCACCCATGGGGAGGGGGGTGGGGTACTAATATACGTCAGGGACACGTTGAGTCTGGTTGACTGCCAGTTCCGGTCAGAATGGGAGCTGCTTGGCGTCGATCTGAACGTGGGAGGGACGAACTATAGGTTAATCTTGGTGTACAGACCTCCGCATCTCCTCCTCAAGGAGGATACAGCCCTGTACACCGAACTCAGTAGCCTGCTAGGGGATAGAGTGTGTGTAGTTTTAGGAGACTTCAACTGTCGCGGCATAAAGTGGGAAAACAGGACTGCCGATGCTGAAGGGAGGAGGCTAGTTGACTTTGCTGATGAGAACTTCCTCACTCAGTGGGTCAACGAGCCTACACGAGGCGAAAGCGTTCTAGACTTAGTATTCACGACCGAAGACAACCTCGTCACTGGCCTCACCATTGACGAATCATTGGGCGGGAGTGATCACGGTCTTATTAGGTTCTGTGTGTGTGTCCCTTGGGTGAAGCGTAGTAACTCGAGAGGCAGTAAGCTCGATCTCCGGCGGGTGAACTTTGTTAGCCTCAGGGATAGCGTAGGAGAGATGGGGTTAGAGGTTGGCAGCGATGTTGAGGGAGTGTGGAGTGCATTCCGGGACGAGTTTATGGTGCTGCAGTCTGCTGCCATACCCTCAAAACCGGTCACCCCTGCTTCAACGCAGCTTAAGTGGTTCAATCATGACATCGCTTCGGCTATCCGAAATAGGAAAGTAGCGTATAGGAGGGCGAAGGCCAATCGTTCCCACGAGAACACTGAAGCGTATGTCCGACTGTGTAGGGAAGTGAAGGTGAAGGTTAGGCTAGCGAAATGTAACGAAGAACTACAGGTGGCAAGCCTCTGCAAGGGGAACCCTAAGGAATTCTTCAGTTATGTTAATAGTAGAAAGCCCATTAGAAGCATGATAGGTCCGTTAAAGGATGGAAGCGGCGTTCTGTGGACCTTCGATGCGGACATCGCTAATGTGCTTAATGAGTACTTTGCGGGAGTGTTCATCAGGGAGGATACCCGCATCATCCCTGAGCCAGGCGGGAGGCACGAAGGTGCTGGCCTGGATAGTGTTAGATGTACCGCGACAGTTGTTGCCGATAGAATAGACAAACTGAGCGCATTTAAGGCTCCTGGGCCAGACCAGTTTCTCCCCAGAGTGTTGCGAGAAGTGCGCGACCAGGTGGCTCCCCACCTGGCTACAGTCTTCAACAAATCGTTGGAGATGGGCCAGGTGTCTGGTGACTGGAGGGAAGCCAACGTGACCCCTATCTTTAAGAAAGGGGATCACGAAAGTCCAGGGAACTATCGTCCCATTAGTCTCACTTCAGTTGTAGGTAAATTATTAGAAGGGATAATAGCTGATAGGATCGTTGACCATTTGGATTCGTACAAGCTGCTTGGGGACTCCCAACATGGGTTTAGACGGCATAGGTCGTGTCTCACCAACTTGCTCTAGTTTTTCCATGTCATGTTGAGTGAGTACGATAAGAGTAGGGCAATTGATATACTTTATCTCGACTTTCAGAAAGCCTTTGATAAGGTACCTCACTGCCGGCTAATGGCGAAAGTGCGCGTGCTGGGTATCAGTGGGGAAATAGGTAGGTGGATTGAAAACTGGCTGAGGAATAGGTGGCAGAGGGTGGTAATTAAAGGGGCTAGTTCGGGTTGGGCCTCGGTCACTAGTGGGGTTCCTCAGGGTTCCGTTTTGGGGCCGCTGTTGTTTATCATTTACATAAATGATATCGACGGTGGCATAGTCAGTCGGATCGCCAAATTCGCTGATGACACCAAGCTTGGGGCCAATGTTGGGACGCCCAAAGCGATCGAGGAACTGTGTGCGGACCTAGGTAGGATAGGAGAGTGGTCCAAAAAATGGCAAATGCCGTTTAACTTGGGTAAATGCAAAGTGATGCACATTGGCTACGCCAATCCCAAGTCGGACTACTCGATGTTGGGTAGTAATATCGAGGTGACTGATTTAGAAAAGGACTTGGGTGTGCTAATTAGCAGCGATCTTAAGTTTACGAAACAGTGTGTAGAGGTGGAAAAGAAAGCCCAGAAACTATTGGGTTATATCAGGAGGCAATTTCAGTTTCGGAACAAGGAGATTGTGCTCTCGCTGTACAATTCCCTTGTTCGGCCGCACCTGGAGTATGCTGTGCAGTTCTGATCGCCCACCCTCAGGAAAGATATTGAGAGGCTGGAGCGAGTGCAGGCAAGGGCCACAAAGTTAATCCCTTCCGTTAGGCATATGGGCTACAATCGACAGTTACGTGCCCTGAACTTGTTTTCGCTTGAAACTCGGAGGCTGCACGGTCAACTGATCGAGGTTTTCAAGCTCTTACGCGGGTTGAACGATGTCGATTTTAGAAGTATGTTTAGTTTAAATGATAACCCAACTCGCAACAATGGTTGGAAGTTGGATTTGAAACGGTTTAGGACTAGTGTGTGTGGGAATTACTTTACGTATAAGATCTGTGACACATGGAACAGGTTACCTTCGGAAGTTGTGAACAGTTCCTCTGTGGATCAGTTCAAGAAAAGGGTAGACCAAATCTTGCACACTATTTGAGTGTGTAAAGACATTTAGGACCTCAGTCAGCGGAAATTTCTTTTCCTATAAAATAGTTAATATCTGGAACCAACTTCTCTCAGAGGTTGTTTCCAGTCAAAGTGTAAATGTGTTTAAAAATAGGCTAGACAAAGTACTGAATACTCTCATAGTTTAAGACTAAAACATAAGAAAACTCTGCAGGAGATCGCTTGCACGGTGTATCTGTGAGCAAGCTAAATATAGAGCTATTTATATATTCTCCACTTTCCTGTAAAATTTCCTTGGCTACTTTTCCAGGGTCTAGGTATTTTCTTCAACCTTTTTCCGTACCTGCCTCTGGCAGGGAGGGAGTGGAGGGTGGGGAGAGAGCCTTCTACTTTTCTATCCAGTTTTCTACTACTGCTAGGATAGTTGAAAGAAAAATAAACTTTTACAAAATTTTCCCTGGCACCCGTTGCCATTGGTACCTCCTCGGTATGGGCCGCAAGGCCTTTTGAGGTGCTTCTTTTCCTTGTAACTCCTTGTAACTCTCTCTCTCTCTCTCTCTCTTTTTTCTCTCTCTCTCTCTCTCTCTCTCTCTCTCTCTCTCTCTCTTGCTTCATGTGAAAGAAGTCGGTGCTACTGTAGTATGCGGTCTACCTACGATTGGTTAGGTTTAATCATGATATTTTCGTTAAAACTAATGAAAATATCATGACTAAACCTAACCAATCGTCAAGGGTGATTAACATTGGGATGTAAACAAGCAATTAGCAAACAAGATAAGAAATTATACTTGAAAGGTAGACCGCCGAATCGTAGGTAGACCGCATACTACAGTAGCACCAAGAAGTCTTTCCAAATTGAAATTGATAAAATTTTCTTTTGCTCGACCATGAGTCAGACAAGATTGACAAATCTGGCTTTACTTTCAATTGAACATGACTATGCAAAGAAGATGAATTTTGATGGTCATTGATCAATTTGCAGAAATTAAGGCTCGAAAGCAGAGACTGTGAATCCTCTCTATTTACCTTTGAAGAATAGGCTGAGCATTGAGACTGGATTTCATGTGTTTTTGTATAAAATAAAATGCAGTATTACCTGTTCACTGAATTTTTAATATCCTGCATTTTTCTTTTTTCTGGGCAATAACTCCCAAACATCTTGTAGACCTATAAAACTATACATTTTTAGAATCAGCATGAAGAGATCTATTAAATGATACCACATTCAAATGTGTAGAACAGTAATGAAAAATTTTCTCCCCTTTTTTTTCTTTTTGACCCCTATCCCCCCTAGACAGTGAAATCCAAAAAATTTTTTTTCATTTATTAAACTTCCATTAATTGTTAAAAGATAAACAACAAAAAACATGGGTATGAAGTTGCAAGATATTTTAAAAATTATTGAAAAAATATGTACATTGATATTTGTACATTGTACATTGAAATTTTGACATTTTTATGCAGACTAAAATAGAGAACTATAAATGATATATTTATATCCTATGTATAACTCATATTCACGCAGTCTCTCTCAAATGTTTGTTAATTATTCTTATTTTTATTACAGATGTGCTTATTTTGAGTTAAATCATATCTTATTTTTGAGATTTACAGTTGTGTATTTTTAGTAATGAAAAATGGTTAGATACTGTGGTGATCCTTTACAAAAACATAAGAAAAAGATACACAAGGATATAAGAACTATCAGCCAATCACTGTATGATTGATGTAAATGGAAACTACAAAGGAATACTGTACTATGTAGCAACTGTAGAAAATTATTGACCCAGAGACCAGAGTTGCTATCAACATCACAAAGTGAAGAGTTTGATCACAGTCAGTCTTCTGAGAATGTTATTTCAGAAAGCGATGAATATGATCCAAGTATATCAAGTAATGCCAAAGAAGAGGTTTCTCAAGTTCTAGAAAGTCTTGCTGTGACTCCAGTGAAGAAGCGTAGTATTTAATGATAGGTACTTCTTATATTTATAATTTTTTTTATTTATATTTATTTATAATGCATTTACTTTCAGGACAGTTTTTCAGCAGTTGCTGAAAAACTTAATGAAATTAATATGTTGACATATTAAATTTATTAAACTTATGAAATTAATATCTTGACATTAATTATTATTGTCCACATACTGTATATCAAATGGAGTCAAATATTTATTAATTAAAAAATTTCAGATGGTTTGGGTTCCTCAAGAAAAGAAGCAAAAGCTCTTCAAACAATAGAAAAAGCACGTCATTCTTTAAAACGAAAGCTAGAAACAAGTTTAGAAATTGAGATCCCAAGCCCATCAAAAGCTACAAAGTTGGATCATGAAACTCAAAGGTATGAATTTTAAAATATGCTATGCTATTATTAAGTAGGAATATACCTAAACTAAAACTGAAGCATAAAAACAAAATGTGGGTATTACCTTTGATAGTAGAAACTAGAAGCACAACTCCGTAAAGATTGGAGATCAATGGGCCTATTAAATCATTTGGAATTCATTTGGTCACAAAATAATTTTTGGTTTAATTTGACTACCTCAAAGAATGCTCATTTTGTTACACTTGAAATCAGTATTATAATAAAAAAAATTTAATATGCACAGGTAATGTTTTGTTCATAGCTTTTATACATTCATGAATTTGTTTCAAGTCAATGATTCATCTCATGAATGAACTGGTTGAAGCTTTCCATTCTACTGACAGTTATGAGACGAAACTCAAAATATTGATATTATCTCCATTTACCATATTAAAAACTATAAATCTATTTCAGACAACTGAATATTTAGTTAAGAAAAGCAGAAATATAAAACAAAGACTTGGAATTATTCCTGAAATTGAACCCATGTCAAAAGGAGAAGTAATAACTAAAGGTACTAAAGATTCTGTTCAGAAATTTTTTGAATCGGATGAAATTAGTCGTTTGTGCCCAGGTACAAAAGACTGCCTGAGTATCAGAAATGAAATTGGGTATAAAGAATCTGTGCAGAGAAGACTGGTGTTAATGAATCTGAAAGAAGCTTTTAGTCTCTATAAAAATAATCCAGATAGTCCCCAAATTGGCTTCTGTAGTTTTGCCAGCCTTCACCCCAGACATTGTGTTTCAGCTGGAGCTGCTGGTACTCATTGTGTGTGTGTGTGTATACATACCACCAGAATGCCAAAATACAATTCTCAGCTTTGGGTGTCAAAGGGTTGGAATACACAACTCTTATGGAGAACGCAGTGTGTGATGTCAGCAACAGGAATTGCATGATGCAAATATGTAATCTCTGTCCAAAAGAACAAGGTATTAAGAGTTTTTTGCTCACTTTTCAAAGTGTTAACAATCCTGAATATGAGGAAATAAAATATAAACAATGGGTTACTACAGATCAATGCAATATGGTTGAAAAAAACAGAATCTGTAGATGATTTTATAAATTCATGAAACACAAAAACTGTCAAATTGACACATCATCACTTTATAGCAAAGAATCAGAGTGCATTTCTAAAAAACTTAGAGAATAATTGAAATAGCCATACAGCTGTAAAATTTTCATTATTGTTCTACACATTTGATGTGGTAGCATTTAATAGATCTCTTCATGCTGATTCTAAAACTGTATAGTTTTATAGGTAGACCTACAACAAGATATTTGGGAGTTATTGCCCATTAAAGTTAAGTGGTAAAGTGGGGCCCCCAAGATTTTGCGGGCTCATATCTCAAAAACTATGGGTCATAGAACTTTTTTTATTTTGACCAGTGAAATCAGCACCCAGAAGAACCCCATGTGTCAATTTTCATCAAAATCTGAGTCGGAGTGGTGACATGCATTGGGTGATCTCTCCTGGAATGCCCCATACATGAGGCTACAGAAAAGGTGAAGCAAAAAACCTACACCAAAGCTGCAATGACAAAAGACTCCACTACATGTGTAAAGGATGCATATTATATATTGTGTATATATAGTATTATATATAGTGATGGGACGATACCAAAATTTTTAACGATTCTGATTCCGATTCTGATACCACTAAAAAGTCTCGATTCCGATACAATTCTCTATTCCGATTCCGATTCTCAATATTTTTAAATATAATTCTATACTTGTTTTTCTGGAAATTGTCATATTTACTCTGGTAAGATTAACTATTTACATTATGAGTATGGTAATATAAATTATAAATTATAATAGATTGGTTTAAAAATAAAAATCAACTGTAAGTTGTAACAATTCATTTTAATCTTCTTGATTACACATCATGGATATACATGTTTTAATGTATAGCTACAATACAATAAAAATAAAATTTGTTTTCCTCTTTCATTTAAATTTTAAAGTTTACATTGCAAAACTGGTTCAATTAAAAGTTAAAGAATCGTTTTAAGAATCGGAAATCATGGTACAATTCTCTCGATTCCGATTCCTGAAAAATGCTCGATTCTTCCGATTCTCAATTCCGATTAATCGTCCCATCACTAATTATATATAGTTATATGCATATTATATATAGTATTATATTATATATATATTATATTTATTATATATATTATGCTCAGTCTCATCTCAAAAACTAGATGTGCTAGAGGAAAACTGAAAATAGATTTGGAATCAGTGTCCCAACAGCTATCAAGCCCACCCATAATTATGTCTAATGAAAAATACTCGTTGGCCAGTGTAATTGGATGGGGTGTTTCATTTTCCTGACAAATACAAGGCATATTCTGGCATCCTTTTGACTGTCAGGAAATATACCTAGTGTTACTGATTCATTCATTAGCTTACTGATTGGTATCACAATTTCATCAGATACTAATTTGTATATTTTTACCAGGATTGTATTGATGTCAGTCTTTATTTTTTAGATTTTTTATTGCTCAAGAGATTATTGTATGGTACGATTGGATCAAAGAAAAATGAGTTGGACAGGTTATACAACAGTGAAATTACGTATCCCCTGTACCATTCTGCAGGGTAATTTTTCTTAAGTGACTTCTTGGATGTGAAAATCTCATTAAATATAAAGGGTTTTGTTATGTATAGTATTTTCACAGTGAATGTCAAATATGTTTCCTTACCGTCTAAATGGAAATAATTTTTTGATAAACAAAAAAAATGGGCTGTATTTTCTAAAATTTATAATTCAAGATCAGCACTACACAATAATCATTCTATTAATTTTATGAAGTAATGTATGTATTTATGCTCAGTGCATAACATATTAAAGAATAGAAATTAATTAATTTAAAATAAAATGTGAATATAATGGGAAGGCCATCATTTATATATTTATATGAGGTAGTGTCAAAAAAAATTTGTGAACTTTTTTAACAGCTGCGGAACAACTCGGTACT
The DNA here is from genome assembly GCA_023014485.1 of Bathynomus jamesi. Taxonomy (NCBI): domain Eukaryota; kingdom Metazoa; phylum Arthropoda; class Malacostraca; order Isopoda; family Cirolanidae; genus Bathynomus; species Bathynomus jamesi. The sequence continues at coordinate 43,514 of JAJOZX010004835.1, read as the reverse complement.
TGTGAGTCTTCATGTCTGCACATGCTTGGATATGTAAGGAAGGTGTGAGTAGAGACTTGGTCTGGCAGGTGCACTCAGTCAGTGTGCAGTGTGTGTCGAAGGCACTACTCTCTGTTTGGTTTGGCAAGTTTTATCACAGATATGGAGCTATCATATCTTGTATGGAAAATAGCATTCAATTTCAACCTGACCCCAAATTTTTTTTTAATTGAATCTACTTTCAAACTTAAATAATAAAGAAATAATATACAGGGTGATTCGTAATTTGCCGGGTGTATTCTTGATAAAGTAAAAAGACCATATAAAAATAGGTCAAGAAACCTGTAGGTTTCAAGCTGTAGCACATGACAGGAAAATGAAACTCATAAAGATTTTTTACATTTTATGCAAATACACAGTGTGATACATATTCCTCATTAAAGTAAATGTTTGAAATTCTTTCTTCTTGAATGCATGCCTCAGCATGTTGCACCAGTGATTGACACACACAAAAATTCCTGAAGTATCGTGAATCATTTTGTAATTGTCTCAAACTCCTTGCCACAATTCATCACATGCTCAGACTTCTGTAACATAAACTAGGCTTTTTAAATGACCCCACAAGTAGTAATAAAGAGGATTTAAATCTGGTCACTGGGGTGGCCACAGAATATGACCAACATGTCCTATCCATCTGTTAGGATACACAGCATTGAGATATTCCCTCATTAAATGGATGAAATGAGTTGGTGCACTATCATGCATGAATCACATTAGTCATCAAGTTCTAATAGGCAGGCACATCTTCAAGTAGTACTGGCAAAGTCTGCTCAAGGAAATACCTATATGAATCCCCAGTTAGTTGCTGCAGTAACAGATATAGGCTACATAAAAAATCTTTAGGAGTTTCATCTTTCTGTTACATGCTATAGCTCAAAACCTACAGGTTTCTTGACCCATATGTATATGGTCTTTTTTCTTTACTTTTGTCTCAAGAATACACCCTACAATTTATGAAACACATTTATTCATCACCCTGTATATAGTGAATTAAAATAGCATTAATTAAAGAAAAGGCATTCAAACACATCACAAAGCAGTAATTTTAAGTTCTGACAAATATAATTGACTAAATCCAAGGACACACACTGTATTTGAATGCATGAAATAAACATGTCAAAGAGCTTATGACTGGAGGCACCCTCTATATCACAGACTGAAGCCAGTGTTTGGCCTGCTGCCATCTTGGTGTTAGCAAAATATTGCTGCAATACTGCTGCATGCATCATGTGGTGAGGAGTGCTGCTTGGCTATTCATCAAGAATGCCTGCATCATGTACTGCCTACCTATGGATGTACAGAAAAGTTTAACAAGATATTGAATCTCTCAGTTACATTCTATGGGGAAGGCACTACAAATATTTTTATTCATGCCATATTACTGTTAGTTTTGTTCAAAGCTTGTTTAGAGACATTTCCTGCTCATGATTCAAGCCAGCCATGAGCTGGATATTGGTTTCAAGATATTTTATTGTATAGTTTTACCCCAAAAAATATATAATGCAATTTTCTATGTACATAGGCTATAGTGTAACTTTAATATGCATTATAAATACGGTGCAGTAGGGTCACAATTTATGAGATAAGGACTGGTAATGTTTGTGAAGTATGGAATCTCACTATACAGTGACATATGTCTCAATTTAAAAAATGGGTTTGGGACCAGAGGCCAAAAAATACACCAAATAATGCTTGAAAATTTAATTACACGATACTGTACAGTACAAATTTTTAGCTTAGCCCACTGTCCCATCATCCTAGGACTCAGACACATCCTCTGCCTCCTCTGCACATGCCTCATTGCCTGACTCATCCTGTGCCTTGTTACCTGACTCATCACCTGCACCTGTATGAACAAAATGTGCATAAGTTATTTTTAGGTTTTCCTTCACTTGACACCACAATTTTTTCATTTTTATTTCACTGTGGCTCAGCTGGCCTCACAATGTAGTATGAAGACATGGGAGTTGTATAGGTAGTAACAAAGTACAGAAATTGTTACTTTAAGATGGACTAAATTGTGACCCTACTGTAATAGGTAACAGGAGGTTCTGCCCAATTATTCATTTTTATATGTGCCTCTATATATTACACAGCTCAACAAAAAAAAATTGTTTCGTTGCCAAGGAAATTCGTACAAATTTAGGGTATTTTGGGGTTGCTGAATTCCAAAATGAAAGTAGTTTTTCCGATTTGGCTCTAGTTCTTGAGATAATGAATACCCTCAATTAATAGGAAACGTAACCATAACGCGTGCATATGGGAAACTACCGGAACATTCTAGATGGTGAGACACATGAATATTCTTAGTGTTTACTCCGCGATCATTCTAGAATATTCCCCCTCCGTATATAAGTCATCGGCCACCCAACCAGTAGTCAGTTGGCAGTGGAGCGGTACGTGTTGTCTGTTGTGTTTCTCGTCCGTGTAATGTATTTGTATACGTGTACTTAGTGTACATAAGTCAATATGAAATGAACTTATAATTTTGTTTTTTTTTCAGAGAAATATGAGTTCTTCACGAAGAGGCTGCTTAAACAATCCTAATGTATTCTGCCTCATTTGTGGTGAATACACTCTGCAAAAACAAAGAAAAAACATCACAGACTTTGTAAAGCAAGCTTATCTTGCGTATTTTGGTGTGGCGCTTGGAGACCAAGACAAGTCATGGGCTCCCCATAAGGTATGCAAAACCTGCGTAGAATGCTTACGACAGTGGAAAAATTGAGAAAGGAAAAGTTTAAACTTTGGTGTGCCTATGGTGTGGCGAGAGCTGAACAACCACCACGACGATTGTTATTTCTGTGTGGTTAATGTGAAAGGTTTCAATCGATACAAGAAATTCAAGTGGGATTATCCCAATTTGGAATCAGCAAGGCGACCTGTGTCACACAGCGAAGACGTTCCCATACCAGTGTTTACCACACTGCCCGACCTTCCGTTGTCAGAATTTGAAGAAATTCAGGACTTAGGTGGTGGTAGTGGAAGTGACTATGAAGGAAGCATTTCAACACCTCAGCAGTTCTCCCAAGACAAACTCAATGATCTGATACGGGACCTCAGTCTGTCAAAGCAAGCATCTGAACTTTTAGCATCCAGACTAAAAGAAAAGAACTGCCTACAGCCAGAAGTTAAAATAACAGGTTATCGGACAAGAGAGGCGGGACTTTTTCCTTACTTCAACCAAGATGAAGAACTTGTATACTGCAATAACATCCCTGGACTTGTTCTTCAAATGGGACTGGAATATTGACCAGGAGATTGGCGGCTTTTTATAGACAGCTCCAGTAGAAGCTTGAAATGTGTTTTATTGCACAATGGTAACCGATATGCATCTCTTCCAATTGCTCACTCAACAAAACTTAAAGAAGAATATGAAAATATCAAAATGGTCCTGCAGAAACTCTATCATGAGCACCAGATGCCTATTTGTGTTGATCTAAAGATGGTAAACTTCTTGCTTGGGCAGCAAAGTGGATATACGAAGTACCCTTGTTTCATCTGTTTATGGGATAGTAGGGCAAGGCAAGATCATTGGAAAAAAGTGACATGACCTTCAAGAGAAAACATGACTGTAGGTGCAGCGAACATCATTAACGAGCCTTTGGTTGACAGGGAAAAAATCCTCCTCCCACCACTTCATATCAAGCTGGGACTAATGAAACAATTTAAGGCCTTGGACAAAGATGGCGATTGCTTCAAATACATTTGTAGATCATTCCCTGGACTAAGTATGGAAAAACTAAAAGCTGGAATCTTTGATGGCCCTCAAATTTGTACACTTATCAAGGATTCTAATTTCACAAAATTTATGAATGGTGTTGAAGCTTCTGCCTGGTGCAGTTGTCTCTCAGTTGTCAAGAACTTCTTGGGTAACCACAAAGCAGACAATTATGAAGAACTGGTGCAAAACATGCTCACAAACTTTGAAAAGTTGGGTACTAATATGAGCATAAAGGTACACTTTCTCCATAGCCACTTACACAGATTTCCGGATAATCTTGGTGATTTTAGCAAGGAACAAGGGGAGAGGTTTCATCAAGATATCAAGGTGATGGAGGAAAGGTATCAAGGCAGATGGGGCACACACATGATGGCAGACTATTGCTGGAACCTCCAACGTGATTGTCCTGATAACCCACATAAAAGAGAATCGTACAAACAGAGATTTACTAAATATTAATTGTAATTATGTGAATCAGCTTACTGTGTTTATCTGTTATTATACCGAATAAAATGCCATTATGTATTTCATGTGTTTACTTTTGTATGATTTGAGACAATTTCAATGCGATTTGTAAGTAGGCTCCGCCTGAACATTAAATTTTTTGCATTTTTACGTGTTTCAATGGGGTACCAATTATCTCATAAATTAGAGCCAATCTAGCAAAACCGATGTCATATTCGGAATCAGCACCACAGTTACCCCAAAATCACTCTAATATGATTGGCAATAAAATGAGTGTTGACCAGTGTTATGAATATACTATAGGGTAGACTGCTCAGTGGGAACACAGCTGTTCAATGGAGATGTGTACAATACTATAAAAATAGTCTACTATTGATGACAGTTTATGGGAACAACACAGTAATAAAGACATTACTGTATTTGAAATATAGTACTAGGGGCACTCAATATATTTTGCCCCACCCTTTTTTCTTAGCTAAATAATAGGCCATGGGGCTGAAATGTCTTCTGGGCCATAAGTTTGAACTTTCTGCACTTCACATAACTGGATTTTTTCCAGTTTAAACCTCCCCTCCTTAAGTATAAAACTGCTTTTAAATGCCCTTGTATAAAACTGATGGTTAATGCAGTTTCAGAAATGGTGTCTGATAGTGATGTGTGTTGTAAACAGAGAGCTGTTATCAAGTTCTTAACTGTAGAGAAGGAAACAGTTGGAAATATTCACAAACATCTACAAAATGTTTACAGAGATGCTGCTGTTGATTGAAGACAGTTGGATGCTAGTCTAAGTGAGAGAGATTATTGGGGAGAGGGAGAGCCAGCCTTGATGATGAGCCACACAGTGGTTGCCTGGCATCGGCTGTGACATCTCACACTGTGCAATGTGCTAACAGCATCATTCGATCAAATTGGCACATCACATATAAGGAGCTATCACTGGAGCTAGGAATTAGTGAAGGAAGTGTGAATACGATAATGCAGCAACTGGGATACTCAAAAGTGTGTTCATGGTTTGTTCCTCATGAACTGACTGAAGATCACAAAGCCCAAAGAAAAGAAATTGCTAAATAATAGGCCATGGGGCTGAAATGTCTTTTGAGCCGTAAGTTTGAGCTTTCTGTGCTTCACATAACCACATTTTTCCAGTTTGAACCTCCCCTCCTTTATAAAACTGCTTTCAAAAGTGTGTTCACGGTTTGTTCCTTGCGAACTGACTGAAGATCACAAAGCCCAAAGAAAACAAATTGCTTCCGAGTCGTTGGTTCGATACGAGACAGAAGGGGATGACTTCCTTTCACGAATTGTGACTGGGGATGAGACTTGGGTACACCACTTTGAACCTGAAACAAAACGCCAATCCATGGAGTGGCATCATGCAAACTCCCCACACAAGTAAAAGTTCAAAATGGTTCCCTCTGCAGGAAAGGTTATGGTCACCATCTTCTGGGACATGAATGGGGTGATGGTGATTCTGGTGGACATTATGAAGAAAGGACAAGCAATCAACTTGGAGGCATATATTGCTACCCTACAAAGACTCCAGAGACGTAAAAAGCAAGTTTGACAGGAGAGAGAACTGGAAGACGTCCTTCTTTTGCACAATAACGCAACACCACACAACAGTTTGCAAACAAGAGAGGCCATCATAAAAATGCACTTGACTGTGTTACCCCACCCTTCATACAGCCCGAATCTGGCACCTTCAGACTTTGATTTGTTTGGGCCAATGAAGGATGCTGTTCGTGGAAGAAAGTTTCAGTGTGACGATGAGGTTGTTGAGGAGGTTAAGAGGTGGCTCAAGCGGAACCCAGTGGACTTTTACTAGCAAGGAATAAAGGCCCTTGTTTCAAGGTGGAGGGAAGCCGTAGAAAAGGATGGAGATTATGTGGAAAAATAAAAACTTGTAAAACAGGTATGTAACTACTTGGGTGCAAAATTTCTGGAACTTACAAGGAAACTTGGAAAGAAAAAAAAAAGTGGGGCAAAATATATTGAGTGGTCCTTGCACATTTACCTATCACTTATTTACGGAGGCTTTTTGCTGATTCCCTACCCATTGGGCACTCTACCCTATGGTGGCTGGAGGCTTTGCTCAATTTGTATTTTACCTATATAGCTAATGTAACTAGATATACAGTGGCATTCAAAAGTCTGTGTCCACCTTATAATTACCCAATTTATTGTAAATTGTACAAATATACATGATAATTACAACAAAATTTGATTTTTTATTGTTACATTATTTGCTTCTAAATGTAATTATAAATTATACCATTAAATTGTTAATTTCTTTACTAATCTTATTAATAATCAATATGACCTCCTTTTGCTTTAATGACAGCTTCCACTTTGTGAGGCATAGATTTGACAAGTTTCTGGATAACATTTTGTGCTATGCCACTCCAGAATTCTTCTACATTCTCCCAGAGAGAATCGAGAGAAGTTGTATTCTTTTTAGCTTTCAGACTCTTCAAATGGTCCCAAAGATGCTCTATTGGATTGAGATCAGGACTTTGTGGAGGAAACTTCATAATTTGTAGAACACCTTCATCTTTTTTCTTGTTGAGATAGTTCATGCAAAGGTTAGAAGTGTGCTTTGGGTTGTTACCCTGCTGGAAAGTGAATCCTTCACCACAAAACCCCAATCCTGATGGTATTGCATGTCTCACTAATATGGGGTGGTACTTCTCTTTTGTGAGAGTGTAAGTGATTCTGGGAAGATCTCCAACCTCAGAATAACTGAAATAACCCCAAACTTTAATGTTGCCTCCACCATGTTTTACTGAATGTTTTATGCAGAGATCTATCAGTTTTTCGTTGGTTCTATGTCTAACATAAACTCTTCTGAGACCCAAAAAGTTCCACTTCTGAATCATCAGTAAAAAGAACTTTTTCCAGTTGCCTACAGTAAAATTTTTATATTCTCTTGCCCACTCCAATCTTTTAGCCTTATTTTGTTTCCTCAGTAGTGGTTTGGACAGAGCAACTCTGCCTTGGAGACCAGCTTTTATGAGTCTTCTTTTTATATCAGGTCATCCCATAAGTAATGTCATTTTTTTAGATCAGAATTTGAAGGACAAAAAAACTCGACTGTAACTTTTTAATCTAGTATATATTTTCCATCGGAATCAATGACACTCTACCAACGTCCTACAAGCTTTTCAGTGCCATGTTTATAAAATTCAGGTGGTTTTGAGGCAAAAAACGTACAAAGACTGGTGTGCAGGTCATCTAAAGAAGTATACTGTTTCTCATCAAGATAGTTTTGCAGACTCCTGAAGAGATGATAATCTGAAGGCACAAGGTCTGGAGAATGTGGAAGTTTTTTCCACTCAAGCTCCTCAATTTTTGCAGAAGTGATCCGAGTGGTATGAGGACATGTGTTGTCGTGGTGGAACATGATTCCTTTCTGATTAACCAAAGGTGGTCTCTCTTCTTTTAGTGCAGTGTTCAATCGATCCAGTTGTTGACAGTAGACTTGAGCGGTGATTGTTTGGTTGTGTGGTAAGGTTTCAAAGTGTATTATACCACCTTTATCTCACCAAACACTAAGCAACACCGACAGTTAAGGGCCTTATGTCATTGTAAAAATTGTAAATTATAAAAAGACTACTGTATTTATTTTATTATTAATAAAGGTTAATAAAGGTTATTCAGTTCATGTGGCACCCATTTTCCTAACTTAGGCACTTTCCTGAGTTGCAAATGTTGATGGATGGTGGATAGGGATGAATTGAGTTTCTGGGCCAATTCTTCGACAGTTGTTGAACAATCTTCTTCAAGTGCAGCTAACAGCAGGTCATCATCAAACTCAGCAGGGTGTCCAGAGCGTGCTGCATCTGTCAAACAGCAGTCACCATTCCTAAACTTTTGAAACCATCGTTGACATTTCCTCACATGCAGAATATCATTGCTATAAACTTCCTGAATGTTTCGCATTGCTTCAGTAGCACTATTCCCTTTTTTGAACTCATAAAGTATTATATGCCTGATGTGCTCTTCTGATACCACCATGTTTATGAGGGGTTCAGATAAAGCCAAACACACGTCTTCATTGGTCAAGGTCTGTGAAGTATGTAGTGAAACACGCAGTGGCGGTTCCTCATATGGGCAATATGGGCAGCCGCACAGGGCGGCATTTGTGGAGGGGCGGCATGAGCGCCTGCAAAAAAAAAAAATAAAAATAAGAATAAATAAATAAATAAAGAAATAAATAAAAATAAAATAAAATAAATAATAAAAGATCAATAAATATATTTTTATTAATAAAAAACCATCTATTGCATTTTCCATAAACCTTCCCATAAAAGACCTAAACAATGCAAAATGCTTCCAGATTAATATTATTGGGAATAAAGGCCCATACTTTAACATATGTAATGTTATTTTTCTGGGTTTGGTTAAATAGTGAAATGTATATTATTTATTACAGAACGAATCTTCACACTAAGCCACTAAGGTCTGTCAAATAACCGCAAATGGATAAGAAGAGGTCAAAGCTATCAGGTGCTCAGTTTAGAAAAAAGAGGAAAGAAGAAGAGGAGAAACGAGCAAAAGATAAAGGTATAGAGCTATGTCATCTACTCTTCACTGCTATATTGCACTGCTATTTTGTGATATAGCTTTCTGAGTCATTTGAAGTGTACTATTATGTATATAATTAGCCATTAACCAAGGAGGTTGTATTATTCATTTGTTTCCTATTCTAAAAGTTTAATAAATTGTGCTTAATAACATGTTAAATTAATTGTACTAGCCTATTCATGCATTGGTCTGTTATGTTCTATTTTACTATTTGCAGGGGCACTTTTGAAATATTTTGGAACACCCTCTGCCACTAGCCAGGATGAGAAGCCGTCTACTTCTGCCATTATTGAGGCTGAGGAGCCATCTACCTCCTCAGCCTCACATATGTCTCCACAAATGCAGTCTGATCCTGAGGATGAAGACCCATTTGCTTCTACTTCTCCCCGGCAGGACTCTTCAGGTGAGTTTGTGTGCACATATGTCTGTGAGTGTGTGTGTGTATGTGTATGTGTGTGCATCCCTGCAAAGCATTTTGCAAACAGTTATAAATTATAATGTTATTATCACTGGGTCTGGGTTACTGGGTATGTGTGGTGTTTCACCACCATAATTCCATAACACCACCACCATAACAAAGTGCTGTGAATAATGTGTTATCTAACTTAGGTGTGTATACTAATGAGTAATGCTCTTGTTCTTTCTATTAGAAAGGCCTGGAGCAGAATCGCCTCCTGAGGATGAGTCTCTGTCCACCGACCCTGCTAACTGGCCTTCAGTTCTGACTGAGAGAATTCGGACACAACTGGTTTCCAGGGGACCAAGTCAAGTACCATCTGACTTTGTATTCCCTAGAAACGACAGTGACGGAAGAAGTTTCCACCATCAATACTTCAGGAAGTCATTGGTTAGTGGGGAAAATATAACCAGAAGTTGGTTGGTCTATTCCTTAAAAAACAACAGCCTTTTCTGTTTCTGTTGTACATTATTTTCCAAGAGGAAAATAAATTTAACAAGTTTGGGACTCTCGGACTGGAAGCATGCAAGCTCATTGCTCACATCACATGACAACAGTTCAGAACACCTAAATTCTATGAAAATCTGGAAAGAACTGGCAGTGAGGATGAGAAAGGGGGAGACCATTGACAAGCAGGAGATGGCACTTCTGGAGGCTGAGAAGTTGAGATGGAGAGCGGTGCTGACACGTCTCACTGCTATTGTGCATTCTCTGGCAGTTAGGAATTTGGCACTAAGGGGACATACAGAAAAATTGTTCTCACCATCAAATGGCAATTTTCTGAAAGAAGTTGAACTGATGGCACAATTTGATCCTATAATGCAAGAGCACATTAACCGTGTCCAAAAAGGGACCTCCAGTCACACCAGCTACCTCGGCCACCACATACAAAACGAACTCATTGATTTGTCGAGCAGCAAGACCATTTCAGCAATGGTGAGCGACATCAAACAATCAAAGTTTTTTTCAATAATTCTAGATTGCACTCCAGATATCAGCCACACTGAACAGTTGTCAGTTGTGATTCGGGTTGTGTCACTGGAGGGGAAGCCCCATATAAAGGAACATTTCATGGGGTTTTTGGAGGCAGAGGAGTCCACTGGTCAACATTTGGCATCTCTGATTCTGAAGAGACTGGAGGAGCTAAAAGTTCCTTTCATGGACTGTAGAGGACAATCATACGACAACGGGGCCAACATGAGGGGAAAAAACAAGGGTGTTCAATCCAGGCTCCTAGAAATTAATCCCAGAGCTCTGTTTGTTCCATGTGGGGCTCATTCTCTGAATTTGCTTGTGGCCGATGCTGCTAAGGGATCTATTGATGCCACAAGTTACTTTGGCATCTTGCAGAAGCTTTACAACTTGTTTTCAGCCTCCACACAACGATGGGCCATTTTGAAAAAACATGTGAACATCACATTGAAGATGTGGTCTGATACAAGGTGGGAAAGCAAGATCAAGAGTGTGGAGCCCCTGAGATATCAGGCAGCTGCAGTGAGAGATGCACTGATCGAGGTGAGGGACCACACCAAAGACTCTGTAATAAAGGTCGAGGCTCAATCTCTGTCAGAGGAGGTTGGGTCATACCGCTTCGCCATTTGTTCAGTGGTGTGGCATGACCTGTTGTGCCAAATTCAGCATGTGAGCAAGCAGATGCAGTCTCCTAGCATGCACGTTGATGTTGCAGTAAATCTCCTAAAAAAAACAGAGAGAGGTCTCCGCAATTACAGGGCAACAGGTTTTGTGGCTGCACAAATGGCAGCCACAGATATCTGTGAACAAATGAATGTGGAGGCTGTGTTAAAACAAAAACGGCTGAGGTCCACAAAGCGGCACTTCTCCTATGAAGCATCTGATGAGCCCTTGATTGATGCTTTGAAGAAGCTGGAGGTGACATTTTTCAATGCAGTGGTTGATGCTGCAACATCAGCCATTCAGGAAAGATTTTCCACGTTGGAAATTGTGGGAGAGAAGTTTGGAGTGCTGACACATTTCCAAAATCTCACATTTGAGGAGCTGACAGAACAATGTGTGAACCTTAGTACTACACTACACTTTAAGGGACAATCTGACTTGGATGGCAGAGAGCTTGCACAGGAGCTGAAGAACTTGCCTGACTTGCCATCAAAGACCATATCCTTGCTTGAACTGCTGACATTTATCCATGAAAGGGAGCTCTCTGAAATATATCCAAATTTGTGGACTGCTCTCAGAATTGGTCTTACTCTTCCAGTCACTGTTGCTGAAGCAGAGAGGAGCTTTTCAAAGCTGAAGCTCATCAAATCCTACCTGAGGTCAACTATGTCACAGGAACGCCTTACCGGTCTGGCCATCATCAGTATAAATCATACAATTGCTGAGCAGATTTCATATGATGATTTAATTCATGACTTTGCATCAAGGAAGGTAAGAAGAGTCAGGCTTTAGATGGCAGTTGTGCTGTGGTGCAATTTATTTTGTTTCTTGTTCAAAGTGTAGCATAATAATTACCCTCTCTTAAGTGTCTTATTCTATTTATGTGATAGAGCATTTGTACAATTTAGAAATTTGATTCTCTAGTTTATTTATGGCAGTTGTGCAATTTAATTTGTATTTTTCCTGTTCATAGTATCATAATTACATTCTCTTAAGTGAGTTATTCTATTTACGTGATGAAGGATTTGTAAAATTCAGAAATTTGAGTCTTTGTTTTGGTTCTGAAGTTCCAACAATTAGTCCAATAAAAAGTTATTTTGTGAAAGAGTTATGTCTGTCCTTTATTTTGGGGGGATTCGAATGTGTGTGTGTTGGCGAACAGGGGGGGGGGGGCTGAAGGTGAGGTTCGCCCAGGGCGTCATGTAAGCTAGGACCGCCACTGGAAACACGATAGATCTCTTAGATATAACCTTTGGAAAATTTATGCTTAAACCGAGTAGGACTAGTTTAAACTTGATCTATTGTAAAAAACGACATTACTTATGGGATGACCTGATAGTATTTGTACTTATTGGAGAAACCATTGTTCATTCATCTGCGCCTGAATTTGGGAAGCTGTGGTTTTTCTGATGTAATGATCCTCAAAATCAGTAGTCACTCTAGGTCTGCCAGATCTTTTCTTTGAAGAGCACAATCCAGATTTATATTTGTTTATAGTTCTTTGGACAGACCCTTTTGAAACATTAATTTTTGCCAAGGTCTGTCATTGGGATATTCCCTCTTGAAAGGGCAATTATTTGTCCTCTGGGATAAACTTAGTTCCTTAGACATTTCAATTATGGCCTGTAAAGAGAGAATAGAGAAAATGATTAATTATTTTTTAATCAAATTTCTACAATCTACAGATCTACAGAAGCTAAGGCTAACAAAGACCCTAAGATCCACTCTAAGGTTAGCCCGAGAGAAAGGAAAGAGTAGGGGGTTAAGAGAAGAGAATAAGGGGTTAAGAGAAGAGAATAAGGGGTTAAGAGAAGAGAATAAGGGGTTAAGTAAGGAGCAACATCTATCACTCGTGGGTTAACATTCATTCAGAAAAAGAGAAAAGACTTACCATCATCATCTGCCAGCCACTGCCGACAAGTCTGAAAAATAGGAGAGGGGTGAAAGATGAAAAGAAGTAAAATAAGAATGCTTACAAACCATGCAAACTACAAACATGCATGAAAAGAGAGTTACAGACATGCAAAGTAAGGAGATAAGGGGAAAAAAAAAAAAAAAGTAGGTAAAGTTAAATAAAAAATGGGTTAGTTTACGCTACGAGCTACATCTACATTCGTGTTAGTCCAATTTTTTTTATTTATTTTTTTTTTTTCCTGGTATCACATGCCTTTTTAAAATCTAAATAAATAACGTCAGCTGCTCTATGCCTATCATATTCGCGCACTATTTTGTTATAGAATTCTAACAAATTAGTTAAACAAGACCTATGGCATTGAAACCCATGCTGACTACTATTAATCAAATCTCTACTTTCTAAGTGATCGATGATACGATCCCTAACTATGGATATTCTAAATGAGGCCTGACTAGGGACTTGTAAAGGGGCAATATAATATCCTTTGATTTAAATTTGAAATTATGCGCTATGAAGCCTAACATCCTATTAGCTTTTGCGCAAGACTCCAGGCACTGGTTCCTAACCTTTAAATCCTTAGATACGTGTATGCCTAAATCTACTTCCTCATCAATGCTCACTAACTCCCTATTATCCATCGTGTATGTGTAATTATTGTTGCGAGAACCTATATGCAAAACTTTACATTTGTCTACGTTAAATTGCATCTGCCACTTATCTGTCCACTCCATAATCCTATTTACATCGTCTTGGGGCCTATTTCTATCATCCTCGTTAACAACCTTACCACCTATTTTAGTATTGTCCGCGAATTTTGACACGTTACTAGTCAATCCTACATCTATGTCATTAATGTAAATTACGAATAGCAATGGGCCTAACACTGAACCCTGTGGGACACCGCTACCTACATCTAACCACCCTGATTCACTACCATTAACTACGACCCTCTGTCTCCTAGCATGAAGCCATTCTTCTAACCAGTTAACTACCTGACCGCGTATACCATGCGCTTTGACCTTCGCAATTAGTCTCCTATGCTGAACTGTATCGAATGCCTTTTTAAAATCTAAATAAATAACGTCAGCTGCTCTATGCCTATCATATTTGCGCACTATTTTGTTATAGAATTCTAACAAATTAGTTAAACAAGACCTATGGCATCGAAACCCATGCTGACTACTGTTAATCAAATCTCTACTTTCTAAGTGATCGATGATACAATCCCTAACTATGGATTCCAAAAGTTTACTGACATTGACTAATTTGTTTTATCAGTTATAAGAGACCAGTTGTTAAAATTACTGTATAAATACACTATTTTGAGGATTAATAACATTTGGCTATGATCTGTCACCAGTACCCAGGTTAAAATTGGTGTTATACTACAATAAAAAATGTAACAGGATCAAAAAGGACCATTCTCATTAATGTGTCCTTTCTTATGAAATAAAAGCTACATTACTTAAATATGTAGTAGAATACAGGTATCCCTCATTTAGCAAACATTCACTCAATGATCACTCGCTTTAGCGATCTGTTTTTTTAACACCTTTTCTTGTACAACAATTGGCCAAACCTCGGTTTAGCAATTGCTATGATGGCAAAGTTTGCTTTCTGGTACTCCACCACAGATGCATCTCTAACTTCATTTATCTAATCAAAATGGCTGCCATGCGCAGAAATGAATTTATCCTCTGTGCAGCTTTCCCAACCTGAGCACCCCTAAGCGGCCACCCCCTGCACTTCCTTCTCACCCTGCCAGTGTTTTGAGTCACTCGTGCTTCTGCATCACTCTGCATCATTGTGTAAGATTGCGCATGATTGTGCTAGTTGTGTTATTCACTCTGTGGAGTGCAAAGCAACATTGTGCAGGCTGTTTGGTGCTAATTTGGACTGTGTTAAATGACTGAACATTGAAAATGACAAATAAGTGTGTGGCTGCTTCCCCTGCATCATGGGCTAAGGCTAAGCTCTCTCGTAAGTCCTTAACCATGAGAGTGGTGAAGGGGCGAACTCCATTGCAAGTGTGCTTGGCCTAGCCCAGTCGACCGTCTCAACCATTGTCAAGAAGGCTCCTGAGTTGAAGGTCTCGGCAGAAAATGTGACTTCTAACATCACCATGAGGATAACTAGGACACATGATCCAGTGATGGAGAACATGAAGAAGCTACTCCAGATGTGGATCAAAGATCAAACTTGCCACCACAATGCTGTCCACCCTGAGAGAGAGTGAGAGACAGAGAATGTGTGACCTGCCCCAACAACATTGTCCTCCAACCTTGCTGTCCACAAGCACCATGTAGGAACATATCCCCACTTAACCCATGTTATAACATCCTCATTTAGCGATTGTTCACTTAGCAATCAGTTTTTCAGGAATGTAACCCAATCATTAAACAAGGGATACCTGTATATGAAATACCATTTCTTGTAAAAGAAAATACCTTAATATAGCAGACATACTTTCTCAGAGTTGTATTATTTTCTAGAAATTGTCTAAAACTGAGGTGGACACAGACTTTTGAATGCTGTGCTGTATGTATGTGTGTATTTTGGGAATATGCTAATTAGTGGCTCGTGCCCTGCCCAATTTTTCATTTTCATATGTACCTTTATACTACAGTAAGTCCCCAACTTATGACATTCTGGACTTAAACATTTTTGCATTATATTCTAGGTTTGATGTATGCCACTGCCATTCCAAACTTACACCACCATTTGGCAACAAGGGGAGTTAGTTTTTTCAGCTACATCATCACAGATTTTTAAAAACATTTATGTAGTACAGGGGGTCCTCATTATCCGAGGATAATGGGGACCAAGGAATCACCACTTTAAGTGAATCCACTTAAAGCAGGGTTAAAGTGAATCCACTTAAAGCAGGGACCTAAAACCCATAAAAAATAAGGGAAAAAATGTTTAATTGGGACCGTAACACAATAAATGACATTCAAAATTGTGGTAAAACATTTGTAAAATACACTTTTTAAACCCTTTTATGTACCTTACCTTATAAAATATGTTAATAAAGTATGTTAAACAGCAAATTTCTTAAGTATGGTATGAATGGTAGTTTTGGGGATGTTAAGAGCATGCACAATGTCTATCACTCATTCACCACTTTTCTTACACTTATTGGCATCTAATTTCACATCCAACCCATACCTGGTACGCTTTCTTTTAGGGCTGGTAGCTGCTTTACCACTAGCAGTATGCTTTGAAGTCATGGCTGCAACAATAGCGCAAAAAATTGACAAAATCAGAACAAAAACCAGAAAACCATGGATGGGTTCAGCACTGGCAATGGTTAGCGAGAGACTGAGAGTATGTGGCATCAGGGTTAGGGGTGGAGTGTTGGAGGTAGGGGAAAGCAAGTGAGACAGTGAGTCTGAGGGAAATTTAAATGGTTTTTCATTGCACTTCTGCGTTCCATGTACATTATTCACGGAAACCTCTTAAGTATGGGGAATTTATCCATATGGTTCTACAATTATTTGACCACATAAATGCAGGGACTTGGATAACAAGGACCCCCTGTATATAAAACAATTTTTTTTATGAACTTTAGCTGTAAAAATAATTTGTGGTCAATAATATTTTAAAGAGAAATTAAAAGAATAAATTGTAATTATGCTGGGACATCATTGTGGCATAGCAATTGTTTTCACATTATTAACAATCATGTGACATCATAGAGGTATAGCAAATCTTTTTGCATAAATTAGAGCTACTGCTGTAAAGTGTTACAAATAGAAAACAATAATTACCAAATTTCATCTGGCTGACATCACTTTCTCAAGTCACTTTACTCTCCATTGCCATATATATTTTTGGATCAAGTAAAGATAAGCACCCCCAGCCTTCTTTAACCCTCTCACTACTCTAAGCCTCATATGAGGCTGCTAATATAAAGCCTAAATTTAAAGGGATAACAAAACTAAAATATTTAAAAAATTGTTAATTTTTGTATCCTTTGTTTCACATAAGGCCCATATGAGGCATCTAAGTAGTTATCTTCTTGAATACTAGATGGCGTGATTTTTTACACAATTTATAAATAACAACAAATTTCATTTGGCCACCATATTTGATGACGCGCAGTTCTGTGAATTTCTAAGTGTAATTTACCAAGAAAAACTTTTAATTTGAAGGTAAGACTTATTTATTTATTAATCTAATACCTTTATTTACACTGACAGTGATTTTTAAATTAATTCCACAAATACTTTTGTTTAGAATAGGATTTTGATTTTCTTCCTCATTTGAGGCTTGTTTGCTCGAATGGAGTCATTTCACAGAAAATGTTTCTCGACTCGTAGTTCAATGTGATGAATATTTTATCTCTCTTAGAACCATATTTTTTATAATGCATAGCTTAATATATTATGTAATTTAACTTCTAACGTAATTTTATTTTAATTTTATAATAAGTATATACAGTATATTATTAGAATTATAAAATGCGAAATATTTTCAGCTTCCCTGCACGATGGCAACATGAATAAAAACAGCTGTCTCGGAATCAGCTGTTTGCAAGTTGGCTCAAGCACATCCAGGAGTTTGTGAGTATAATTGGTTATTTTATTATGAAATGTCAAATTACACATTGCATTATTGCCATTGAAGAGACATTTAATTTATATTGTATCAAGAATGCCAAAAAATGCAAAATATACTGACTCAGATATTGTTAATAAATAGGCTGCGTCACAAACACACCAGCATGTACACACACACACACACACACACACACACATATATATATATTATATAATGTCACATTTATATCAATTTGGCCAATGCTGAACGTCGAATTCCTTACGTGTGGACTGATAAAAACATACACAAGCGCATACACCTTCGTATGTTCGCGCGCACACACGCATACACACACACCTATATATATATATATATATGTATATATATCGGTATATATTATAATATAAAGGGCATTTGTATGTATTGTCAAAAGTTTTTATTATTCTTGTAGTTTTGTATCCCATTTTATTATATTTTGGTAAATGCTAGCATGTGTATGAGGTTTTCATTCACTGTCCTAGCCCTCGCACCTAGGCTATACATGTAATATGGAGAGACTATCCTGGGGAAACATTTATCCTTTGGCCTTTTGCCTCTTATTTGTCACTCCACTCCCTTTGTTTTCTGTGTTTTACTTTACCTCTGCACCCTCCCTTTCCTCTATTACTCGTTCAATTTATTGTTTGGTTTATTGTTTGGAAAGGGATAACTCCAAAATAATTCAATTCAACCTACTAAGATCCTGTGTGTTTTTCGTGTATTTTTATGTATTCATGTATCATCAGTTCCAGAAAGAAGTATACAACCGAACAAGAAATATTGGATGCGCTGACTGCCTACTCAGAAAGTAATCTTTCAGCATCCGAGGATGAATTTGTTCTTGATAGTGAGGGTGATACTAATAGCGAAGTATCATCATCTTCAGAAAATGAGGACAACACCAACCCATCAACTGCTATTATTCCAATGGCAACAATTAATTCGCGAGAAAAAATATGGTATTTAGGAAAAGAAAATAGCTTATCAGGTTATGTCCCACTGTTTTTAGGTGAACTCTAATGTCTCAGGAAACATGCCACTTGAATATTTTGAGTCAATGATTCCTGATACTATACTTTCTGATATAGTGTTTCAAACTAATTTATATGCTACTCAAAATGGGAAACCCAATTTTTGCATGAAATTAGAGGAACTAAAGGTTTTTTTAGGCTTGAATTTTGTTGAGACTTTTTGTAAGCATAGTAGGCTAAAACAATATTGGTCAACAGATCATGGTACGAGGGTAGGCATCGTTGCCGATAGTATGACATATGCTCGATTTTGCGAAATAAGGAAATATTTGCACTTTGTTGACAACACAAATGAAAATTCAAATAATGATAGGTTGTTCAAACTTAGACCCTTTATATCTCTCTGTCAAAATGCAATCAAACCTTCCTGTGATCTCGAAGAATCATTATCAATTGATGAAATGATGGTCCCATTCAAAGGTAGATCCCAAATTAAACAGTACATTAGGGGAAAGCCACATCCTTGGGGATTTAAAATATGGTGCTTGGCTGGAGTTTCTGGATACATTTATAGGTTTGAAATATACCAAGGTTCTGGTTCAGTAAATTACAAATCAAGCAGTAACTTTGGAGCCATAGGTGATGTAGTATTGCGTCTCACCCAAGACATAAAGGGCAAAAACCATAAACTATATTTTGACAACCTCTTTACAACCATTTCCTTACTCTGCAAGCTTGCCGATGACAATATTTATGCAACTGGAACAATATAGAAGAACAGGTTGGGTGGAGCAGCTTCAAAATTGAAATCAGTAAATGAACTGAAAAAAATGCAGAGAGGATCGCATTCATTGGTGACTTCTACAGATAATGTATCAATTACAAGGTGGTATGATAATAATGCAGTCCATATAGCATCTACATTTGCAGGTGCAAACCCGAAAGGAATTGCTAAAAGATGGAGTAAAAAGGAAAAAGCAACCATTGAAATACCTCGCCCTTTCTCTGTTGAGGTATACAATGCTCATATGGGAGGAGTAGATTTGATGGATTCATTGATAGGCCTTTATCGTCATAAGATGAGACATAAGAGAGGGTATCTTAGAATATTTTTCCATTTACTCAATGTAATAGTAGTAAATAGTTGGCTTCTATGGAGAATGGACAATGCAAATAAAAAAATGGATCTTTTTGAATTCAAATCTTCAATTGCGACTTCATTGATCTTTTGTAACAGAAGCATAATGAAAAAACGTGGGCGCCCTTCCTCTAGTACTGTTCCTGTTGTGAAACGAAGAGTTCACATAAAGGCTCCTATTGAAGTTCGAAGAGATAATGGGCCACACTACCCAACAAAAACAGATGGAAAATATGCTTCTCTATGTCATCTCAAGGAATGCAAATGCAAAACACGATACAAATGCATTTGATGCAATGAAGCATTATGCCCAGAATGCTTCCAGGAATTTCATGAAAAATGAATTTTATGTAAACGTAGGTATATTATTTCACAAAACGTTTGTGATATATTTTTTACTGTACGATTAATTTACTAAAAAAAATGGTTTTCTTTTCAAATAAATATAATCAGTATATTCAACTTTTTACACCCCAAATAGTATTAAGCCTCATATGAGGCAGATGCATAAAAGCTATATAAATTTCAAAATTTATGAAAATAATGTTGTTATGGTATATTATAGTACATAATTAATAAAAAATTATAGTGAAAAAATTTTTACTTTCAAAAATTATAAATAAAGTGACGAGAGGGTTAATTAGCCTTATAAGGCTAACTAACGAAAATATCACGACCTAACCTAACCAATTGTCAAGGGCGTACAGTTGACTTAACAATTGGTTAAGTTAGGTTGTGATATTTTCGTTAGTTAGCCTTATAAGGCTAATTAAAGAAGGCTGGGGGTGCTTATCTTTACTTGATCCATATTTTTTATGCAGGAAGGCCAAGGGCAAATGCCCACAAAAGTGCCCCCTGCCCCATAGAAGGAGCCAAAATCAAGGTCAGGTTTTTTTTAGATGCCTAGACACTCTGTGTTTGAAAGATAGGATGTCATAGACAGGAGGAAAGATGGATTGAGGAAGATTGTTCCAAAGTTGACTAGTTGAGTAGATGAAAGATTGAAAATACCAATTAACTCTTGCATTAGGTAGTTGGACAGAAAATGAATGAGAAGGTGTAGAAAGTCTGGTGCTGCATGCTCTTCTTAAAGGAGGCAGCATGCACTTCGAGAGTTCAGAAGAGCAGTGTCCACTATAATAATAGAGAGAGAGAGAGTGAGGTAACATTGCAGTGAAGAGAGAGTGGGATTGAAGACAATCAGTAAGAGGTGGGAATTGATGAGGTGAAAAGTCTTTGATTCCACCTGGTCAAGTATGGCTGTGTGGGTTAAGCCACCCTATACACATTTCTACATTACTGTACAGTCTTTACAGCTACACCTACACTTTTCCTCGTAAGTGTATATATTGTAATGTATATGGTTGTAAATTTTGACTTGGTCCGCAATCGATATGGACCGTGACTTGATGGATACCGTAATGAAATTGACTGGATTCTTTGGATCTGATATATAGGAATACCCCACTTTACGAATTATTCCGTTCCTAGCACCCGTTCGTAAAGCAGGTGTTCGTAAAGCAGAGCATTATTTCCCATACATATAATGTTATATTTTGGGTTACGTTTTTTTCTTAAAAAATAAAAAAAAAAAGGTTATAAAACAGCAAATTTTGCAGAAAAAAATGTTTATTAACATAGAAATGAAAGCAATGAACAAAGAAATAATACAAACGAAAGTAATGAACAAAGAAATACAATAAAAATGTAAGCAATGAACAAAGAAATAGTACAAAACATTACATATGCAAATTTAGTTTTCATTAATAGATGCGTCAGTAGACATGCTTTTGGATTCGTTTCTTCTGATTAACGTCACAGTCTTTACTATCACTCTTTCGTTTTGGCATAATTGATGATGGGTACTGTAATTGCAATGTACGAAAAGAATATCAGTGAAACACTTAGCGTGCGCGAGAGTGAATAAAGCACAAACTCTCTTGTCAAAGCGCGCACATAAACTGACAACAGCTGCGTTGCCACAGTGCAAAGTGAGCTAAAAGCGAGCTAACTTGGCACCGCTGTAATGCAGAATACGTAATAGAGTACAGTACAGTATGGTATGCGCGACGTAAGCATATTATTTTTGTCTTAAAATCGAGCTAACTAAGCACTGCTGTAATGCAGAATATTAGATTGTGGTATGCGCAACGTACGCATTTTATTTGTCTTTTATATTTCTTCATTTAATTTTTTATTTAGCGCAAATACAATTTCGTAAACCCTATATTTCTTCATTTAATTTTTTATTTAGCGCAAATACAATTTCGTAAACCCGGGGTTTCGTAAAATGAAGCATCGTAAAGCGGGGTATTCCTGTATTTGCATGTCGGTTATAAATAGATATAGAGTGTAACATTTGTGGATAGTAGTCTATTATGACTTGATCCTCTGGATCCAGAGATTCTATCTTTAGTTTTAAATCGATAATTAATTAGTTTTAAATTGATAATTATTTAGTTTCGTAAAAATTGGTCGTTGCCAATTTACCGGCAGTTTTTACATAAATTTCTTATGTTCTTGTGGTTCGGAACCCACATAAAATTGTAGGTCCCCTCCGCCACCACGGAGGACATACATGGTTACGAACACAGTTAGGTAGACCAGCCATGAGTGGATCCTAGGGTCTTTGTTGGTCTGAAACATTATAACATTATTATACATGAGAAACATACAACCTAAAGGGGTGGACAAGACACCTGTACAGAGACAGCAACTGAGTGGGGGTGAAGAAACTGCAGAAGCAGTACAACACACCTACCTCTTAGCTGTTTCAGAGAGAGAGAGAGTATATGTGATCTTCCCAGGAAAGAACATGAGAAAAGGAAATGCCAAAAATGTTAAGAAAAGAAGGATTGAGTTGTGTTATTATTGAAGGTAAGGGGATAGTTGTGTGGAAGATTGTGATGAGTAGACAGATTGAAGAACTGAGTTTTTGAGGCATTGAAAGCCACAGTTTTTCTCTACCCCAATCAAATATAGCAGAAAGATGGAGGTCAGGTGTCCTATAGCCATCCTATGAGAATCATGAAGTGACTGCTGTGAGGAATGCTTTGGGAAGTGGGTGGAGAAGTGAGGAATAAATTCATTGGCATAGGATTGAAAAGGACAGGAAATTTAATAAACAAATGAACAAAATATTGATGAAATTGCTGTAAAGGAATGTACTATAATAAAATTCAGGTAGGTTTTGTAATACACAGTACCACTTTACACAGAATTGCTATAACACACAATTATTTAGGGAACAAATTCATTTCACACTGCAACCTCCATGCCACTCTGCACAAATGAACAAGTTTGAACATGTGCAAACACTTGTTAACTCCCTTTCTTAAGTTAGTACAGCACAATATTGATAAGGATTAAATATTATTTTATAAATTACAGTAAAACCTCACTTTTCCGCATCGAGATTAACCGGATTGCCTGCTGGCAACCAGCTCCCGCTCCTGCTTGGATGCTGACAAACTCAGTGTGTTTGTTTACATTGTGGAAAACTGACATTCATGTGATTTTAAGATTTAAAAGAAAGTTTTAATTGATTTATATTAAACAGTGAGTAAATTTTATAAACATGGCCCTAAAGAAATTGTGTAGTGGTGAAAAAAGAAAACATATTATCTTTAACAGATAAACTAAATATAATTGAATGTTTAGAAAAAGGTGAAACAAGTAAAAGTTTAGCACAAGAATTTAACATTGGCATGACTCCAGATTCGTGGGATCTTGGGAGCATTGCTCCAGTAAATTTGACCATGAGAAAAAGTAAATTTGGGTTTGGGTTTTGTTCATCCACTAGACGTTATGCAATTTTTTTGCGTATACGTTCTTGTACAAACCAATTTTTTTAAAATACAAATTTAGTTATTTTAAGTTTAGTTGGTAATTCCATATTTAACAATTATTTTTATTTTTTGTTAAGCTTCAATGTTTTGATAATTAAAATTTTATTAAAACGTATATTTTTTTAATATAAAATTATCAGGATTGGACTATGTTCCATTGATCTCGGCCAGGTTTGATAAATTGGCCAGATAATTACTTGTGTGGTTTTAAGTAATCCACCATGACTCTAGAATTGAAAAGTTTAGTTAAGTTTAAACTTACTTTTACTTACTTTAACTTACCTACTTTTACTAAGTTTAAAGCACTTACTTTTACTTACTTTCATTGTACTATATTTACTTACTTTTACTCACTTTTACCATACTATATTTACTAACTTTTTACTTATTTTGTATTTTTTCAGGTAGTCAATAATCAATAATGGATCCTAATATTGATGAAGTTGGAGAGAAAAGTGAGGGTGTTAAAAGGGGTTACTTTTGTGGTCAATGCAAGAACAAATATTCAAAGAAGCAAAACTGGGAGGAACATTTTAATTCCAAAAAAAATTTTGTTACAATACAAGAGGTCCCAGAGTTTGGGCCCACAGCTTAGATATTGCAGTAAAGAAATACCAGGATGAAGTGCAGCAAAGAGATACGGCAAAGCAGTCATTTAGTTTGTTCACAAAATGTGCTAGTGCTAGACCTCAGAAAAATGAACCAACTTCATCAACTGCTAATCTAGAAAATGAAACTTTTTCACTAGATGTTTCACAGACTGAAGAAAGTGCTTCTCCTCTACCTAAGAAACAAAAGGTAAGTGAGGAATCTGCGCATCAGACTAACAAAACTGCTTTAGAGGAATTTGAAAATTCCCAAATCCAGAAGACATTGAATGCAATTTTGCGCCTAACAAAAGAAACTCACCAAGCTGTTGTGGTTAATAAAGAGAAGAGTCAAAATATGCCTTCAAGTTCAAGTGTTGCATCCAAATCTAATAAAGCAAAAAGCAACAAATTTGACATTTCCATAGCCCATTTAAGCAAGTGTAAATCAATACAAGAAATCCTGAACAATGATTTGATCAAATCTACATTCAAATTGGTGGAAAAGAAGGATCTAGGGCATGCTGATGATTCATTTTCAGTACCAAGTGATATAATGGAAAACATTGCAAATAGTGACACTAATATGCCTGATGTAGATATAGCTGTTGAGGATGAAGATGATGATAATCAAGAAGATATTGATGATGCTTCTGATGATAAAATGTTTACATTATATTGCATAGCTTGCACAGACCCCAAAGCATGTGCTTCAGACAAACATTCTAACATAAAAGGTTACTTCAATGTTAAAGATTTAACCTATGTATGCAAACAAGGAGAAAATCAAGAGAGATGGTTTAGAAATCTGAAAACCCACCTGAAGAGACATTTAATTAAACTTCAGCATCATCAAAGAGCTGCTGTTTATGAAGTGATGAAAACATCTTCTCGGAACACTACTAAACGCATAGAAGACTTATGTGGCAACATCTTATACTACATAATGAAAACAAACACTGCATGGGCTCTATATCCAGTACTTCTAGCTGTATTACATAGGTCAGGTTGTGAGGTTAGAAATTTGAATCATAGCACACATGCGTGCAAGACAATTTGTGAGCTATTAGATAATCAATTTAAAGAACAAACTGTAAAGTGGTTCTTAGAACAAACTTCAGTAACAATAACAGCTGACATTGGAACAATTTTGGGATTAGCATGCTAGTTGTATTAGTTATGAGTGAAGAAGATAAGACTGTAAAACTTGCTGGGATAAATTTAGTACGCAGCAAATCAGGAGTTTATTTGGCCAATGAAATTTTTGATGTGTTGAAGTCTCCTAATCACTTGAAACTATCTGAAGAAGCAATTAAATCCAAGGTATCTGGAATGGTTGGAGATGGGGCTTTTTGTAAGGACAACGAGCCATTTAAAAACGAAATGAAAAAGTTGTTTGGAGAAAATTTCAAATTTCGATGGGACTTAATGCATCTTGTGAACAGAGCCCACGTTGATGCATTGAAGAAAATTTGTAAACTAAGTGAGCTTTTAGACTTTATTCAGAATCACTTCAAATCTGAGATCAGGCCTTGACAATATCATTGGTTTTAAGAGACCAAAACTCAAATCTGATACTCGCATGGTTAATTACGAATTTGATCAATTTGACAGATTTGTGGAAAATTGTGTGTTTTTTGATCATCCACAAGAGAAAGAAATTAGTGCCAAGTTCTATGTATTGATTTCCTATGTAACAAAGATTATGTTGCAAGTAGCTCAAAAAACCACAGTTAGTGCAGAATTTGTAGAAAATATATTTTATAAAGAAGGAGGGAAAACTGTTATGTTAAGAGTGATGGAAACAATTTCCAAATTAGCTAATGGAGGAAATGCAAATGATGTAGTTTCTGAATTTAAGCATGATACCACAGGGCAGCAAAAGGAACTAACAGCTGAGGATTACATCCTAAATGAAGTTTACAAATACATCAAGAAACGTTCTGATTACTACCAGGTTGCTGAAGTTGCTAGACCATCCAGAACCAGATCTGAAAGTAGTTTTACAAAAGACTCAGTGATAAATTGGCTGACAGAATATATAGAACAGCTGTGAAAAGGAATCACAGAGATTAAAGCATTTTGATAAAGATGGATCAACTGCCTGGAGTGAAGCACCAGCTGAAGGGACATTCTCCATTCTTGGTTACATTGTTGAACACAAAGGATCCATTAAGCCATCTCATTTGACTAAGCTGTGCAGAATTGTGAAGGAAGGTCCAGCTCCAGGCACTAGATCTGCTGTAATGATCACACAGAAAGCCATTGATCAGTGGCCAAGCATACATGGCAGTAAATTCACAACAAATGCCTACATGCAAGGTCTAACATCGTCCACTGTTGCTGCTGCAATGAATAAATAAACTTAAGGTGAGTTATAAACTGTACATTATTGTATTATTATGTTTAGCTAAAACAATTTGTAATTGGTATGTTGTCAATTCAAGAGTTTACTATCATTAACCTATCTTGTGGTGTAAGGGGAAAAAAAGTAAATTCAGAGCTGTGCTCAGTAAATTTTTTCAAATCTGGAGTCATAAACATTGGTATGACTACAGTTGCAGACTTAAAATGTGTTAAAAATAAAATAGAATATGCATTAAAATTTAATGTTTCTTCTGCAGCTAGTACACTTCATCAAAGGCATACTTTAAAATCAGCCAAAGACAAAGTTAGAAGATGCTGTTTATAAGTGGTATTGCCAGCAGCATTCAATGGGTGTTGGCAGGGGTGCATTTACAGTGTGCGGGGCCTTGGGCAAACTATTTCTTGGGAAGTATTTTAAGTGTGTTAATGAATGACAATATTTTGTAATGCACATAACAGATATATTTTTTAACATACACAAAACACACATGTGGAAGCCATTCAGCTTATTAATGTGATATTAAAGACTATAACTTAACTATGTACACATACAGTGTATACTAGGGTGCATCAAACGCCCTTAGGTTCTTGGATTTTAATGTCTATTCTCTCAAATGTTACACTTGTTGCTAGAAGTGTGTATGCCAAACATTAATTAAATCGGAGGTGGTCCTGGGTGGCCACCGGTTACTTTTATATTTTCGCGGCAATTTTCGGGGGCCGCGCTATGTAAAAATATCTATTTTTTTTATTTACCAACCAGTTGACTACTTACATTGTTTCTTTTAATATAGAGTTGCTAAGGGTGATTTACATAACATTTGAGAGAATAGACATTAAAATCCAAGAACCTAAGGGCGTTTGATGCACCCTAAAGGGGTGATTTACATAAAACATGTACCATAAACGAAACTTCACTTATAGTCTAATAATATCCTTTATTGTCTTTCAGAAACAATGGAAGCTGTAACAATGGAAGCTAAGAAGACCAGATTAGCAAGTGCCATTTTTGGTCTTGGCAATGCTCTTACAGAAGGAGATGGTACATTGACAGGAGTCCGCCTCCTAACTTGCCGGCAGGTTCTTCGATGCATGATGTGGCACATCCAGAAAGAAATATGTGAAGGCAAACAAACACAGCCACTCAAATGGAAATCTGCCAGCATAGTCCTTATCCAGCTGAAAACATTCTACACTAAAGCAAATATTCCTATGCTTTCAGACCATCAATGCTGCAAACTAATACTGTACTTGACCTTCTTAATGACAATAACAAATTGCGTCAAATACCTGTTTCTCGCAGAGAATCTCCAAACACTTTGGCTAAGTTGCAATCCATGAATGAACATCTTGATAAGACCTTTGGTGTATGGACAAAAGATGCAATGACAAACATTAAGAATGAGGAAGATAGAGCATTTTTAGAGTCAATGAAATCTGACAGAGTAGCCTCATTTGGTAGTGTTGACAAGAAGAAAGCTGATAAAGATCGTAGAAAAGAAAAACGCATCTTAGCGGAAGCTTCAAGACGAGAACGTCATGAATCATCCAGTGTACAAGAGATGAAAAGTTCTGTATGCTCTGATGATAGTGCCTCTGCAGATAGCTTGGAAGAAACTGAAGAAGAGGCGATTCCAGAGCTTCAAAGGAAGCGTAGTCACCACAGATCAACATATGCAGGTACGTCTGCCTTTATTCCTCATGATATTCTGAAAAGGCCTTCAGTCGTGTCTGTTGCTACTCGACTAAACATAACTCCTGTTCAACAGGCTGTGCTCACCGAAGCTGTAATTCAAGAGGCAGGAGGTGATCCACGTCGTGTGGCCAAGTCGTATTCAACTGCTGATAAGGCTCGACGATCAATAACAAGTGCTATCGCCAAAGATATTCGAGAAAATTGGATCGCCCCAACAGCTGCAACACTTCACTGGGATGGCAAGCAGATGCATATGCTCAAAAACAAGAATGGCAAGGAAGAAAGATTGCCAGTGTTGGTTGGGAATGCCACTGATGTAAAGCTACTGGGAGTGGCTAGATATCCTCGTGGAAGTGATATATCATCAGGTGACATCATTGCCGAGCACACTTACACGTTTCTACATTCATGGAAGTGCAAACAGTCAGTTGTCAACTTATGTTTTGACACAACAGCATCAAACACTGGACACGTTACAGCTGCCTGTGTTACCATTCAATCAAAACTGGACCGTGCTCTTCTGTGGTGTGCATGTCACCATCATGTTGGAGAGGTAATCCTGGATCATGTGTTTGACGCTCTCAAAATTGAGACATCAAAGTCTCCAGAAGCATCTTTGTTCCAAAGATTCCAGAAGAATTGGGAACGCATATCGCATGCAAAGGATGAAAGTTTAACCAAAATTGACATTTCAATGTACAATGACGATGCACAACAACTGCTTTTATCCTGCAAAAACAAGGTTTTAAGCACAATCCGCACAAGCGCTTCATACTGTAGGGAAGACTACAAGGAAATGGCACAACTCTGCCAGGTAGTCCTCGATGATGATGTCACAAAACAAGGAACACTCCACAGACCTGGGGCCATGCATAAAGCAAGGTGGATGTCAAAGATTCTTTATTCCATCAAAATATGCCTACTTGAAGAGCAAATTTCTGTACTACCTCGAGGAACTGTAACAACACAACATCAACAGGAAAAACTGAAGGAGTTTGTTGTTTTTGTTGTTTATATTTATTGTGATTGGTGGCTCATATGTCAGTCTGCTTCAAATGCCCCATGGTTTGATTTGTGCTTATACAAGACTCTGCTCAACTATAAAGCTGTCAACTCAATCATTTCAGTCAGCGCTGTGAAAGCCTTTGATAGACATTTGTGGTATTTAACCCCAGAACTGGTTGTTTTGGCACTGTTCAGCAATGCAGTACCTCAAAAGGAGCGTCGTGCCCTTGCAGATGTGTTACTGGCCATACAACCAGATGAAATGCCAAGCACTCCAAAACACCGCTACGGTTCTGGATATGGCAAACCGTCATTTCCAAAAATTACAGAAGTGACAACCCTGGCTGATCTTGTGAACGAGGACTCGTGGTTTACAGTGAACCTTCTTCACCTGGATATGACCTTCCTAACAGAGGATGTTGACAATTGGCAGAACAATGACCACTTCAAGGCAGCCAAGTCCATTGTGGATGGGTTAAATGTTGTGAATGACCCTGCGGAGAGAGCAGTAAAGCTCACAACTGATTTTGTCTCAGCTGCAAGAGGAGAAGACCACTTCCAAAATCTTCTTCAAGTGGTTGAATGTGACCGCAAAGCGAGGCCAAATTTGCGGAAACGAGCAAAGTTGGAGTAGTGACATTGGCGTTGTGTTTTATACATTTTCAACTTTCAATCAATGTAAGTATAGTAATACCGAATATTTGTATATTAGTATTATAAGTAATACCGAATATTTGCCGAATATTCGGTGCATCACTACTAAATATATAAAAGTGGCCGGTGGCCATCCAGGACCACCTCCGATTTGATTTATTTTTTGCATACATACTTCTACCAACAAGTGTAACATTTGAGGGAATAGACATTAAAATCCAACAACTTTTTGAAAATCATGGGGCGTTTAATGCACCCTAGTGTATACAGCTACACTAGTAGGCTACATAGTTGTAATGCACTTAATAAACATGGAGCTATTGAAGAATAGGGCCCCCGGCCTTCTTTAGTTAGCGTTATAAGGCTAACTAATGAAAATATCATGACCTAAACTAACCAATCATCAAGAGCATACAGTTAACCTAACGATTGGTTAGGTTAGGTCATGATATTTTTGTTAGTTAGCCTTATAAAGCTAACTAAAGAAGGCTGGGGGCCCTATTCTTCAATAGCTCCATAAATATCTACACAGTTGTAATGCACTTAATAAACAGCTAAACTGTACAGCTTACTGTACTGTAGATAGAGTGTAGATTTGTAATGAATATTCCAGAGGATGCTTCCTGGCTTTTTGTTTGGAAAACTGTGAGATTGTGTCCTCGAAACTCACTGACTGCAACACCTCATGCTCTATACTCAACAGCACCAGGGATGAAAGGCGCTCCTGGCCCATTGTTTAGCGAAGGTAATTTTTGATCAGTTTGAGTTTCAAGGATGAACATTCACCAGAACAGTTTGTGACAAACATACACAGGTATATTCTCATTGCTATTTCCATGTTTAGGAATGTTCCTTTCAGTTCATTTGTGTTCATATGCCGATAAAATCTGTTGCACATTTCTTCACATTCCGTCTGGGATTCTGTTTCACTTTCAGTGAGTTTCATTAGGGCAGCGAACTGCACAACTTCTGTTACCAGCTCTTTCTCCAGATCAGCTGGATAGCATTCTACTAGATGTTCAGCTGACCGTCAAAGATGGTCGATGTCCAGGACTAGAAGGAAATACAAAAATCCAAATCTTTTCTGCAGGACAGCGTACACTTCTAGATGAGTGTTCAGAGTGGTACACAGTTTATAAATTATCGGTAGAAATGCAGTGGTCCGAAATGAATCTCTTGGTGTCAGGTTCGTATCTTTGGCAGTTCTGATTTCGTCATGATGGTGCTTTCTCTTCTTTGTGCATTGAGTCAATTCCTTGTATACTTGATGACCACACTTTCCGATGCCCTGGTCCTCAAATTTGTCAAATCTTGATCTGAGATCTTCAACAAATTGCAGTAGTGATTTCAGCAAGAGGGTGGCTGAGTCTAATGACATTCCTTGTTTTTGCAGAGATGCATTCATTTTTTGAAATCGTTCGAGAATATTGTTCCATAAAACCAATAAAATGGCTGTTTCGAGTTGTTGAAGCTGTTTAGACAATCCCCTGGCTTCGATCCTGGCTTCCGCAGTTTGGCTGGTATCTGCTGCTAGATCATCCAGTACCACGATATTCTCAGCGTAGCCTTCGGTTAAAGATTGGATGGTATCTGATCTGGCTAACCAGTGGTTATTGGAGAGACCTCGTCAACCTTTAGTTTCTCACTACTGGAACTACTATAGAGAACCTCTACATGTCGATGCCATCAGTATGTCAAGGAGATGAGAAACATGTAGACATTAGGAATGAGCATAAACAATTCAACAGCTGCTGTGCAACTGTCCACTGCTGATTTACCCACAAGATTTAGTGAGTGGCACATGCATGGCACAAACTCAGCATACGGAGATTTTGACTTGATGTGGCTCTTTATGCCATTGTATTTCCCTGCCATATTGCTTGTGTTATCATAAGACTGTCCTCTGCAGTCTCCAATTCGAATGCCATATGTCTCCAGAAAGTTGAGGACCACATCGGCGATTCTTTTCCCTGTATGTATGTTCATAGGTATGAACTGTAGAAATCGCTCGATGGACCCAGACTCAACCACATATCAGGTGGTGAAGCACAGTTGATCAGTGTGGGAAACATCAGGCATAGAGTTGATGGATAGAGAGTAGTATTTTGACTGCTGGATTTCTCGGATAATCATCTGAAGTACTTTATCAGCCATCAACAGTATGAGTTCCTCGCAAATGAAATGAGAGATACGAGGTGTGTCTGCTACCTTTGTTGGCATGCTTGCTTATATGCGCAGCCAGAAAACTGTCATACTTAAAAGTTCCAAAATTCCATAGTAGTTGCCATTGTTTAGTGAACTGAAACGGGAGTTGTGTCCACGAATTGCGAGTCCTCGTGACATGATATACTTGATAACATTGACACAGCACCGCAAAACTTCTTGCTAGTAGTTGCACTCCTTTTCAAACTGGTTCACCAGTTTCAAATCAACATGGCTGGAGACATACTTTCTAACCAACAAATATCTCATTGACTCCACATGTTGCTCATATTTTCTGTGTGCTTTGACCGATTGTCTACCATGCTTCCAGTCATTGAACCTGATTGTGAACTTGCTGTCTGCCATCAATGTTAATTTACAGACAAAACAGTAAACACAGCCTGTGGATTTGGAATAGCACAGCCATGACACCTCAATCCTCTCATTCGTCAGGCTATGTTTCTTAACAAATAATGTCTTTGTACATCAGCATGTTGTACCACTTTCAGTAGTTGAAGAGTTACTGAAGTTGCTGTCATAATTTCGGCAATCTGATGTTCCCCGCTCTATCCAGAACTCTCTAAATTCATTGGTCAGCACTTGTGGCCACAAACCAATGTCATTAATTGCATGTCCTGAAGCTGGTGGGCCTGCTGAATGCACTGACGTAGACAGGTCTTCTAAAGACGCAGCTGCTGATGTAGCAGAGACAACTGGTGGGCCTGCTGAAGGGGTTGACATAGATGAGTCTCCTGAAAATGCAGCTGCTGAAGTAGTGGAGGCAGCTGCTGGGCTTGTTGAACGCACTGACGTAGATGCGTCTTCTGAAAATGCAGCTGGTGGGCTTGTTGAACGCACTGACGTAGATGCATCTTCTGAAAATGTAGCTGGTGGGCCTGCTGAAGGGGCTGACTTAGTTGCTGATGATTTAATCCAATTAGTCAGTTTCGGCACCATCGCAAGAAACACTTCTCTGCACTTATCCTTACACTTTTCACTACCGGGTTTATATTTCCTCCTTCGATCCCGGTCATGGCTCATTTCCATGTTGTATGTATTACAATGCCAACAATAAGAACATAAATCATGAATCTGCAACAGAAACAAGTAGTAGTAAGTTAGTAACAACATTAGAAATGAGTAACACTAACAAGAACAACAAATTAAACACCATCAAAGTGAATATTAGAATCCCTGATGCCATGCCACCTGCTGGAAAAAGTAAAACTCGTCGCAGATGGCAAATACGTGACATTTAATTTTTTCAATTGAAATTTGCAGGGCCCATTGGGTGTGGGGCCTTGGACATTTGCCTGGTGTGCCACCCCCTAAATGTGGCCCTGGGTGTTGGCGCATGTGGTGTTGAAATGCAAGCAGCAGCTGAAAGGTTGGCAAACCATTTAAAAATTGAGGTAATTATGTATATCAACACATTCAGTCATTTTACACACCAAAATACATTTTTCTATTAGTATTTGATGTGATTTGTTCAAATCTGACCTCCATTTCCCTCAGAAATGAGATCCAACAAAGTTATAGTACTTTGAAGTTTGGCTCATTTTCAAGGGAAATGGAGGTCAAAATCTAAGTAAAACACATCAAATATTACTTTATTTCAACAGAGCACACCAAAATACACTAGAAAAATTTATTTTTTATTTGAACTTCAGGCCATGTCATTTTCATTTTTGTCATTTTTGTTTAAACTAACAAAAGTATCATTACTTAACCTAACCAATCATCAAGGGTGTACAGTTGGCCTAACTGGGCATTCAGTTGGCCTAACTGGTTAATGTGATGATACTCATATTATCCAAATATTGTGTTTTGTAAATATTTCTATTGCTCAAGAGTCATTAGAATGCACTTCGTATATTAAATCCTCAAAATAATATTTGCACCCTTCACATATCATCGCGACCAACATCTATGAAAAACTAACATAAGTGGAAGTAGTAACCTAAAAAGCATAGCTCATATATCATGTTTTCATGATGTCACCAGGCAAATATTGGAAGGGCGGGAAAAAAATGTTGCAAAAATGTCATAATATTCAAATCTACATAATTTGGTAAGGATGCATCTGCGAACATAGTGACTTATATCAAAATGATGAGAAAATTATGCTTTAATATTTTATAATTATATTTGCTTTTGATATTCTGAACGTGACTATACTCATATTATCCAAAATTGAAAATTTTGTAGCAAGTAATGGATGGCTTTGGCGTTTTTACCAAAAAAATTAGTGGTGAAAAGATGAGTGGTGATGTGGAAAGAGTTGAGCCATTCTGCAAAAACTTGAACAAATAATGTCAGAGTCAGGCTTGGGTTTGACCCAGGTTTATAATGTGGATGAAACTGGGTTGTTTTGACGAGCTTTGCCTTAAAATACCCAAGCCTCTTGCAGTGAAAAAGCAGTGCCAGGGCAAATAAAAAAGCAAAGAAAAGCTTTTGGCTCTTCTTTGTTTAAATGTAGATGGGAGCCATAAATTTAAACTTAGTGTGATTGTAAGAAAGGCAGCAAAGCCACGTGCTTCAAAAGACTACATGCATAAGCTTCCTGTGCATTATTACAGCTCAAAAAATGCATGGTTTACACAAAAAATAATAGACTGGTTTCATAATCATTTTGTGCCAGAGGTTAGAAAACACCAAAGTGAGAGGCTGATTGTGCCAAGTGAAGAGGTCATGGCACTACTACTATTAGACAATGCCCCTGCACATCCCAATATAGACAACTTATGCAGCAGAAATGGCAAGATTCAGTGTCTTGCATTGGTACCCAATACATCATTATTAATACAACCCATGGATCAAGGCATTATTGTGGCTTGCAAGAGGCTCTATCGCTGCAAGTTTTTGGATGAAGTCATGGTAGTGTTGGAGGGCAGTGAAGATAAAGAGGACACCAGAGGCCAAAGAACAGTAAACAACATCAGAGCTTATAATATTAAGTCAGCTATTTTTAATTGGGCCAGTGCTTGGAAAGACACAAGTTCAAAAACCCTTGTCAACTGTTGGAACAAAATTTTATTAAAAAGTGATGAAGTTGAGTTGGATTTTGAAGGGTTTGAACCTGAGACTTATAAAACTGTATTGAATGCTGCTGGAGAAAAAGAAACATCTGTTGAAAATGTTCAAGAATGGCTAAATATGGATGAAGGTGACCCTGGCTTCCAAACACACAAAGGAAGAAATAGCTCAATATTTCTGGTGAAATTGCTGATGATGACTCTGATGATGAGGAAGCTGCTGCTCAAGATGAACCTACAAAAAAGAAAAAACTTTCTGCTGCAAGGGTCAGTCTTCATGTTATAGTAAACTATGTAGGTGAATCATCAGATGAAGAGGTTCAGGCTTATTATGAGCATTTAACCCAGTGATGCACAAACCCTGGCCCATGGGCCAAATGTGGCCCCCACAGGTCTTTTCAATTCACATTTTTCACATGAAAAGGGTAGCTACCCAAAGAAAAATCTGAAATATTACCCCTGGTTATAAAAATGCATATTTATAAAAAATAGAATATCTATATATCTGGTCCCTACATATAAAACAGATGGTTGGTTTGGCCCTCATATCAAAAAAGTTTATGCACCACTGATTTAACCCCTTGACCATGGTATGACCATTTTCTATAGCTGCATCATATCTGGAATTTGTTGAGGGGGGAAACTAAAATATTTTGTATTATGTAAATGCCTATTTAATGCATACCTGCAACCATCTATATGCATGGCAGAAATAAGCAAAGAAACTTTCTTCAGAAAATAAATTTTATAACCTCTACTGGGATTTGAACCCAGGACCATTAAAATGACATTCACTGCCTCTAACCATTTGACAAAGATAAAAGTGTGTGTACATACTAAGAATACAGTATATATTACATGAATGAACATTTGCAGACGACTATTTTAGAATCATATTTTACCTGTATTTATGCATGGGCAGAAAGCATATGATGTAATTGCTGGCCAATCAGACCCCACAAATTATCATTAACTCCGCCTCTTTACTTAATCAAATTTTGATTGGCTGATAATTTTGACACAGTAAGTTCCTCCTGATTATCATATGAACAGCACAGCATAATCCTAGAAAAATTGGAGCTATTAGAAACAGGGTTGGCAGAAAACCCACTTTTTTTGAAAAAGCCCACCCCATGTGGGTTTTTTCGGGTTTTTTCACCTAAAACCCGAAAAAAACTGGGTAAAATTGGGTTTTTTCATATGTCCATATGGTAGTTCATATTAGACCTACCTATTCTTATTTTTATAATAATACTGTACTGTACCATACACTATTAATATAACATTTGTCTTGTTTTTAGCAAAAAGGTTGCCTTCCAGGCAATTAAGCATAAAAAGTTATTATTTTCTCAGATTGAGCTTCACAACAAAATTTGGAAAACATGGACCAATTTGAACTAAATTTGGTGTGGTAAATTATCCTATTTGTTAGGCTATACTTCCTATGGAAGACAGGCCCCTGTGTTTTCTGCTGGAAGTAGATGAATTACAGCTCCCAAAGGGAACTTAATTCAGCTAGTTATATCTATTTAATTCATATTACTGAATATTTTTTCTTTTATTTCACAGTTAAATAAAACAAATTGGCAACAGCATATTTATCTTTACTGCTAGCCTATAGAATTAGTCTGTTTGAAGTTATAACTGCATTAAATAATGCCAAAGACCTTTGGATCAGGAAGAAAATCAGGGCATGAATGGAGTGAAGTCAATATTATTGATGGGACTAGTAAAGTTAGATGCAAACATTGCAATAATGAAATAAGTAATAAAATAGAGTGAATAAAAATGCATTTAATGAAATGTTTGAAACACATGGAATCAAGAAACAAGACTGACAATACTGCCAGTACATCATCTTCATACTGCCATGACATAGACCTCTCAGATGATCCAGACTCATCCTCACCACCACTGACACAATTACAGATGAAAAAATAAAATTCAAAAGAAAGTAAGCGATTTTGGCATGACAACAACAACTTTGCAGAAAAATGTCATTGATAACAAAATAGCCAAATTCTTTTATGCAAATAATATTCCATTTCTATGTGCAGAGTAAGTATTTTATTGAAATGAGAGAGACTCTAAGACCAGGCTACACTCCACTTTCCCATCGAAATTTGTCTGGTCCACTTTTAAATACAATCCATGAAGAAGTAGAAAATTCCTTGAAGATGCAGTTGACTGAAGAATCAGGATGTATAACACCCTGATTGGCTGATGTCTACACTCTATAACCTGCTACCTCACCCAAAGAGTTATACCTGTAGGTCTATTTGTTGACTCATGTTTGCTTGCTTTGCATGTAAAATCATTATAGGCGCCTATATGACAATTTTTAAAAATAATTGCATATGCACTTCTTAAGCTTCATGAAAAAACCCACAAGTGGGTAAAATAATGGGTTTTTTCAAGTGGTTTTTTTCGGGCTGGGCCCACTAGTGCCAACCCTGATTAGAAATAAATAAAGTTAATGTAGTACGACTGTACTACACAGGATCTGGCTATGGCTCATGCGTGTAGTACGGGCATACTTCACCGGGGCCAAGGGGTTAAGGGCTCTCAGAGAGATCATAATTCATAAACAGCTGAAGAGGTTGGTTCAGACAAAAATAAAATACTGTAACAACACAAAGAAAACCCTATTTGGATTTAAAGGTAAGTTCAGTTATCAGGTCATCCCATAAGTAATGTCGTTTTTTACGATAGATTAAGTTTAAACTAGTCCTACTCGGTTTAAGCATAATTTTTCCAAAGGTTATATCTAAGAGGAGATCTATCGTGTTTCGCTACATACTTTACAGACCTTGACCAGTGAAGACGTGTGTTTTGCTTTGTGAACCCCTCATAAACATGGCAGTATCAGAAGAGCATATAATGCTTTACGAGTTTAAAAAAAGGGAATAGTGCTACTGAAGCAACGCAAAACATTCAGAAAGTTTATGGCAACGATATTCTGCATGTGAGGAAATGTCAAAGATGGTTTCAAAAGTTTAGGAATGGTGACTGCTGTTTGACAGATGCAGCATGCTCTGGACACCCTGCTGAGTTTGATGA
The DNA here is from genome assembly GCA_023014485.1 of Bathynomus jamesi. Classification (NCBI taxonomy): domain Eukaryota; kingdom Metazoa; phylum Arthropoda; class Malacostraca; order Isopoda; family Cirolanidae; genus Bathynomus; species Bathynomus jamesi. The sequence goes on along the minus strand of JAJOZX010004835.1, from coordinate 5,551 downwards.
TGACCTGCTGTTAGCCGCACTTGAAGAACTGTTCAACAACTGTTGAAGAATTGGCCCAGAAACTCAATTCATCCCCGTCCACCATCCATCGACATTTGCAACAACTCAGGAAAGTGCCTAAGTTAGGAAAATGGGTGCCACATGAATTGTCGGTCAACAATCTGAGGGTGCGGGTAAACATTAGCACAGCTCTTCATTCCTGTGAACTCGAAGATCCTTTTTTGCACTGTTTAGTGACGTGATGAAAAGTGGATACTACCAGAATGTTAAGTGCCGTTGACAGTGGGTTTGTGCCGGAGAACCAGCAACACCACAGCCAAAACCAAATCTTCACCCTCGGAAGGTGTTGCTTAGTGTTTGGTTGGATAAAGGTGGTGTAATACACTTTGAAACCTTACCACACAACCAAACAATCACCGCTCAAGTCTACTGTCAACAACTGGATCAATTCAACACTGCACTAAAAGAAGAGAGACTTTCTTTGGTTAATCAGAAAGGAATCGTGTTCCACCACGACAACGCATGTCCTCATACCACTCAGATCACTTCTGCAAAAATTGAGGAGCTTGGGTGGGAAAAACTTCCACACCCTCCATATTCTCCAGACCTTGCGCCTTCAGATTATCATCTCTTCAGGAGTCTGCAAAACTATCTTGATGAGAAACGGTATACTTCTTTAGATGATCTGCACACCAGTCTCTGTACATTTTTTGCCTCAAAACCACATGAATTTTATAAACATGGCATTGAAAAGCTTGTAGGACATTGGCAGGGTATCATTGATTCCGATGGAAAATATATACTAGATTAAAAAGTTTGTAGTTTTTTTTTTTTCCTTCAAATTCCGATCTAAAAAACGACATTACTTATGGGATGACCTGATATTTTTACTGTCCAGGTATTAATAAACATTTTTATTTACATACATTGTACTGTATTTTTTATAATTTCTTTAATAGTAACTCAGTAAATATGCAATTCTGCAAAAAATACCATAAAAGAAAATTGATCTAAAATCAAATTTTACATCAAATAAACTTGTTAACCCCCTTTTCTTTTTTTTTTTACTTGCATTAACTAAATTTTGGTGTTAACTGGATCACCCTCCCCCTGTTAATCCGGAAAAGCGAGGGTTTACTATATTTATTATGTTTAATTGATTCTGAGTATTATGATGCATGTTTATTACTATTTGACTGTTTTTATGGGGAAATTGACTTATTATGTTTCCCAAGTGGTTATGTGCCACTCAGGAACATAATGCACATTTATAACATGGAGCCTATGGGAAATAAGGATTAATTTTATGCAGAATCATGCAACCTGAGTGTAAAATGAGACTTACCTGTACTTTGGTGTGATGCTGGACAAGAATTTGCATTAGAATAATTATGTAAATTGTATCTCAAAAAAGATTTCAAGGAGTATTGCTATAATGTTTAAATTCAGACATAGTCCCTAATCCAGTTTTATTAATTCTGCATCATATTCTTGTTCTTCTGTATATGCTAATGGTACAGTAATACCCCGCTTTTAAGAACTAATTCGTTCCTAGTAATTGTTCGTAAAGCGGGATGTTATTTCCCATAGATGTAATGTTATAAGTCGGGGTTATGTTCCCGGAACAAAATTTTACATAAGAAATATATGATATTCTTAAATAAAAGGCACTAAAACAATAGTTTATACATAAACAATGATTTATTTATCAAAACATACCATTTAAAATTAAGATGATATCAAAGAAATTATATAAAAATATTAAAGAACATTATCTTCATTGTCAATGTTCAAATTCGCTGGTGTTGATGCACTCATTGTAGACTCGTGGTTGATTTTTTCTTAAGAAATGAGTCAAGAGTTGTTTGTTTTGAAGACATCTTTTTCTTTTCTCTGTAAATTTCTCGATAACAAGCATAAGCATTTGTAAAATTTGCAGAAACTTTTGCACTTTGCTTGAAATTTGGATCTTGTGACTCAAAAATGTTGATGGCATTTTCAATGTGCTGAAATGCTTCGGCAAGTCCTTTGAGAGTGAATGAATGAACAGGAGTTTGTCATTTCATTTTCTTCATGTTCATATTTTTCCATTTCAATGAGGTCTTCATTTGTGAACTCCTCACTGTGTGATTGAAGCAGCTCATCTACTGCAGCTATACAACTGAATTGAGTGAGCTGAGTGAAGCATTGCTGTGCCTGAATGAATGAACACGCACACGGTAGGCATACACACAGTGTATTTGAATGTTTCGAAGGTATTTTGGGCAGTAAATGTTTATATTATTGACATTATTATTATTGAAAAAAACATTCGTAAACCCAGGGATTCATAAAGCGAGGTATTACTGTACTTTAAAATGAAGTTCAAGAATTTTATGGCAAACCATTATCTACATTTCAACATGGTATAGTTTTGAATGAGATGCATCTCAATTTAGTACTAAATAATACTGACCATATTATGAAGACACTCCAGAGAAAAAAAGGAATTGTGGGTAGTGGACTTTGGTGGTGGTTTTTTTTTTTTTCCCCCAAAATAGTTCATTTCTGTTTTGTAATAGGCCCTCAGCTAACATAGGTTATTGAGCCTATATCTAAGTGATGGAAGGGGTGTGTGAAGGGGGTGGTCTGCCCCGAGTGACAGCCAGGAGGGGGGGCCATCGGGAGAGTTGAAATACCAGTACACATTTTCAAACCAAATGAAAAATTTGCCAAAGTAAGAAAAAAAAGAAAAAAAGTTCAAACTATTACAACAGCTTAATGTTAATTTCCACTATAAAATAAATTTTTACTTTTATTGGCAATACAGAATTTACAAATGAAAAAATAAATATTTGATAAAAATTACATTGAAAGGCGAACGTTTGTTGACGTTTTAGTCATCAGTTTGTTGAGCATAGCCAGCTGGCTGCAACTGACATTCCAAGTCTTGTTCACTTGACACTGTGACTCCACATACATGAGGTATTGAGGTATGTTTCATTAAATAATTATGATAAAGCATAAAGTGCTGGTGTTTATAACAATATCATGGTACTTATACCAGTGTCCAATAATTTTTGACAATGTGGTATCATAGTGATGTTTAAGTGTTTATAAATGCATCGTCGTGATGTTATAATACCCGGTAAATGCATCATCATAATGTTATAGAAACTGAAGTTTATGAATGGTGGTCCCTGTGACTACTGGTTATCAGTAAAAAGACACAGGAAAGTCACACTTTGCACTAAACTTTAGACGACTTTTTTCCTACAACCATGACTACTAAAGTAACGATGTGTATGACTGAGTTTTTTATGATGACTACGTGGTGATCTTACATGGTGGTGGTGATATGACTGCATGAATTTTTTTAATGCAACTACATGGTGATGTTATAAAATAAAATGCAGTATTACCTGTTCACTGAATTTTTAATGTCCTGCATTTTTCTATTTCCAATTTGCTTATGACAGTACTTTACTGTTTAAAAATCTACTTGCAACATATATATTTTTCTGTTTAATTTTAAAATTATTTGGGGGTGCCAAAGGAAGGATCCGCCCTGGGTGCCACATACTTTAGGTACACCCCTGGATGGAAGCTTTACCTTTTGCTTATGAACTATTTTATTTTACTAAATATTTCCGTACTTCAGATGAATTACAACCAACATCTGATGAACACGAACAGCATTCTCCAAGTACACTTAAAACTTCTGCTTCAGGACCTCGCTTGAAAATTGAAGAAAATTTTGAATTTCAAGAACTTTATGGCAAACCCAACATATCACAAGAACTGCATGCTGCGCAGCCCTGCCATTCAAATACTGCATTGGGTAGGATTATAAATTTTAATTAGATAACTTTTAAGTGATTTTTATTTTCAGTCTATATGTGTAGTGGGAATTGTAGTATGGATTTTTATGAATGAAAATGGAGCTTTAGGACTTGGATTTAGTAATCTTTAGGATTTATTCTGTCATGCCCACTGCGTACATAGGGTAGAAACTAAAACACATTTTGGATCAATTTCAAAATCCCCAAAGGATATAACTAAACAAAAATGCAGTTCCTTCTTTATTTGCTAATGGCAAATAAATTGAAGTTGGGGCTCAATTTCAGGGCCAGATTAAGTGACTATGCCAACCAGAATTCTGGGTCCCCTTAATAATATAAAATACTAAATTGAATGTTTTTTTTCCATACTAATTTAAAAATTCCTTTTTGAACCCACCTACTTTCCCTTTAAATATAAAAGCTATTGTTCAATAGCATTCTGAATATCAAAGACAGTTAGTTGCATAGGAAATGGATTTTATCTGTCATTGCTAATATGTACAAAAAAATAAACTAAATTTTCAATACCCTGTTGACTCAATTTTGATACTGTTGTGGAATAAGAACATGAAAAGAAACATTTGAAAACTATGAGGACCACTCAATATATTTTGCCCCACCTTTGCAAACTGTTGTGTGGTCTTGCGTTATTGTGCAAAAGAAGGACATCTTCCAGTTTTGTCTCCAGTTGAACTCACTTTATACATCTCTGGAGTGTCTATAGGGTAGCAATATATGCCTTGGAGTTGATTGTTTGTCCTTTCTTCATAATGTCCACCAGAATCACCCCTTTCATGTCCCAGAAGATGGTGGCCATAACCTTTCCTGCAGAGGGAGCCATTTTGAACTTTTTCTTTGTGGGAGTCCGCTTGATGCCACTCCATGGATTGGCATTTTGTTTCAGTTCAAAGTGGTGTACCCAAGTCTCATCCCCAGTCACAATTCGTGAAAGGAATCATCCCCTTCTGTCTTGTATCGAACGAATGACTCGGAAGCAATTTCTTTTCTTTTGGGCTTTGTGAGCTTGTCACAGTTTTGCGAGGAACAAACCATGAACACACTTGAGTATCCCAGTTGCTGAATTATCGTATTCACACTTCCTTCTAATTCCTAGCTCCAGTGATAGCTCCTTGTATGTGACATGCCAATTTGATTGAATGATGCTGTTAGCACGTTGCACAGTGAGATGCCGATGCTGGGTGACTGCTGCATGGCTCATCATTGAGGCTGGCTCTTCCTCTCTCCGATGATCTCGCATGTTTAGACTAGTGTCCAATTGTGCTTGTGAACAACAGTATCTTTGTAAATGTTTTGTAGATGTTTGTGAATATTTCCAACTGTTTCCTTCTCTACAGTTAAGAACTCAATAATGGCTCTCTGTTTACAATGCCCATCACTGTCAGACACCATTTTCAAAACTGCGTTAACCATCAGTTTTATATAAGGGCATTTAAAAGTGGTTTTATACAAGGAGGGGAGGTTCAAACTGGAAAAATCTGATTATGTGAAGCACAGAAAGTTCAAACTTATGGTCCAAAAGACATTTCAGCCATATGGCCTATTATTTAGCTAAGAAAAAAGGGTGGGACAAAATATATTGAGTGCCCCTAGTACAATTTTTGTTTTGGGGATTTTTCTGAAGGAAATTTATCTGCCATTGAAATGGAGAGTTCTTATGATCTTGCGCAATTAATGGGAGAGTGCGTGCATTCATTCAATGTTGCTCATAG